>OV651831.1:984009-1057495 GCA_927349885.1 Psylliodes chrysocephalus
ATTACCAATTTTCTTTCTGTTTTTGCTTTTCGGCTATTAAAAATTTAAATCTCATTTCGTTTTAGAAACAAA
The DNA here is from genome assembly GCA_927349885.1 of Psylliodes chrysocephalus. Classification (NCBI taxonomy): domain Eukaryota; kingdom Metazoa; phylum Arthropoda; class Insecta; order Coleoptera; family Chrysomelidae; genus Psylliodes; species Psylliodes chrysocephalus. The sequence goes on from OV651831.1 coordinate 984,082, forward strand.
AAAAAATACCATTGTGTTTATTTTGTCAACTAATTAAGTATTTTTATTGCTATGTGGGTTATTTGTCATTAAAATGTCTTTGGTAAGGACTGAGTTTTATTCATAAACAAAAAATGTTTGAAAATCGCAAAAATTATGAAAAAAATCTGATGTGTCCAACACATGACTTTCCTATCTAGTTTTTATAGGCTTTTTCCGGTTATTTTGTACAACCTATTGCAGCATCTCTATAAATGTTTATAGGATAAACTAAATATATACATTGTCCACATACATCTACCTCGAAACATTTTTCTATAGATATTCATTGAAAACGAAAATAATGAAAAATATAAATTTAGCACTTTTCCATTACAGTCCATTTTAGAAAAATCATGTATAAACAAAAATTATAGAGATCGATATCGCAAACAACTTTTAGTTCAACAATTTTCATAAAAATGAGAATTTTGCACATTTTGTCAAATTTCTCGGATACGGACCATTTCAGGAAATTTTAACATAAAACAAATATTATAGATAATAATATTACAAGTAACTTTTATTTGAACAATTTTCTTCTCTAAACATAAATAACAGATATATTCCATAAAATATAAAAACGGCCTTCCATAAAGTACCCCCCTAGATGTTCCGACTTTGTCCAAAATCTAATCATTTCACTTCAGGCCTTAAGTTTAAAATTTAATGTTTTTTTCTTTATCCGTTTTTGAGTTTTCTTCAAAATTCTAAATTTACACATTTTCTCAAATATCTCGAATACGGTCAATTTTAGAGAAATTATGTTAAAAATAAAAATTTAGAGAATTATATTACAATCAACTTTTATTAAAACAATTTTTATAAAAAAATATTTTTTTACATTTTGTCAAATTTCTCGAATACGGACTATTTTAGGAAAATTTTGTAAAGTACAAAAATTATAGATAATTCTATTATAAGTAACTTTTATTTGGGGAATTTTCTTCTCCAAACGTAAATAACAGATATATTTCATAAAATATAAAAATGACCACCTATAAAGTACCCCCTCAGATGTTCCGACTCTGCCCAAAATCTAATCAGTTCATAAGACGCTGGAACAAAGCTTAAGTTTAAAATTTGGTGTTTTTCTGTGTATCGGTTCATGAGTTATGCGACCCCCACACACACACACACACACACACACACACACATACACACACACACACACACACACACACACACACACACACACACACACACACACACACACACACACACGCACACGCACACGCACACGCACACGCACACGCACACGCACACGCACACGCACACGCACACGCACACGCACACGCACACGCACACGCACACGCACACGCACACGCACACGCACACGCACACACACACACACACACACACACGCGCGCGCGCGCGCGCGCGCGAAAATAGTCAAAACGGATTCAGGGGACCTCAAAACGTAAAAATCCATCGAAAACTCGAGGTCGAAAAAAATCATGATTCCAATACTTTCCTTATATCTGTATACAGATAGGAAAGTAATAATAGATGATTCCATGTAATTTTGGTTGTATTATAATTTTATTCTATTTATCCATTCAATTTCCGTATTTGTTTTAAAATTTAAAATTTCCGGTCCCCATCTAAATTTTTCTGATTTTTCTTTTACTTTTGTCCCCATTCTTATCGTTTCTATAATCTTCTATTCTTCATTTTCTTCCCCAATTCTTCACTATATTATATTTTCCTCTTTAATTCTCTTATATTTTTCACATTTTGAATAACCCTAACTTTATTTTTAGACTAATATTTCTCTTTTCTTCCTTCATTTTGTTTTTCTTTATCTTGTTTTTTGTTTTCTTTTTTAATTCGTTAATTTTTATTTTTATTTTATTTTGTCTACCAATGCTTATGTCTTTGTCTGGATTTTTTATCTGCCTTTGCTCACTAACTTTTTTTTTTACTTTCTATTTTTATGTCTCCTAATTTTATTTTTATATCCTTTTCTTGTATATTAATTTCTTAATTTATTACTACTTTTTTATTTTCTTTCTCTTTATCTTTTTCCGATTTTCTTTTCTTTGCTGCTTTACTGTTTATTTCTTTTACTAACTCCTCCAATTCTCTATTATTTTTTACATTCCGTCCATTTTTTCTTCCATTTATCTCATCATGAGAATCATCTTTTTTTCTAAATTTCTTGATTTCTTCCTTATCTTGTTATCTATCTTTTTCTATCTTTCTCCATTTCATTTTTCATTATCTCCAGTTGGTTCATTATTATCATTATTGCTTTATTTCCATATTTTTCTTCAAATATTGGTTACTTCTGATGTTTCTTTACTTCACTAACAATATTATTTACAGTTTGTTCATCCATATACTCTTTTACAATTTCTTCCACTTCTTCAGTTTCTTTCTCCTCCAATGCAACCTTCTTTTTCCCTCTTAAATACATTTTATTTTCTCCCTTTCTATCCCATTTACAATATCATAATTAAAACTTACACCAACTAGTTTATAAAATATTTTTTCTAATATTTCTCTAATAATTATATGACAATTTTGTAAAATTCTCATTACAAAAAAAATCGACCTTCTAATTTATTTACTTAAATTTTTATTTTTGGCAACTTCACTAGGCCAGGATAGTTCATAAGTTTTGATGAGGTATTATTTTTTTTATAAATTTTTTATCTGAAATTAATTAAGGATTTATATGGTACACAACTCATTAAAATTTATTAAATAAATATTAGTTTGTACCATATGAAACAACTATTTATTTGAGTAAAAGGTATTTTTTTATTAATATTATTCGACTTTTATTTCGTAATTGCAACTATTAGATGAGCGACTCAAATTTAATGAGATGAAACTCGTATTTATTATTAAATTTAAAAAATACCGAAAACACAAATATTGACATAGTGCATTAAAATTGCTTTTAAATCGAAAAAACGCTAATGCAAAGCATTGTATGCAGCCATTATTGTATAAAATCTTTACGGTCTTTAAAATCCAAAACAAAACATACACAGCATCTCCGCTGACACGAAAAGACTTTCCATCAATACTTTTTTTACTCCAACACCCGATCTATCTCGGTCCAGTTTCTCTAAACGCTTCCACGAAGATAACGGCGTTCCTAATGGACCCGTATTAAATATCTGCTTGCTTTCTTACTATCATTTTTCATCATCTACGTCATGTCGTATATTGACGAGCCGTCGAAATGGTTTGGCTTTATCGAAGGGTTTGGATTCGGAAAACGATAGGAAAAACTTTACGCTTCGAATATCGTGCGAATCTCTATTTCTCTACCAGGATCCATTTACACCACTTAACATTCACTTTAGTCCTATCACATTACTAACATTCGGATTTAGGAAGGGATTAAGATCTCAATACTTATAGCAGGAAATTTCACATTAGAAGGATTTGAGAGCTCGAAAGAATGTATCAAACGATCGTTTACATTTTGTGTTGCAATGAGAAAACAATTTCCTGGTATTAGGAATAAAGGAAAATATATTAACAGTTTAAAAATATTGTTATTTGGTAATTTAATTTTAATATTAATATTATTAATTTTAATTTTAGTAAAATGACCTGGAATCCAAAATTGTTTTATTCCATTTCGGTCTGCCAGTATTCTTAGTTCTTTAATTCAATCCCATACAAGCCGCGATGTCACTTTCTAACTGAAATACCCCAGTATAAGTATTCTAGCAGTAATGACACTCCCTGGGCGGGAAAAAAACGCGCAGCTTTAACTGCGCTAACGTTTTCGGGGTATAATCTATCACTTGTCATAAATCCGGTTAAAAACTTGCTAACATGCGCAAACAACCCATATTTCGTACACAAATACAAACTTTTGTTTGCATTTTATCGAAGTAATTTTTGTAATATATTCACAGATTAAAAATGGAAATGTTGTTATTTTGATAGTGGATTTGGATCAAAAATTCCACAAATACACTTCAGTGTGTGTTTATCCTTATTGTTACTGTAATGGTAGTTTAATTTATTTAGAGTTAGTTTATTTATTTAAAACACACTATTTACAATTTATTTATGACGTTCTAATTAATTTATATAATACTTAGGCACTAACTAACAATTCTAATTTATTTATTAAAATTTATCTTTTTAGTCCAATACTTTATAAACTACTCGTCCGTCGACAAAATTGCGCTATTTATACAAAGCCAATTCTAACAGCCTTCGATATAACCCGAACGCTGGGAAAATGGCTGCATACCAGTATTTCAACCTGAGTATCTTAAAAGATTACTTTCACCATATTTCTAATGATCCTTCAATTCAGTTGGTTGCTCTCTATCTTTGGCATAGCTAGTTTCTGTACATGGGACTCCAGCTCACGCTCCCTCAAACTGAGTAATACTTCCCATACATCATGATAGGTGGATATATTTCGGAAGGTGTTCTTTGTTACCACATAGAAAAGATAACGCGATCAATCTTGAAGTTTTAATGCTTCTCCAGGGGCTGGTAACTGAAGTTGTGGCAGTCGACCAAACTTCTTAAGGAATACAGATGCCAGACCTCGAGCGTCGTAGATGTTGGCGGAAGTGCCATGGACCAGCGAGTAATTTTTAGGAACCGTGAACAGGTCATGTTGTTACTCGGTTGTAACACCATGTCTTGCTTTTCTGGTACCACCATATGCACTCATTAATTCTTCAGAGACAAGGTCAGGTGATTCTCGGAGCTGGTTTGCTTCTTCTTTCTCTTCATGGTCGTCCTTAAAGGGCGCCAGCCGGTTTTAGTGCACTACCTTTGGTTTACCGTTCGAGATCTTACTTATACGGTAAATGACCATTGATTTTTTTCTTGATGAGGTACGGACTTTCCCAAGACCTTTAAAGCTTCGGAGAATAACCCTTTTGTCTTTTTTGGTTATGGAGCCAGACTTTGTCGCCTTCCTGAAACATCCTTCTGTGGCTTGGGTATCCAATCGCTTCTTCATTATGTCGCTGGGGCGATTTAAAGATGCGACCGGACCAATTCATGCATATCGTTAATTCTTCTTTGTAACTGGATCACATAATCTTCACCAGCTACATCTTCTCGAAGTCGGCATCCAAACTCGAGGTCGCACGGTAGTCAATCTTACGCCCAAACAGGACCTGTGCTGGTGTTTGGCCTGTTGGTTCATTAACAGCGGATCTATAAGCCAAAGAGCAAAAAATATTGATCCTAATCTCGCTGATGGTTTGAAACCGTATTTGACAGATATTTTTTAATGGTTTTATTCATTCGCTCTACCATTTCATCGAATTATGGGTGCAATGCTGTGGTTCTGATTTTCTTCATGCCTAGTCTGTCACAGATTCCACGCATAGAAAAATAAAAAGAGAAGGTTTGAATAAATGGCGGGACTTGTTTCCTTGTTGGTAGTTGAACCGTAAGCGCTTAGCGCGCTGCTATCACTAATTTCAAACCCGTTTTACACCCATAAAAAAATATGTTTTCAAAAAAAGACAAAGAAATCAATAATTTTACTGATGTACCCCTTTAAATTTCACTTTAATATAATGTGTGATCAAATACAGGGATAATCGTTAATAAATTTAAAGTTGAAGCTAAATTTAAATATTATTAGATGGTGTAAATCTGGCTTTGAAAATAAATTAGGTTATGTTGCTATAAAAATGTCAGCCTGAATCTGGCTGATATTATTTTCATTTTCAAATGCAGGTGATATTTTTTTCAAATGTAGGTGAGTAAATTGTATTAATTAAGTGTAAGTTAGATTTAACTAATTTAACTATAGGGAGGTTCTTAAGAAAATCATTAACTTCTGATTTTTTTAAATTTTAATTGCAGAAGTGAGTATTTTTCTCACAAAACTAACAACAAATTTTATATTTTTCCTGCTATTATTACTCTAGAGATAAAATGGATCCACATTTTAAACATTTATGGTCAAAAAAATGAAAGAAGTTGTGAGCGAAATGTGTGAAGCCAATTTACAAACAAATATTGTAGGAGATAGAACCTCATCCTAGTTTTACTAATAAAGACAATGATGAAAAAAGGCGAGAATGATTTGTGCTCAAAAAGTTATTGTTCAATTTTTGGGTGATATTTATTAATATATTTATGAATAATACCCAAATATGTTCAAAAACTTATATGCTATTTAGGTAAACTTGTTAATTTTTGCATAGTTCACCTATTAAGATCATAAATCAGCTGTTTTATATTTTTATTGAAATTTTTATACCTTTTATTGCAAGAAAAATGTAAGAATTTAAAAAAGTTATGACTCATGTTAATTTTTAATTTTAAGATACACACTGCACCTCTATTTTTGTTTTGTTTTAGATATTCCTTGGTATGCAGATTTTTGGAATGTACATAAATGTGTTTCTTAATTAGGGTGAGTTTCAAAGCCCACCTGTATTGAAGCTGGAGGCTTATTGTACCCGAAATAGGCATTACAACTATTCTAGATTGAAATAGATGGGAAAAGGCCTTAAAGGGACAATAAGTATAAGAATATTAGAATTAGAATGATTTGTCCTTGGATTAATAAGGGATATTAAAACAATTGTGTTTATAAATTAACTACTTTGACTTTTTATAAAAACTATATCTGGTTTTTTAATAATAAAAACATTGTCATATTATATTTTTATTTTTCAGTAATTTAGTGTGTGATATAGTGCTTGTTATGTTCAAAATATGCAGTTAGAAGATAATGAGACACATGTAATTACATGGTAAATCTAAATAAATTAAACTTGTTAAAAATGTGTTTTATTTTCAACTAATTTTATTTTTCAGTTAAAACAAGTGACATTTTCCATTTTTCAACATTTACCTACAACAAAAATTCACTAAACTTATTGTTTGTTTAGTAGTTGTAAGTAAAAGTTGTCAAATAGGAAAATGTTACTTCAAATTGCTTCAAATATCTAAATTATCAAGCCCGCCAATTTTTAAATCGCTTTAATTAGTAGTGTTCTACTTTATCGACTGAAACTGACAGGTGTAGTTCAACCGTAAGCGCTTAGCGCGCTACTGTCGAGGTCAAGCAAACTTGTTACCAACTATTTACATGGAATCCGACCCCAGTGATTCCACGGAAAAGTTAATTTTCAAAATTTCTGCCTTGATCACTGTGGATCTCCAAGGGCACTCCAAATCAACAGATAAACTCTTTTATCAATATATCTGCAACAGTTGCAGCCTGTTAATTTGGAATGTTGACTTCCACCCTCTTCGAGAAATAATCCATAACCACCATCATGTATTTATTATCATTTTCGGTCATGGGGAATGGTCCAGCAATATCTAAGGTAATTCTCTTAAATATGCTACCAACGTTGTATTGCTTTATGGGAGCCTTCCTTTTTCGCTAAGATCCATTACTCATAGCAGAGCTGGTACATTTCTTACACCAGTCTTTTACATCATCGGAACTTTTCATCCAATAAAACCTTTCACGAACTCTCTGAAGGATTTTCTTGACACCGAGATGTCCTCCTGATGGAATGTCGTGTAACTGACGAAGTATTTTGGCTACTCTACTCCTTGGAATAACCAGCTGCCTTCTGTTCTCGGAACCATCATCATTTTCTAGTACTCGCTTTAATAAATCATCTTCCATTATAAATCAGCCAAATATGATTTAAGTACGGGAGAGAGATTAGATACTTCTTGCCACGTAGGTCGACGATTTTCCTCTTGCCATTGTCGCATCTGCTTTTATTACATCCACCCCGTGCCTTCGCTACCCTAGTATTTTAACGGTGGAGGGCTAGCGATAAAAGTGCCAAGGTGCGCTTATAATTACTTTTTATTTTGAATTAAAAGGCCAAAGCCGTCGTTAGACCCAGAATAATGTAGGCTTCAAAATAGTATTATAGCTCAGAGAAGAATCAGGGGTGAGTTTCCTTAAAATATTGCTTTTCAAGGTCAGCGATAAAGTCAAGTCCAGGTATATGAGCGCCACCGAATTTTGGTCAAAGTGCTGAAGGCAGTTCACAAATTATATGATTCACTAGTAGACAAAACGCGGAAAAGTAAACAGCAATTGAATCGTAATGTTTATAATGACAGGCCAATCAGTTATTAATAAGATATAGTGCATAAACGTTTGTTAACAAGAAGCTCCTGTATTATAATCTTAAAATAGGATACATATTATGTAAAGCTAACATGGAAAGAAAAATAAAACAGATAGTAGAGCCGTACACTAGCTGGTATGATCATACGCGCTTTACAGACTGTAGGGTTGGAGTCCCACTACGTAACTACTATAAGCCCAATAGTTTGAGTTCCAGCCAAACCACGGAACAAATTAGTGACAAGTGTGTTCACTAAGAGGCAAAAATATATATATACAATAACTCAAAATGGTAATAGTAACAAAATAATATCGATAATATACCAACCGTGATATTATTAATAATGGTATTATTAGTAGTGCTAATATCAAGGGCACAAGGAAAATTAATAATAAAATTATTAGTGATAATATTAATTCCGAAGATATTGATAGCACTAATATTTATTATAAAAAAACTAATAGCGAGAATATTAATAACGTTAATGTTGATAGTGCTACTAATTAAAAGTAAAATTAATTGTGATAATAAAACAAATTGAAAATGATATCCTTATTCGGTACTTAGCTACGGGACCGGGTTCCAGCCACTTCAGTCCAATGTTCAGGGTGTAGCTACAATCTATCACCCAATTGATAAATATTCCACGATCACAGCCGGTAAATCGGGAACACCAAAATTGAAACTGCGCCGAATATGAAACGAAAACCATAAAATCCAAAATTAGAAGCAAAAGGGAAAATAAAAACCCTAGAAGAAATAAGAAAAGCCGATATAACAATCAAACATAGTTACCAGAGATTATCAATTAACTTACCTCAGTTCGAAGAGGGTTTGCAAAATGGAGGATGCGTGGTCTCTTGAAGAAATTTGTTCGGTGGTAATTGAACCAGGAATAGCAGTATAATTAAATCCCTTGCGGCAAAAATAACGACTGCCAAATATAAGACTAGCTATCAGTCGAAATTCCAAAATAGTTGTGCAAATCAAATCCCGTTTACAACGGTATAACTAACAAATCCAAATCAAACTCGCACCAACACACAGCTATTCACTTTGAAAATCGTCTTCGAAAACACGTTCCTCTAATTTTACTAAATTACGATCGCTTCAAAAATATTGTCAATCAAATCTGACAATTCAAAATTTTGAAATATCAAACTTATATTAAGCACACTGCGTGTGAACAACACACTATTGTTTTGATAGCAAGGACACAGTTCGCTGTAAAAATGGAAAAACGAAATGGAGCAATAGGAATGAAGTTAATATATCTAAATCTAATATATGTGAATTCCAGACCATAACACTTTAGAACGGTATCGTTCTCTTGTTCTTCACCAGGAGAGGCCCACTCATCGTTGACTACAGTTGTTTTTAGTGGTCGCCTTTCTTTGGATCCCGCTTTGTTGCAATGAGAGCACTCTGCTGGACAGAGTCTTCTAGAAAAAGATTCGGCATTTCTGTTGCCTATTCCGGCTCTATGTTCGATTTTAAAGTCGCACTCTTAAAGTCGTTCAATTCATCTGGCGATTTGACCTTCCGAGTTTTTGAACTGCACTAACCACTTAAGGGCGGCATGATCGGTACGGATTAAGAATTTCCTGCTATATAGGTATTAGTAGAAGTGTTCCACGCATTGCACAACTGCCAGGAATTCTCTTCTTGTGACGCAGTAATTTCGCTCAGGTTTCGAGAGTACTTTACTAAAATAACCCAGTACTCTTTCTTTTCCCCCGTGAATTTGTGAAAGCACTCCTCCAATTCCCACATTACTGGCATCAGTATCCAGAATAAATTCTTTCTCTGGTAGTGGGTAGCCTAGTATTGACGCTTTACCATTATTATTATTATTATTTATCTACTAGCCCTTGTTTACTGTAGAAAGATTATTCGTTTTAAAAACTGTAGGACTGTAAAAAAGTTGAACACCATCTAAGTTTCCTGTTGAAAATCTTTTCAAGGGTTTATTTTTTATATTGTAAGCAGTGTTACTCAAGGATATAAAATCCTTATCGTCCTTCGGATTTCCACTAGCAAATTTAGATGTTGTTTTACTTTCTAATGGCGTTGTTACAGGTTTTTAGGAATTGACTAAAATCTACTTAACAGAGATTCAAGTGCATTTAAAAAATTATTGATTTTAGAACTTTATAAATATTTTTTAAGAAAATAGATTTATAAATTTAGCGGTATTGTCAAAAAATCCTAATAAACTTAGCCATAAGAATTTCACGAAACTGATGTTATATGTTGTAGATTACGATGATCTTCTTGAACAAAAGTCATTTACCATTGAGGCTAACTCTTATCTTTAATGGCTTGTATTTTACAGATTGTTGAATGTGAACAATTAAAGACAATTATCAAATTATAATAACCTTCTCATGAATATTTCATACCGTTTCTTAGAAAAGGTCCTTTATCAGTATACATAATAATAAAGTATTGTAACCTACCTCACTCAGGTACCCTAATAATTTATTAATTTCATTTATTAAAAATAATAGTGTATTCTTATTTAATTCTTCATTTAACTAAAAAATTTTCCAGACAATTAAATCTTATCTACGACATCTAATAAATAATATCTATAACCCTGTCCTTAAGAAATTCACTTTTCGTGCAGGTATCTGGGAACCAAGACGAAGAAACACTTGACACACTTATCTTAAGTGCGTTTAAATAGAAACGTTGTTAAATGCTTCTTTCGTGTTTCAAAGACAGTTTGGCAGTCTTCATCCCAGCAGAATTCTCTCGATTCTTCTGTGAGTCGTGTTAATGGCTTAGCAATATCTGCAAACTTTCTGATGAATCTTCGGTAGTACTTACAAAGCCCAAAAAATTTTTTATTTGGTGTTTATCCTTTGGTTATGGCCACTCGTTGATAGTAGTGACTTTTTCCTTATCTACAGTCACGCCATCCTTACTGACTACATGATCCAGGTAATTAACTTTATTTTGAAATAGTTGGCACTTCTTGGGGTTTAAGTTGGACAGCTTAAAGTCTTTTAAAAACATCTTAATTCTATAGATGTTAATCAAATGTCCTCCCCAAGACTATGATGTCGTCTAAATATACGGGGCATGTTTTCCAGGATAATCTTCTCAATGTGTTTTCCATAAGTATTTCCAATGTCGCGGGGGCATTACATAGTCCAAATGACATAACATTGAATTCCCACAATCCAGATCCGGTGGTAGAAGCTGTTTTTTTATCTACTGGGTCCATTTCCACCTGACAGTAGTTAGACTTTAAGTCTAAGGTAGAGAATAGCCAATGTGTCCAAGGTATCGTTCATACGAGGCAGAGGGTAACTGTCTTTCTTGGTAACATTGTTCAACTGACGGTAATCCATACGGAACCTTGTAGTTCCATTCTTTTTCTGGACCAGAACTACCGAAGAGACCCATGGGCTTAGTAGAAGGTTCTGTCTTCCTTCATCTTCTAAACAATTTCTCTAGCTACCTCTCTCTTGGCATTTGGTAATCTTTGAACTGATTAATGAATCGGCTTGGCATCACCAGTGTCACTTTTGTGTTATACAACAGAAGTTCTTCCTGTTTTCCTTCTTTTGGTATAAAAATGTCACGATATCGTCAAAGAAATTCCTTTATTTTCTTTTTCTCCAATTGATTTAGAAAATAACCAGCAACTGCAATCAGTTGCTCAAATTTGTCGCTGGAATTATCAGACGAATTATGGAAGTTACTGGTACACAAGTTCCGATTCTGGTCTCTTTCTTGATGGTAATTAGGTGATTATTAACACCAATTTTGATAACCATGTAAGTTAATTACATCCATTCCAATTATAACATCTACTTCGATATCAGCGACAATGAGAGTATGAGTGAAGTTTTTTGTACCAATTCTCAGTTGAACCTGGAATTCCTCAAGGATGTTGGCACTTTTACCTGTGGCAGTCTGAAGTCGTAGTCTTGTTGGTAGGAGCCTCTTACGGTTATTTATGGTTGTTGGTCGTATAATGTTCCTAGTTGCTCCAGTATCCACCAACAGTGTATACTTTTACCATTTACTTCGCCGTCTATGTATACACTATCATCGCGATATTTTAAAGAGGCTATTAGTATGAGAGGGTTTATGGAACGCTTTTGGGTCAATGCTGCCCCCTCTAAGCCGGCTCGCTTTAGTTTTCCTGCGGCATGTTGTCCTTATTTGTTGGGACCCTAGGTGGTTTGCACGAACTGCGTACATGTCCCAGTTCACCGCAATTCCAGCACTTGATGGTCTTTGTCTTTATCTTCTTATCAGTGAAGCTCTTCATTATATTAACTAGTTGGTCAACTTTGTCTTCTTTTACAGTCCTCACTTTACTGTATCCTTCAGAAACTTGAGCCACATACTCTAGAGCAGCGGAAAAGACATGGCCAATGTTTTCTGACGTGCTAAGTGGAGTGTTTTCTGCATCTAGTGGTCACGGAGTCCAATTATAAATATTTAGACTGCCAAACGTTTCATCAGATTTTCCGGAGCTGATAGGTAAACAAATCGCACCAACCTGGCAATATCTACTTCATATTCTTGAAAAGTCTCGTCTCGTTTCTGTTTCCGATTCTTTAACTGACTGGTATAAATGCTCCAAGTGTTCGTAACCATATCGCATATTTGGTATCTTTTTGAGTTGCTTAAAATCATTTGTTTCTTCCACGGCTATAGTCTGAAGGACATCTCAAGCGTCTCCTCGAAGGGCGATTGTCAGATTCACTGCCTTTTCTCTCTTAAACCATTCGTTTGTTCTCGCAGCTGTCTCGAACTGTTTAAGAAAGTTGGTCCATGACATCTTTCCGTCGAAGGTTGGGGCTTTATCACGAGCAGAGTTTACATCTACTTCCAATGTTAACTTCGACTCCACCTCATGACACTTTATTTCGCCGTTCTTGGCCAGTTCCAAGTATTCCAGTTCTTCTATCTTTTTTGTCATCTGTTTTATGTTCTCCATAACGGAAAACATTTTTTCCTCAACTGAAGTCATCTTATTTTCCACATCAACAGAGATTTCGGTTTTTAGAGAAGACATTTTGGATGACACCTTTTCTACTAAGGAAGAAATATTTGACAAAAATTTATTTTCCATAGAAGACATTTTGCTTTCCAAGTCGGAAGACATTTCGATTTTTAAGGAAGAGATAATTTCTCACGCAATTCTCAGGAAGTTTTGAAAAGGTTGCCAAATGCTGCAGTTAATCAGAAAGTGGTGGGGCGTCTACTGTATACAAGCTTTAATGAACTATTGCAAAAATACCAAGGTGTTTTTAAAGATTCGTCCACTAAACGCAAGCATAAAAAAATTATAATTTTACATTCATTTGTGACTGCAGAATAAACGGGTGATATCCCAGAAAACCCACCTGACAATCAGACATTATCAAAATTAGGTTTACAGAAACCTAGAAAGAAGCAAGCAAAGAGTGTTCAAAAGAAAATGCAACAGAAGAAGCTGCAGCAAGCATCGAGAAAAGAGCTTTCAATGGAATAAAAGAGACAGAAGATAAATGCGGAAGTTGTAGAGTGAGGTGGACACACTACAAATTTTACATCTTTCTTTTTCGTCACAATTTTTTTTAAATATGTGTTTTTAATTAGAATATTGTTTCATACCTTATAATAATAAATATTAAATTTAAACCCTCTGTGTAAGAATAGATATTAAAATAAAATACGATTTCATGAGATTTTGTTCGACGAATCCTAAACTTCAAAATCTTTCTGGAAATTAAACAGGAACGCTCAGATCCTACATTCAGTGGCATTTATCCCAAACGACGAGAAAATATTATACTCTCAATCATATGTTTGCTATCTTTTTCGAGTCAAATCCAATATTGTCCCTATACAACCCCAGGGCTTTCGGAATATCTTTATAGCTCCAAGAAGTAGGGTGAAGCCATGGCACTCAAGCCAATATTTGAAATGTCGAACGCTACACCGTGGAAGAGGCATGACATGATACATGATACATGATAAATAACGTTTTCTAGTTCATTATTAAAAAATAATTTTGGTATATTATAAAACATATTTGTTTTCGTAACTGTAAATGTGCTTTTGGGGTAATTAAGGAAATTTGTATAAAAGATTTGTTTTTTTGTTGGAAAACCTGAAATGTAAATAATAATTTTGTCATAGGGGTAATCAAAAGACGTTGCCACTGCACAAGAAGAAGAAAAAGAAAAAAGAAGAAGGAAAAGAAGAAAGAAGAAGAGGTCAACACCGTACTACCTTTGCCAGAGTCACCATCAGCACCGTTTCCAGGACGATCACGAAGTCCAAATCGTGATAGTTATCAAAATCCAGGACCGTACCAAGGGAACCCAGAGTTCCACGATTCCACGATCCACAACAGAGAATTGGCCGAATTCCAGGACTCCAGAATCCAAGGCTACAAAGAGACTGTTCCATCCAAATCCGCCAACCAGTACCACCAAGCTCTCAGAGGGCATGAGTTATACCGCCAATGGAGCTTGACATGATGTTGGGTCCATTTTGAGTCTGTGGGAGCCAAATCCACAGCAGGAAGAACATGGAGTCAAATGCGGAAAAAAGGGACCAAATAATTCATATGGAATGGACTAAGGTTCAATGAAAGAGGCCATTCCCAGTAATGAGTCAATAGGGACCACCAGTAGCAGCCGTGTACAGCAGCCATGTACACTACCAGTCTCAGAGTAACAAAAGAGAGAAGCAGTCCCGAGCAAATAGTCAACCAGAGAGTCCAAAGCCAAAGTCTATTGAAAAAATTGATAGACTACCGTAGCAGAAAGAACCCGTAACCTCAGCCAAAAGGGTTACCAGGTTTAGCAGCCCAAGGACCAAACCAGATCGGGAAGGGACCATTCCAGGAAGGTCAAGGATCAGGGGATGATGAGAGGTGACAGCCAGAGAGGAAAGGGTAGTTACGGTCAGCCAATTAAGAAGACCAAAGAAGATACAACTTGTGCAGTGAAGCAAGCGTGAGGTTATCATATTATTGTAGATTGTTTTAAAAATTTTTGTAAATTATTTACATTAAGGGTTTTAAAAAGAATTGAACAAGTAGTTCAATTTTTTTTCTGTCGGGGGAATAATGTAATAATTGGCATTATTATTAATTGAAAAAATATAAAGAATTTACCAAAAATTCTAAACAAGTATTTAATGTTTAAATTAAATAATTAAAAAGACACTTATGACAATGAAACAAACCTTCATTTTATTAATTTACATTGAACGTGACATTGTAAAATACAATCAACAGTCACATAAATTTTGGTTTATATAGAAAGGATCACTTGGGGGAAACGCTCAGTCGGGTTCGGACTAAGGTCCAGAACTTTCGCCCCTCGGGCGAAACCCTGGTTTTTTATTGTAAAGTAATGTGTAAAGTTTTTTGTGTACGATGTGAATTATGGGTAAATATTTTAACTTAATTTTGTTTAATAATAATTGATTAATTGATTTACATATAAATGCCAATTTTACATTTTCGTCCCGAATTATATTTTATGCTTATCTTTATTACTATTAGTTATAGTGCATTATTCTCTAAATGGAATTTTATTCATTTTTTCTGAAGACTATTTGTCAAGTTTTTTATTTATTGTTAATATACATTTGTTAATGTTTTAATACTTATTATTAATCTCTCCTCCTTTCCCAAACCAGCAAAATACTCCGAGCATTTGAGAAGCCTCGGCGTTTCTATTCCCTTAGGACTAAAAGAGTCTAAAACTAGTTGCCAAGAACCGCTCGACATATGCTATTAAGGGATGTTTTTTTTGTAATTTTATTATTTTCTTTTATTATTTTATTTTGCCACTGGCGAATGGATGTTCCTTAAGGACTCCAGGACCCTTTGGCTGGTGACAGGCGCTGCCTTTATCCCTTAATAGTATAGTAACAGCAGCTAAAGACCTATCAGTAGTTGCAAATGGTCTTTAGACAGAACTGGTTGTTACATTTGGTGACGAGCGTTGGTCTTTAGGATTAACTGGTTGTTACATTTGGTGACAGCGGTGGGATTTGATAGTATTTGACTGGTTGGAAGGAAAAGGGAAAATTTGTTATTAAAGATAAGGATAAGGAGATATGACATGACTCTGGCTTTGGACTCTCTGGTTGACTATTTGCTCTGGACTGCTTCTCTCGTTTGTTACTCTAAGACTGCTACTGTACATGGCTGCTGTACACGGCTGCTACTGGTGGGTTGAACCTTAGTCCATTCCATATGAATTCTTTGGTCCCTTTGTTTGCATTTTACTCCATCTTCTTCCTGCTGTGGATTTGGCTCCCGCAGACTCAAAATGGACCCGACATCATGTCAAGCTCCCTTGGCGGTATAACTCATGCCCTCTGAAAGCTTGGTGGTACTGGTTGGCCCCTTGATTTTGGATTTAGATATAGCAGTCTCTTTGTAGCCTTGGATTCTGGAGTCCTGGAATTCGGCTCATTCTATGCTGTCGATCGTGGAATCGTGGAACTCTGGGGTCCCTTAGTACGGTCCTGGATTTGGGTAACTATCACGATTTAGACTTCGTGATAGTCCTGGAACGGCGCTGATGGTGACTCTGGCAAAGGTAGTACGGTGTTGACCTCTTCTTCTTTCTTCTTTTCCTTCTTCTTTTTTTCTTTTTCTTCTTCTTGTGCAGTGGCAACGTCTTTTGATTACCCCTATGACAAAATTATTATTTACATTTCAGGTTTACAAAAAAAAATTATAATAATTTCCTTAATTATCCAAATTAAAAGCACATTTATAGTTACGAAAACAAATATGTTTTTATTATCTCGAAATAATTTATTATTAATGAACTAGAAAAAATATTCTTTATTTATTTTTAAATTGTAATTTACTATGAGTATTAAATTCCATAAATTGTAACTAGAATAATTATGTGTGGATTGTTTAATCCGAGAATAACCAATTTATGCACTTTTTATTTTATGTCATCAAATTTCCAAAATTCTTGTGGAATCATGCATTTTAATAATCTACTAAGATCTTTTAATTAGTACTTCTCACCATTTTTGTTTTCGAACGAATTAATAATCAAAGCTAGTATGTTTTATTACAGAAACAATACTATTATTTATTTCCTGGCCATTAAAAATAAACAACATATATCTCTAAGAATAAAACATACATATGTTAAATGCACATAAGCGTAGATTAAATAGTTGTCTACACCTAATAAAACCCAATAAAATACCTTTCTAAAATAATTCTTATGTCATTAATTCTACTAATTCCAATAAAATACCATTTTAAAATAATTTTTACTTTACTTTACCTATTTACTTCATATATATTTTTACCACCTGTTGATATATATGTTTTCTTTTCTTCTTACTCTTCTCTCGATTTCGCTTGAAATTCTGCATCTCCATACTTTGAAAATTTCCTGTTTCTATCGCGATTTTCTCATCTGGTGGCGCGTCGTGGCGCCTGGCATAGCGGCGTAGCTCTCTGGTAGAGCGGCGTTGCTTCTTGGTTGAGCGATCTGGCTCCTAAAAAATCGTTATTGCTCCCTGGTAGAGCGGCGTTCTCCTAATTACTTGGCGTTGCTCCCTGGTAGAGCGGCATTCTCCTATAAAATTGGCGTTGCTGCCTTGCAAACCGGCGTTGCTCCCTGGCAAAGCGGCGTTGCTTCCTGGCAAATCGGCGTTGCTTCCTGGCAAATCGGCGTTGCTTCCTGAAAAAGCGGCGTTGCTTCCTGGCAAAGCGGCGTTGCTTCTTGGTAGAGCGGAATGGCTCCTAATATACGGCATTGCTCCTTGATAGAGAGGCTTCTTCTAATATACGGCGTTGCTCCCTGATAGAGAGGCTTCTTCTAATATACGGCATTGCTCCTTAGCAAAGCGGCGTTGCTTCCTGGCAAAGCGGCGTTTCTTCCTGGCAAAGCGGCGTTGCTCCCTGGCAAAGCGGCGTTGCTTCCTGACAAAGCGGTCTGAATCCTATTTTTCACTTGTGGACATCTTGTCCGGACACCAAAGGGCGTTGTTTAGGGCTGGTCGGAAACTGCGTCGATCCATATGTGACCCCAAACTCCCTCCAATCTTTTTACCTTAATTTGTAACCATCACAGTCTGGAGAAAAGGTCCTTAGAGCTTATCCCTTCACACCGTGACGTGACAACCTCTCCTCTAGTTTTGTCCTGTCGTGGACACTGCTTGGGGGTTGATCGGAATTGTACCTCGATCGGATGTCCCCAAACTTTTTTCTTTTTCTTCCTTTCTTTCAACTGGTACGGACCGCATTTCTCTAAAACACAAAATTCACACATTACTACATAATCACTTAACATATCAACTTTTGCTCTGCCTCTTTTGGGCAGTCCAAACCTCTTTAAATCATCTTAAGATGTGCTTATTCGCACATCTCGCATTTGTACGCCTTTTCTTCTTTTTCGTGCGTATACAAGACGTCCTCTTCCTCCTCAAACTCTATTGCTGATGGCCTTGAGAACATATTTAATCTAAAACACTGTATATCTATATTATTATTTTTAATTCACAAAATTTAAACCTTATAACATACTTCTGAAAAAAAATTATTATTTAAAAATGCCAATTTTTCATTAACGCTGTACGTCGCTGAACTAACTTTACCTATATTACTGACCTACGATAACTGATAGCACTGCACTTTGAAATAAATACTTTGCGAAAATGTAATACAATATTTATAGTTCATTATAGTTCAATGTCAATTTTTATGTAAATAGTGACAATATTTACCTTTAAATTCTTTATCATCTAAACTAGATATACTTATACATCATCAACCTATTTAAATATTTTCCCTTCGCAATTCTTATTTAACATCATAGTTATTTTAAAATAAATTAAAATTCTCCTTTTGAATAATTTTCTCTTTATTGAAATGATGACTTTTTGTACACAAAGAAATATAATATTATAAATAAAATTGTATACTATTTTCGACTTGACCCTAATGTTTATTGTTACAATTATTTTCAATGTCAATGTTTTGTTTAAACAACTACTTAGTTAAAACATTATATTAAATTATCATCTATTTATCTTTGTTTTTTTTTATCAATTCAGGTTCGCTAATTTATTTAATAAAATGAAATTTGCATTTATCACTTGATTTCTGTATCTACTCAATTTAGTTTATTAAAAGGCACTTGTCCTCTCCAAAAAAATTACAAAATTTAAAAAAAATGTCTGTAAAAAAATTGATATATCTCCTTATCCTTATCTTTAATAACAAATTTTCCCTTTTCCTTCCAACCAGTCAAATACTATCAAAAAACACCGCTGTCACCAAATGTAACAACCGGTTAATCCTAAAGACCAACGCTCGTCACCAAATGTAACAACCAGTTAGCCTAAAGACCATTTGCAACTACTGTTAGGTCTTTAGCTACTGTTGTTAATATACTATTAAGGGATTAGGGCAGCGAGGTCACCAGCCAAAGGGTCCTGGAGTCCTTAAGGAACATCCATTCGCCAGTGGCAAAAAAAAATAATAAAGAAAAAATAATAAAATACAAAAAAACATCCCTTAATAGCATATGTCGAGCGGTTCTTGGCAACTTGTTTTAGACTCTTTTAGTCCTAAGGGAATAGAAACGCCGAGGCTTCTCAAATGCTCGGAGTATTTTGCTGGTTTGGAAAGGGAGGAGAGATTAATAATAAGTATTAAAACATTAACAAATGTTTATTAACAATAAATAAAAAACTTGACAAATAGTCTTCAGAAAAAATGAATAAAATTCCATTTAGAGAATAATGCACTATAACTAATAGTAATAAAGATAAGCATAAAATATAATTCGGGACGAAAATGTAAAATTGGCATTTATATGTAAATCAATTAATCAATTATTATTAAACAAAATTAAGTTAAAATATTTACCCATAATTCACATCGTACACAAAAAACTTTACACATTACTTTACAATAAAAAACCAGGGTTTCGCCCGAGGGGCGAAAGTTCTGGACCTTAGTCCGAACCCGACTGAGCGTTTCCCCCAAGTGATCCTTTCTATATAAACCAAAATTTATGTGACTGTTGATTGTATTTTACAATGTCACGTTCAATGTAAATTAATAAAATGAAGGTTTGTTTCATTGTCATAAGTGTCTTTTTAATTATTTAAGTTAAACATTAAATAGTTGTTTAGAATTTTTGGTAAATTCTTTAGATTTTTTCAATTAATAATAATGCCAATTATTACAATTTCCGGACAGTCGGCTAAAATTATTCTTATATTATTCGTTGTTCTGACCTTACATCACTCAAGTGCATTCAACAGCTATACAAGTTTAAATTAATCATCTTTCCTGTTTTCTAACATACATTTTTTATAGGGTTGTAATTAACTGAACAGTATTTAATTCATTATGTACAGTATAATATTACAAACAGTCAGTAAAATATTGTAAAAAACTCAGTACTTTTATAAAATATGATGAGTAAACATTAAATTTTGTAGCAGTAAAATTACTATTTGGCCTGTATTTCTATGTTCACTTTTGTGATTACAATGGTCAGTAAAAATTAATGAAATGTCAGTATGAATTAGCCGGTAATAATTCTACAAATGGTCAGTAAGAATTAATAAATGGCCAGTATGCAGCAGTCAGTAATAATTTTGAAAATGTGCATTAAATAAGTAGTATTATGTTTTTAGATCGAGTGTTTCATGATTTTGGGCTACCGGTTTGCAGCAAAGAAGAAACTGAAGATTTTGTTTTTTGTTTAAAACAATTAAGTCTGCCTGTCAGGATATATTTCAAAAATCAATTGACCCAAAATACACTCGCGTATCAGGGACAACACTGATGATTTGTAATTGAGGTGGTGGGTGGGTTTGTGTGAATGCGTCTTGTTTGTTTTTATTTACTAGCAGTAGTATTTTATAAACCATAGAAGCAAATTTCACATACATGAACAAATAATATTAATGCCGTGACAACAAAAAGACGAAGCAAAGACTTCTCGTAGGGTGGCGGCTTCGCCGCCACCAAAAAATTTCAATCCATACCTGGCTACGCCGACCGGCATAAACACCAACGGCCTGGACACAGCTCACCTACTCTGTCAAAAGGAGACCGATGTACAAATAAAAGGCGTATTATTATACTGATCATTTATTATTTTCACCGACCATTTAATATTATACTGACCATTTATTATTTTCACCGACCATTTATTATTTTTACTAACCATTTATTATTTTTACTGACCACTTATTATTTTTACTGACCATTTATTAATTATTTTTACTGACCATTTATTATTTTTACTGACCATTTATTTTTATACTGACCATTTATTATTTTAATAATAATAATAATATTTATTCAAGAAATAACACAAGTTACAAGGTAACAGAACAACAATTTCAAATAAATAAATATTGATACTCAATAAGTGCCAATAAGGCACTTGTTTTGAGAACAAATATAAATATAAAAAATAAATAAATTTATACATATAAAATAAAATTAATGCATTACAGGAAAAAAATATATATATATATATACATTTTAGATAATAATATTTTATATAGGAGACAAACACAATCAAAATACCTACACTTAATTAAAAAGATATCGAAACTTTGACCATACAAAACGCAAATAAATATCAGTTAATTAAAAGAATATTATTTATTACCTCCATTTTCTCGTTTTTGATAAATTTTTTTAAATTATTTTTAAATATGGACAAGGTATTACATTTTATGTCGACTGGAAGAGTATTATATAATTTTGGACCTAGATACAAATACGATCGTTGTCCTACTGATTTTTGAGTACGAGGCACAGTATGGAGATGTTTTTTTCTTGTGCTGTATGGATGATCTGGTAAGTTGAATAGTTGTTTATTTGTATGAAATTTAATATTAATATTATAATAAAAAAATTGTTTTAGATTCATAACATTTGCCTCAACAAACAATGAGTTAGAAGGATACCTGTAGGGCCTTTTGAGCATTATTTTTAAAAATCTTTTTTGCAGAACTTCAAGTGGTTGTAAATGTGTTTGTAAAGTACAACCCCACACAATGATGTCATATCTCAAATGACTTTCTACTAAGCTATGGTACAATATTTTAAGTTGATGTGGTTGTAGATAATCTCTTATATTTTTAAATTTATATATTATCATTCTTAATTTTTGGCATGTAAAAGTTATGTTTTCTTTCCATTTGAGATATGAATCCATGTAAACCTCTAGATATTTTATCTTGTTTTCAGGGAGAATGGTAAGTGTTTGCCCAGAAGCAGTAAAAGTTACTTTGTCAAATGGAGGTCTTGTTATAATATTATTACTGAATGGTAAGTAGTGGGTTTTATCTACATTTAATGTCAGTAACTTACTGTCAAACCAGTTTTTCAGATTTGGAAGGTCCTGTTCAACTTTTTGCTTTAGTTCTAGCCATGAATTAGCTTTATAGAATATTGAGGTGTCGTCTGCGAATCCCAAAACTTCCCCTGAACTCTCGATAGAAAATAATCCGTTGATGTAAAGATTAAATAGAATAGGACCGAGTACCGTACCTTGTGGGATACCGTAAGATATGGATTCTAGATCACTGTAGACACCATTTACTCTTGTAACTTGTTGTCGGTTTGTGAGGTAACTTTCAAATAATTTTAGTGATGTGTCCCTTATACCTGCTTCTTCTAAAGTATCCAGAAGTAAACGGTGGCTGACAGTATCAAATGCTTTCGAGAGATCTAGATATACACAGAGACATGGACTGCTTTCATCTAGAGCAGTTAGTATTTTGGTAGATAGTGCGATAATAGCATCTTCCGTAGAGACATGTTTTTTAAAACCATATTGTTTATCAGATATTATATCATATTTTGATGTGAAATTTACTAATCTATTTTTAAGAGCTTTTTCAAAAATCTTTGATAAATGTGTTATTAATGAAATTGGTCTATAATTTGTTGCCACTGTGTCATCTCCTTTTTTATATATGGGGACAACTATTGTCTGTTTAAATATATTAGGCCATACACCAGTATCAAAAGTCAGGTTTATCAAATGATTGAGTGGTGTTACAATAAATTTAGATATATCTTTTAATATTTCGGCCTTAATATTGTCGATACCAGGACTTTTATTAGATTTTAACTCGTTAATAATAGTTTCAATTTCTCTTTCGGAAGTTGGAAATAGAACGAAAGAATTGCAGAGAATATTACGAGGTGCTCGATAGGTTGGATTTGGCTTAATATTTTTAGCCAGTTCTTTTCCAACATTTATATAGGTTTTATTAAAAATATTTGCAATTTCTTTGAATGTATTTATTGTTTCCCCTTCCGAGTTTTTTATTGAATTTATATATTTTTTTGTTTCTCTATTGGAGTTAATTTCATTTATTACTTTCCAAAGTTGTTGGGGGTTACAGGAGTTGTTTTCAATATTTTTGTTAATAAGGCTTTTATAATAGGTATTCTTCGCAGTTTTTATAGAATTAGTTACTTTGTTTTTAAATGTTTTATATTGTTGTTTAATTTCTAGGTTATTTGGGTTTTTTAATGTTGGTTGAAAAAGTGCATTCTTCTTATTTATCTTTTTTAGCAGCTGGTTTGTAATCTAGGGACAGATTTTATGTGTTTTTCTTTTTAATTTTATTTCTTTTGTGCTATCTTTTACAAAATTAGATAATAAACTGACGAATGTATTTGTTGCAGAATCGACTTCCCTAGTAGCCAATAGATCATCCCAGGATACACTAGTTAAAAGATTTTTTAGTATTTTCTGATCAACGAATTTTTTAAATCTTGCCGATTTATTTTTTTTTTTCAGATTTTATTGTAGGTTTAAGAATAAATTGTAAAGCTGTTATATAGTGATCTGTTATATCTGTTCGTACAACAAAGGGTATTATTTTATCAGTAATATTGTAATTAGATTTAATAAAAATATGATCAATACAAGATTTTGTGTTTTCTGTAACCCTTGTTGGACTATTTATTGTAGATATGTAACCGAATTCATTTAAAATATTGAGATATTCGTTAGAATATTCTTCGTGCTTCAGAATGTCGATATTCATGTCTCCAATAATTATTGAATATGCCGCATTCGAGTGATCGTAGTTTTGAAAATAATTTTGTAAATGATCTGTAAATTCATTCGGATCAACTGAAGGTGAACGATATATAGCAGTAATGGCAATTTTATCGCTATTATTTAGTGTTAAAAGAAGTTCTATTGCATCTGTGTTGTAGATAGTTGAAAGTCTGTAGTTGTATTTATGGTTTGATTTTATGTAAATACCTACACCATCATTTTGGTTAAAATTACCTTTATTGTATAAAAAGTCATAGCCTACTATATTATAGAGTTCTGGTTGAGGTAGATTCCAGGTCTCTGTTACTACAATACAGTCTATATTTGTATCTAGGTCCTCTAGGAATGCTTTAAATTCATCTATATTTTTGTTAAGACTTCTAATGTTTGTATGGCATAATTTAAAGTTGTCAATATGGTTAATTACCTCAAAAATTTCTTTTAATTCTTTTGCATTTTCTAATGTAAACGTTTCGATTGTATCTATTTCAAAATCACGAACATACTGTTCCATATCTGATTAAAAAGTAACTACTTATAATCTAAAATATAATAATTTAAAGCCTACAATTAAGAATACTGGTAAGTTTATTTTTAGTCGTATTTCACAATATTAGAAGAAGATTGATCAAATAACTAATTTATTTGTAAATAAAAGTAATATCACTTTAAATTTGTGTGCTAAAATTTTATTTTATTATCCTAATTTGCAAAACAGATAAAAGAAGCAAAACAATGTATGTTTAAAAGATAAATTCTACAAGTTAAAAACTAAATAGATAAAATTAAATTTATTTATAGTACAGGAAATATTATTTAAAATTTTTTTAACAACAATAGTCTACTTTGCAGAATTTTTCCGAGTTAATCGGGTTTCTATTTGTTGTTGAGGTTTTTTCCCTGTAGGAGGGGTGTTTTCAACAGGTTTGGTTAAAATTGAATTTTTTGTGGTTTTTCCTTGTAAAGTTGAAGCCGAACCTTTAGAAAATTTGGTTTGAGAAGATCCACTACTAGCTTTAGTATCTATTTTAATTACCGCTGTTTGTTTGTCGTCTTCTTCTTCTTCTTCTTCTTCTTCTTCTTCTTCTTCTTCTTCTTCTTCTACTTGTTTTTCGTCTTCTTCTTCTTCTACTTCTTTTTCGTCTACTCTAATTGTTGGTGTAGGTGGAGCAGAATTATATTTTTGCGGAAGGTCAATTTCAAACTCAGTTGCTGATTTTTCGTTAGAGGTACTTTCTAGATCTTCAGCTGTGTATGGGACTTCATCTACGTAGAGTTTGAAATTTTTAATATAAGCTTTATGTTGTTTACTCCTCGCTTTTTTAAGATTTTCAACTAAAATTTTATTAGTTGCTTGATCTTCTGGTCGTAGGTCGTTTGAAATAGAGATTCCGCTACCTTTAAGCTTTTTTAGATTCTGAATAATTTTCTGTTTGGTTAAGAAAGTGACAAATTCAAGGATTACAGTTTCCTTATTTCCAATAATATATATATTGTTTAATCTCTTTCTACTAAGTCGCAGCCGAAAATTTGGTTTAATTTTTCAATTGTTGTATTTAACAGATTAATCTTATTGGCTTGTATTCCGAATATTACAATATTGTTCCTTTTATTTGATCTTTTTATCTACGTAAGTCTCTTTTCGATTTTTAAGCAGCGCTCTTCAATAACTTTTATTTGTATATTTACATTAGTGTTTAAACTTTGTATATCTTTCCTTATTTCAGATGAATTTTTATTTATTAGATCTTCTAATTTCTCTAATCTATTATTTTCATCGACCATTTAATATTATACTGGCCATTTATTATTTTCCCCGACCATTTATTATCATACTGACCAACTGAACTAAAATACTGGAAAAATGTACTTGCCATAAAATTTAAATAATGATCATTTAATTTGTGCCCTTTTTTAAATATATCCAAGCTTGTGTCATTGCTTTTATACTGTACCTGTAAATTAATTTGATATTTTTTTATTTCCGAAATATTCTATTGAATACAACTTTTGATATCAAAATTGTGGATAATCATTCAACGATTTGGTAAATAATCATGTGACATAACACGTTTCGTGTAGTAGGTTATGGGATTATTGATAGTTCTGTAACGTTCATTTTTGGCCCCACGAATTAATAAAATTGTATTGGCTTACCTGGTTAATCATACGAAAAAAAAAGGGTAAAATCGTATTGATGATATCACTATTATTTTTGTCATTAACTAATTTCACCTGTATTCTAACTTTCGGACATCATTATTATAATTTATTTCATCTCACCACTAAGTAAAAGGTAGTATAATACTTTGTACAATGGTCATATTTGCAGTGTAGTAATCACTGTCTTAATTTGCCAGATTCTCCTAAAAATAGACCAAGTTTCGTTGTAAATTTATACATATTATGTATTATAGTCTCACCTTTGGGTAATTAATTATTTACGATACCATTCTTTAAGATTTTCTATGTTTATTTTTGTTTATAGCTGTCAGAATTGGATTAATGTTTATTAATTATGACAGTGAATGACATAAACGTCATTTGACGACAGAACACCGACAAGTGTCATGTTTGTAGTACGTTCCAATATCGGGCTCAGAACCCGAGGTAAGGTAGTTTCACAATGAGCGATTTTAAGTCGTGAGGGATTTTTTTGCGATCGCTGTTTATTAATTTTTGTTGGGAACAGTTTCCCAAATGTAGTTATACTGTATATAAATATAGTTTTTAGGGTACCATTTTGGACGGCTGACGTATTGTTTCTGTCAGTGGTGTTGAATCACGACGAAGACGATTTTTGTGTCGAAGTAGAATTTTCTTAATATTTAGCCCCATCGGCTTACCCTAATTAAAGGGGATTTTAGATTCTACTTCATGGTTAATTGTGGGTAAATGGACATTTCGTATTTTGAGAGGAATTTTAGTGTATTGGTAAATTCCTATGGTCATTGGTCCAGCCCATATCTAATATAGGATTTTAACGCAATAATCGGAAGTTCACAGCATTTGGAGTGTGGAATATTGTTGTGCTGTGGATCTTCTCACGTGTTTCTCATCCTTGGAAGACTACCAAGTTAACCCTTTACGAAAAAGGTATGTTTTGTATATATATTTGGTTATGTTACGCACCATGTGGCTGTCAATTTTTTTTATGTTATGGCATGGTGTAACAGAATATTAATTATTTGAGCTCATAATACTGTTTATGACTCACTGTTGAGCCAATGTAATTTTTCTTTATCCTAGATGCTGAATATTTTCTAATTTATGTACATTTTTGGGTAATCCTATAGTTCGGGATACTTGAGTCAATGTGTATTGACATTTTTCTTTGTAATATTTTAAGGGTTTCACCCAGGGGCTTGTTAGCCCAAGATTCGCCGACAGTTTCACCCAGAGGGTTGTTAACCCAGGATTCGACGACAGTTTCACACAGGGGGTTGTTAGCCCAGGATTAGACGACATTTTCAACCAGGGGGTTGTTGACCCAGGATTTCAACAGTTGTACACAAAGGGTTATATCGTCCGGAGTTCAGTGGTTTCATCGTGGACTCATCGAGGGAACACAGAACATTGGAAGATGGGAATGCTGTGAAAGAAGACACCCTACTATCAGGTTTTTCTTATACGTTATATTGAAGGTTTCATGCGTGCATTGTTAAACTATACATTCACTTTCAACCGAATGTTGTCAAGGTATTCTCAACATTATTTATGCTTTTGAGCACAGAATGTTCTAGGGTTCTTTCACTCATAACTTAAGTATTATCAAATGTTACATCGTTTAATTGATTAATATTTTAAATGTTTACTTAATTTGAGCACTTAATGCTGATGTAGTAATCCTTCGGGTCGCAGAACACTTGGACTGCTTCCACGTTTAAGTTGTAATTCTTCAGTTATTAAGGGCTACTGCCATAATTTTACTTTATTCAATTTATTCATTATTAAATGGACCAGACTTAACTATAAGTTAAGCAATCTCAGAAGACCCGTGTGGGGGCAGAGATTAAGTAACCTCTTCCAATCTGGGAGTTTAAGTAAATAACCTCTGTGTCTGAAGTCCTTTAGTGTATCTTTGTATTTTTATTATTTTTTGATATTTTTATTTAGTTTTATGAATTATACTTAATTATAAAATTTCATGGTTTAATAATTTTCTTTTGGGTAGTTTGGTCTTAACTAAAAGTTAAGCAGATATCACCTTCCAATTTGGAGAGGGTTTTAAGCTTATAAGGATTATAAGTGTTTATAATATATGATGTAGTATAGGTGCGGTTATGCACAATATTTAAGTTAACTATTATTTTATATTTTATTTTTTGTGTAAGGTGGAAATTAATATTGTGCGCAAGCGTCATGCCTGGTACCAAGCTAACGACGAACCGTGCCATATTTTGATTTAATAATTTATTTTGGGTTATGCATATACATATACAATGTAAATTTTCCCTTTAATTTCCTCCTATTTTTTTGTTGATTACCTAAGCAGGTAATTAGTCTGTATATTTAGTAAATATTTTTTTCTTTATAAAGGAACATAAGTTGAGGTTTGTCTTTTATTTCTTTCCTCATTTACTGGGTTTTTGGGGAAATAGGATCATAGTTTGGCCACTATATAGACCCAGTTGGCGCCTATTTATTTGTCTACTATTTCCGGAATTTTTGTAAGCTATCCACCCCCTAGCTGCCGTCTGAGCGACGTCGAAGGCCCGAAGGTTGACACCGGAACAACCGAAACTTGTGTAACCGTAGTAGACAACGTTTTTAATTGTAGTTAATACTTTAATAATTTTTTTTCTTAAGTTTAAAAATTTTGGTGGAATCACCAAGTTCATTTCGTAGGTTACAGTTCGTTACTACCATATGATAAAATGCAAAAAGGACATATTAACAATATATTTTAAACAAATAACAATCAATTTTTAAACTGTTTCAGGTGTATCAAAACTTTTTTAGAAATATTAAAATTGTAATACTTTTGAAAAGAGGGGAACTTTTAAATTAATTATATATATTTTTAAATCTATTTAGCAGTTATTATTTGAAAACAAATAAAAACAAGACTTTAACTTTTGACCATGTATTAAAACGTTGCTCCCTCTGTATAAGTTATCTAGTTAGGGTTAGACAACTGAAATCGGAAAAGGATATGATGATAGATACACTAAAAATATAAAAATAAATTGTGTTATAAACGTAGATATAAAATTTATATGCTCAAAATCCGGATGAAAATTTATTTCGGAATCATAAATTTTAATACATCATTCTTTATTACTATCATATAATATATTTTTAATCCTGATGAGTTTCTTTTTATTTTAAAATTGATATAACTATTTTTTCAGTTCTATTTAATTTGTTTTGATATATGAATATACTGGGTATATTATTTTATAGTATTGATACTACATGGAATTAAATATTTTATGAAATCGTAAAACATGCTCAGACATGTCGAATTTTATTTATATGACATCCAGGTTATTAAAAATCACCATCCGTTACTGTTTTCGATGATGATGGGTGGGTTTTTTTGGGTTTTCCTCACCTGTAAAGCCTAGTCCAGACCTACATACATTTGCCCGCCAACATTTAAACATTTGTATAAAAAGTTGTTTAAAATGTGTTTGCAAACATTTGTTTAAAAACATTTAAACAAATGTTTAATGTTTTTTGTTTTCCCGTTAGAACGGGAAACACGTATTTTTATACTCGCCAAGAAGCAAGTCTGGACGCGTTCGAAGCAATTGTTTGTAAAGCAATTGTATCAGTGGTAGCGCTATTTCGTGGTTCATTGTTTATTGTGTTTATCATATATGTAGGGCTATATAAAATGTGGAATCAAGAAAAAACCCTTTCTTTAATTGAAGACCTTCACAGTACACCATGCTTATGGGAGGTAAAGTGTGTGGACTATAAAAATCGTAATAAAAAAGTGGATGCATATGAAATACTTGCAAAAAAGTACAAAGTCAGTACAGCAGATATTGAAAAAAAGATTCAGACAAAAAATTATTGGATTCTGAGCGAAGTGGAGCATCTCCCAAGCAAGTGAACTGGTTTGGCTACGAAAAACTATTATTTTTATTACAAGGCTATGAGTCTAGAGGTAGTCGTTCAACAGATATAGGAAGTGAAGAGGACATTGAGGTAATAATTTTATTTTACTGTTTGTTTCTTCTTCTCCACAAAGTATGTATTAAGGCACTAAAACGTTGCCTTTTTTTTCGTTTAAAACAGGAATGTGGTCCAAAACATGGTATTTTTCTAACAGTACAAAAATTATTTTTATTATAGATATTTTTTCCAAAAATAAAAAAAAATACCTTTTAATAAATAAAATACTATATGAAAAAAAACAAACCTGTTATTACTTCAAAATGGTTTGTTAAAATAATCGTTTTGGTCCTAACAGATAACATCCTGAGATGCGACTCTAAAGGCTAAAAAATTGCTATGAAAACTCCTTTATTCTACGTACAATGTGACTAATTGTTCTTTTTTTAAAAATACGGATATCTTAAGATTATACAAAAGATATCGCCAGATATTTTGATATAAAAAATATTGTTTGTTTGTTTGCGAAATTATTTGGTCATTTTCACGACCTAGCTGTGGACCAAATTAAAAAAAACAAATTTGGACTTATGCATGCTATTTGATTTTAGGAAAAATCTCATTTGTTGTGGAGATACAAAATATTCTTTGAATTCATCTCTTATTTGTTGCGCTGCGACTAGTGGTTTTCTTGCAACATTTCTCAATCCAAGCAATGGTTCTCTTTGGACATCTTTGTAACCTACCAAATGAACTCGGTGATTCCACCAAAATTTTAAACTTAAAAAAAAATTATTAAAGTATTAACTACAATTAAAAATGTTGTCTACTACGGTTACACAAGTTTCGGCTGTTCCGGTGTCAACCTTCGGGCCTTCGACGTCGCTCAGACGGCAGCTAGGGGGTGGATAGCTTACAAGAAATCCGGAAATAGTAGACAAATGAGTAGGCGCCAACTGGGTCTATATAGTGGCCAAACTATGATCCTATTTCCCCAAAAACCCAGTAAATGAGGAAAGTAATAAAAGACAAACCTCAACTTATGTTCCTTTATAAAAAAAAATGAAAAAAAAATATTTACTAAATATATCAACTTTAAATTTCAACAATTTATTATGAGTTTGACAAATTACTAAAACTAATTAATTACCTAATTGCTTTAGATAATAAAAAAAAAAAAAATAATAAGTTGGAGGAAATTAAAGGAAAAGTTTACACCATATATGTATATGCATAACCCAAAATAAATTATTAAATGTATCAAAATATGGCACAGTTCGTCGTTAGCTTAGTACCAGGCATGACGCTTGCGTAAAATATTAATTTCCACCTTACATAAAATATAAAATAATAGTTAACTTAAACCTTGTGCATAACCGCACCTATACTACATCATATATTGTAAAACAGTAAACTTATAATCCTTACAAGCTTATAACCCTCTTCAAATTGGAAGGCGATATCTGCTTAACTTTTAGTTAAGACCAAACTACCCAAAAGAAAATTATTAAACCATGAAATTTTATAATTAAATATAATTCATAGAACTAAATAAAAATATCAAAAAAAATAAAAATACAATGAATATATAAAGGACTTTAGACACAGAGGTTATTTACTTAAACTCCCAGGTTGGAAGAGGTTACTTAATCTCTGCCCCCACACGGGTCTTCTGAGATTGCTTAACTTATACGTTAAGTCTTATCATAAAAAAAAAAATAAATAAAATATAAAAATGAAGGATAAGGTTAAATTTGACTGTAGCTCTTAATAACTGAAGGTTTACAACTTAAGCGTAGAAGCAGTCCAGATGTTTTGCAACTAGAAGAATCACTACTCCAGCATTAAGTGGTTATTAAAAAAAATAAATGAAAAATACACAAAGGACTTCAGACACCGTTGATATACTTTAAAGCTCCCATAAATAGGAAGAGGTTGTTAAATCTCTGCCCCCACACGGGTCTTCTGAGATCGCTGAACTTGATCGTTAAGTCTGGTCCATTTAATAATGAATAAATTGAAAAAGTAAAATTATGACAGTAGCCCTTAACAACTGAAGAATTGCAACTTAAACGTGGAAGCAGTCCAAGTGTTCTGCGACCCGAAGGATTACTACATCAGCATTAAGTGCTTAAATTAAGAAAAAGTTTGAAATATTAATCAATTAAACGATGTAATATTTGATAATACATAAGTTATGAGTGAAAGAACCCTAGAACTTTCTCTGCTCAAAAGTATAAATAATGTTGAGAATAACTTGACAACATTCGGTTGAAAGTGAATGTATAGTTTAACAAGGCACACATGAAACCTTCAATATAACGTATAAAAAAAATCTGATAGTAGGGTGTCTTCTTTCACAGCATTCCCATCTTCCTATCCAGAACGAGAATCATCCTTGTAAATCTAGCTACAAGTAAGCTAGGCGGCTAGCATACCAATGTTCTGTGTTCCCTCGATGAGTCCACGATGAAACCGTTGAACTCCGGACGATAAAACCCTCTGTGTACAACTGTTGAAATCCTGAGTCGCTACCCCCTGGGTAAAAGTTGTTGTCGTATCCTGAGTTAACAACCCCCTGGGTGAAACTTTCGTCGAATCCTGGGTTAACAACCCCCTGGGTGAAACCCTTAAAATATTACAAAGAAAAATGTCAATACACATTGACTCAAGTATCCCGAACTATAGAATTACCCAAAAATGTACATAAACTAGAAACTATTCAGCATCTAGGATGAAGAAAAATTACATTGGCTCAACAGTGAGTCATAAACAGTATTATGAGCTCAAATAATTAAAATTCTGTTACACCATGCCATAACATAAAAGAAATTGACAGCCACATGGTGCGTAACATAACCCAATATATACAAAACATACCTTTTTCGTAAAGGGTATGGAGGGTAGAGAAAAGGAGGACAATCTTATATGGATCTTTAAATTAAAAAGTGGCCACCAAAATGTATACAATTAAGGTGGCGCTCGTGTAGCCAGGGGACAAAATCCAATGCTATATAGTCATATAGATTGCTCATTTATAATGAAATCAGACAGGAAGCAGTAAATTGAGACCTCCGTGCCATTTTAATATAAGAATTATTTATATTATTATTTTTCAATAAAATTTGACTATTGTCGTGTATTGTCAAAATTTATCTACGATCACAGAACACTTACTCTTCTACGATCAGTCACTTTTCACGGTGTAGATTTTAGTTTTTTATGGTTGAGCAATATTTATTACTATATACATCATTGGTGTCATTGTGTGATCTGAATTATCGACTGTCGACGTCCCCTGGGCACAGAAGCGCCATCTTAATTGTATACATTTTGAGGGACACTTTTTGTATACAGAGATTGTTCTCCTTTCCTCTACCCTCCATAGTAAAGGGTTAACTTGGTAGCCTTCCAAGGATGAGAAACACGTGAGATGATACACAGCACAACAATATTCCACACTCCAAATGCTGTGAACTTCCAATTATTGCGTTAAAATCCTATACTAGATATGGGCTGGACCAATGACCATAGGAATTTACCAATACACTAAAATTCCTCTCAAAATACGAAATGCCCATTTACCCACAATTAACCATGAAGTAGAATCTAAAATCCCCTTTAATTAGGTAAGCCGATGAGGCTAAATATTAACAAAATTCTACTTCGACGCAAAATTCGTTCTCCTCGTGATTCAACACCCACTGACTAAAAAAAATACGTCAGCCGTCCAAAATGGCCGAAGTCCCTTTCCGATAAATGTCAAGCCAAGTGGGTTATGAAATTCATCCTCAAGAATTTCCCACTATATAACTTAAGAGACCATTTACGAAAGGTACCCTAAAAACTATATTTATATACAGTATAACTACATTTGGGAAACTGTTCCCGACAAAAATTAATACAACAGCGATCGCAAAAAAAATCCCTCACGACTTAAAATCGCTAATTGTGAAACTACCTTACCTCGGGTTCTGAGCCCGATATTGGAACGTCCTCCAAATATGACACTTGTCGGTGTTCTGTCGTCAAATGACGTTTATGTCATTCACTGTCACAATTAAAAAATATTAACCTAATACTGACAGCTATAACAAAAATAAGCAATGAAATTCTTAAAGAATGGTATCGTAAATAATTAATTACCCAAAGGTGAGACTATAATACATAATATATATAAATTTACAACGAAACTTGGTCTATTTTTAGGAGAACTACCATCCTTTTACTTAGTGGTGAGATGAAACAAATTGTAATAATGATGTCCGAAAGTTAGAATACAGGTGAAATTAGTTAATGACAAAAATAATAGTGATATCATCAATACGACTTTACCCTTTTTTTTCGTATGATTAACCAGGTAAGCCAAAACAATTTTATTAATTCGTGTGGCCAAAAATGAACGTTACATCTTGTCTCCATGAACCCGGGATAATTAAATTATTATCGAGATCCTCAATATCAAAAGTTCCTGGTGGAAAATAAGTGTTAATGGATTCAACATTTCTTCGTAAAAAATTGTGGAGATAAAGGCAGGTTAAAGTGACAAGTTCTACTTTGTTCGGGTCTAATGCTATGGGCTTAAGCAAAACTCTGAACTAAGAAGATACAATTCCGAAAACGTTTTCAATT
Source organism: Psylliodes chrysocephalus (assembly GCA_927349885.1). Taxonomy (NCBI): domain Eukaryota; kingdom Metazoa; phylum Arthropoda; class Insecta; order Coleoptera; family Chrysomelidae; genus Psylliodes; species Psylliodes chrysocephalus. The sequence goes on from OV651831.1 coordinate 1,018,934, forward strand.
ATTCTTCTTGCTCTAGAATGTCTATAATTATATATTCGTTTGGGATTGTTAGAACCAGGTTACTGACCAGGATATGGTTTCATAATATTTGTACTTAAAGCAAATGCCTCATCAGCGGCAAATATATATGGTATTGGTTTATTTCTTCCAAGCAATGGTTGACTGGGTGGTAACCGGAGCCTTCCTTCACTAAGTTTTTTATAAAAACTGGTAAATTTCAAAACTTCTCCATCAGATATTCGCCCTTGACATCCAACGTCAGCATACAGAACATTATAATTTGCGTCCGCAATGACGAACATCACAATACTATGTGTTTTCTTATAATTAAAATAGAGACTTCCACTATGTGGTGGGACAACAATTTGAATATGTTTACCGTCCATAGCACCAACACAGTGGGGGAAATTCCATCGGTTATTAAATCCCTCGTTAATAACGATCCATTCCTCTTCTTCTGTCGGAATCTGAAAAATTAAACTAATTATGGGTTTCTTACAGAACACTTCCACGGATGCAATAGAAGAAGATTCACAAAGCCTCATCAAAGATGAAACTAATACCACTGAAACCGATATTGATGTTCATCACCAGGAAAACATCATCAATCAGTCTAGCACATTACCAGTAAAAAGAAAGCAATTTGTTTCTCCACTACCAAAGAAAATACGAAAAGTTGATGATTCAAATGCAGGTGAAGCTTTGAAATGCATGAAAACGCTTGCCGACACGGTTTCAAAACGTGATGAATACACTGTTTACGGGGAACATATTGCTAATAAACTTAGAAACAGCGGTAGATCAAAGTTGGAAATAGCATCTGCTCAGACTGCAATTGATTATATCTGCTTTAAATTATTGATGGGTGAATTTTGTAATATACGTTCAACTGCATCATCCTCTGCAGCAAGTTCAATCATTGTATTGGGTTCTCCACAATTTAGTATTCCGTCATCCACAGCGACATCGCCATCACCCCAAATTGCTACAGTATCAGAGTCTACACAACTATCTCATCAAACTACAGAATTCCAACAATCTGACAGTTAACTCTGTATTGCAAACATTAATTTTGTGCAAGATAACTGTTAAGCGCAGGGTCAACAGGTGTATGAAAATGAAAAAAGATATTCCAATAACATTCATCTACATCAATCCGTAGACTTAGAACAATCCAATGGAGCAGAACATTTTAGATTATTTTATAATAATACCAAGAACTTTATAGATCTTTAGATGTCTACTTTATTTAGTCGCTAAAATGTTTTTTTTTTTTCTATTTTGAGTAAAGTTTTGATTGTTATTTTATACCTCGTAAGTCATTTGGCCATTTGCACCATTATTTAAAGAGAACTTAAGTTAAACTTTAATTTTTCCACATATGGGCCTATGCTTATTAAAATATAATAGTAGAGTCATGTGACTGTAAAGGTGAGCAAAGTTTAGATTTACTTAAATGTTGTTGCAAGTTACCAATAATTTTTAATTTTGCTGTTTCACGGTTTTATGTGTCAAAAAAAATGATTAATGCATACTATCTAGATAAATAAAATTAATTTGTATGTAAACTTACTTTTATATAAGGTTTTAAAGCTGTAACAATGGCATTGCACACAACAGGTACGCTTAGAAATTCGAAATGTGTACATCAAACTAGTATATGAATCACCACTTGCTAGATATCTACGAGTTATTGCTAGCCGCAATGTAATAGGGATGGCTGCTCTATATTTTGTATCTTGTTTACAAATATTTGGGCCAATCATTTGAATTAATATCTCAAAATCAATTGGAGTCATCCTAACAAAGTTTTTAAATCCAGATCCATCATTGAATTTTAGGTCTCTTAATAAATTCGAAGAATGTTTTATTCCATTTTGCAGGAGTTCGCGTACCCACCAACGTTTTTCTTTTCTCTTCTTTTTTAATGTAAAATATATTATATATCCAGCACAAATGCCCGCCACTGCCTCACTATTCACCGACATGTTTTTGTATTTAGTCTGGACTCAAATGCTACCTCGTTTGAACTAATGTTTAATGAAAACAAAACACCATACACACGTGTATAAATGTTTTGTTTGCATGCAAATGTTTCCAAACATTTGTTTGTGGGCAGTGTATGTAGGTCTGAACTAGGCTTAAGTCAAATGGCACCATCAATCATCTTTAAGTCGTCCCGGAGCGCCACGGCAAATAATAATAATAATAGCCGTGTAACATGTTTATGTTTATGAATTAGTTCTTCAGGAAGCATGCCAAACATGTTTACCTGCAACGTCAGGTCCAAATGTTTCTACGTTTGAACGATTCCGGAAAACTTGGAAAAATATTGATCAAAGTAATTACATAACTGGATTGAACAATGAAATCATACGTGATAAATTCATGGATGAAAGAAATATTGTATTCCCATTTATTTCCAAACAACTCAATGTATAAATTATTTTTGATTATTTAATTAGTTCCAGTCAATTCGATCTTTCAACCATTTAATTACTTAAAAACATGATTTATTGAACTTTATCAGTAACATCATCCTCGAGATGATTATAAGGAATTCTTAAAACTAGTATATATTTTTTAAATGGTACGCAAACTTATCGTATCACATTTAAAGCTCCTCGAGCAACTCATCATACGGGATGGATGTTCAAGGCCATCTATTGCCTCAAAATGTACTCTGTTCAATTTAATGTTGGTAGTAAAAAAGAGTTACTTGGATTAGGTGACGTCTGTAGTTTTATAAGTATTGTTTATGTGAAAGCATGGTTTGAAGCTCTTAGTCCGATAAAGGGCTCCAGTTCAAGACTTACATTTTCTGAAAAATTTCATCAACTATAAAAATATCAATGAAAAGATTTTAAATGTTACTGTATTACCATTTTCGCGAAACTTATGGTACCTCACAGAAAAACTTGTAGCAATGTCTTTTTTTATTTCTAGTATAAGCTTGGAAATGAAAAAAGACGAGAGCAAAGTTGATGAAAACAAAATTATATTAACTAAAACACAACTTGATATGATTTTTCGAAAGATATCAGTGATTTTATCACAAAAAGATCCTTATAATTGTGTTTTCTAAATTTGTTAAGAAAAGATTCTAACAAATTTTCCAAATTTAAAAATATTTCCATGAAATTGATTTGATAACAGAAAAATAAAATAAAAATGTCTTTCCTCAATCAACAAATTGGACTGGTACATCTTAGAATTAATATTTAACTAGTGATTCAACCAACTGAAAGCAATTTCTGTAAAAGAAAATTCTATAAAGCTACGTCACTGATACGTCTGACTATAACACTCATGTCGATTCAAAACCGTGAAAATCCCTTTTGAATTTAACGGCAGTTGTTTCTGATTGTGCGGTTCATTTCATGCCCTCGTTATTGGATCGTATTCCGTTCTACCTTTTTGAGTTACTGACTCGACGATATTCGACTTTCTTTTCAACTTAAAACGTTATGTTTTCTAAATAATGACGAAAACGAAAGTGAGAATACGTTACATTAAACAAGCAGTCATTTATAACAAAATCAGAGGTGTTTGCACGATGTTCGTGAAAACTTTTACATTTGGTTGCAAGAAGGCATGTTAAATATTACAATAATTAAAGTGATAAAAAAATTACACGATAACTTTATGTATTAATTAACCCTTGGATCTGCCTGACTTATAAGTATAAAATATACGATTTTTTCATTGTTTATAAAACAATTTTGTATCTTATTTTTTGGTAATATCTCTATTCTGTAATTTTTATTTTTTAATATGTCCGAATATACCTAAAATTACAAGATTATTCAAAATTATTAAAATACTTAAATTACTACAACATTTTTAATCCAAATATCACACTTCGATATTGTGGTTTATAGGAACAAGGAAATTAATAATCTAAAACAAAAAACTGATAAGTTAGAAGCGACTATCTTGAGACAGGATAAAATAATTAAGTGCATTATGAAAAGTAATAAAAAGCATGAACGATTTATCCGAAAAATAAATTTTGGTCTATGGTATGAAAGAAAATGGCAATGAGGATTGTGAAACTGATGTAATAAATATTTTTACCAAAAAAATGAAATTAAAGATAAAGGACCTAGACATTGAACGATGCTTCAGGGTTAGAAAACCTAGCACATTATATTGCAGGCCTCTGTTGGTAAAATTCTTTAATAGTCGAAGCGTAGTTTTTTAAAATAAAAAAGATGGTCTTGGAAAAAGTTGAAAGAAATGGAAAAGCATGGTCGAAACTTTGCTGTCATATTCCTCAAATTTATAAACGATAATAATGTTAAGAAAATTATTTCTTCTAGAGATTTAGCTAGAAAATAATATGTAAATGTCAATTCTTGTTTAAAAAGTATTTTAAATGGTCTCTATTTTTTTGGAAATGATTAGTTTTTCTTTCTTTGTTTTGCAAATAAATATTTATTTAAGTCTTACTTATTTTATTAGGTTGTAAGATTAATATAGTACATAATAAGTGCAAAAGGCGCTCACCAGCATAATATTTTGAGTTCTTTATCTATACAGTTTTTAAATTGATTTTTTTTACTTTATCCTTTTCTGTGAAACATAATTATTATTTAGGAATGCTTGATAATTTATATATAGGATGTCTCAATGTAGGATCTCTTTAAACAAATTTTGAAAATGTAAAAATAATTTTTTATTTTATTTATATGTGAAACTTGGCCCAATGAAAATGTATCAAATGATGTAATTTCTCTTGAAGGCTACAACATATTTCGACTTAACCGTGGATTATTGGAAGGAGACTTGTGTATTTATGTTAACAATACAATATACAGGGTGTCCCAGCTAAAACTTGTCACCCCCTAATCTTCGAACTCGTGAAAAAAATTGAAAATCGCTCAGACCCGTCGATTTTTATTTCAAGGGGGAACACTTTCACCAAATACATCATCATTGTGTTGTCAACTCCCTCATCCCCAGCACCCCCTATTTAAAAATTTTCAATGGGACTACTTATTTGTGATACATCACTTTAAATCCCAAATACATCGGTGCACTGCACGACACTCTACAACAATTCTCCTGCGTAGATCGTCAAAAGAATTTGGCTGTGTAATATAAACTTTGGATTTCAAATGACCCCATAAAAAAAGTCTAATGGTGATAAATCAGGAGATCTAGCCGGCCATTCTATTGGTCCTCGCCTTCCAATCCATCTCCCTGTGAAAATGTGATCTAAAAATTGACGTACAGGTGCAACAAAATGTGGAGGAGCTCCATCTTGTTGAAAGGTGAGCTGACCTTCAAGTAGACCATCATCGTTTTCAAGTAATTCAGTGATTCTGGGGTTCATAGTTGTATCAAGAAGATCAAGATACTTTTGTCCGTTGAAGATACCATCAATTAAATATGGACTTACAATATGATCTCCCAGAATACCAGCCCAAACATTCAATTTCTGGGGAATTTGTGAATGAGTTTCCCTGTACCAATGGGAATTTACGTCACTCCAGTATCTGAAGTTGTGCCTGTTCACATGTCGATTTAAATAAAAAGAAGATTCGTCAGAAAAGCACACATTGTAGAGGTAAAATTATTATCACCAATCAATAACTGACTCATGATTTCACAAAACTCTGTACGTCTGTCAGGATCATCTTCATTTAATTCTTGTACATTCTGCATTTTATAAGGATGGAATTTTGCTTCTTTTAGAATTCGATGTACGCTGCTTTTAGAAACTCCAGAAATAGTCTCAAGTTGTCTTAAAGATTGAATGTTGTCCATCACTGCATGTCCTACAACTGCAACAGCGACCCCTTCATTTCTCATAGGCTTCTCACGTTCATGTTTTTTATTCAGTACTGATCCCGACTCCAGGAACTTATTCATCAATTGAATCACGTATTGATATGATGTGGTTTTTTCTGGATGAATTTCATTGAAACTTCGAGCCGTAGCTCTAGCACATCGTCCATTTTCAAAATACGCAGCTACAATTGATATTCTCTCTTGTATAGTATAAACCATTTTCGACAGTTTACAAATTGTTGAATGAAGTGAATCGAATACATCAATATACCAAGGCTTCAACAAAGATATGCGTATACAAAAACACAGCGATAATTTTTTTTTTTTTTATAAAAACGTCTGTCTTACCTTTTAATCTATTATTTCTGAAATCATATTAATTTTCAATACAGTAGCGTTCCCACAGTGAATCAATCTACTTACGATGATAACATTTTAGGTGATGAAAAATAAAAATATCTTGATAAAACTTAGTTTTCATTAAAACTTCAACAACACTTGATCGATCCTCAATTTCAGTACACCGATGTATTTGTGATTAAATTCCCTTTAAAATAATTTATCACAAGTAAGTAGTCCCATTGAAAATTTTGAAGTAGGGGTGCTGGGGATGGGGGGGTTGACAACACAATGATGATGTATTTGGTGAAAAAGTTCCCCCTTGAAATAAAAATCGACGGGTCTGAGCGATTTTCAATTTTTTTCACGAGTTCGGAGATTAGGGGGTGACAAGTTTTAGGTGGGACACCCTGTATATTGAGCAGTTGAATTATCAAAGAACTATAACTGAACAACTTTGGATACAAATAAAAGTAGCAAACAAGAGTATAGCTCTTGGTGCAATATATAAGCCCCCCCCCCCCCCCCCCCCCCCGAATGAATAAGAATTATTTTATTGACCAATTTGAGTTTAATATATCCTACTGTGGATGAAGTCCTGTGCGGTGGAGATCTAAACATTGACTTTTTAAACGTTGATAATGTTACGGTTAATATAATGATAAATGTATTAGAATGTTTTGGTCTCAGCCAAATAATGGATGCTCCTACCAAAATTACGGCCACTACAGCAGCCTTGTTAAATGGTATAGTTAAATCGCTTAAATGGGTAGTTTATTAGGATATTATTCATATTATAGGCGATTATAATATAGCTTCTTGTAAGGCGAAGGTGTGTGTTCACAGCCAGGGGCTTAAAAATATTGGGTATAAATCATTTAAAATGCTTAACAGTGATGATTTTCAAAGAAACTTACTTGACACAAAATTTAAATAAAAAATAATAATTTAGAAATTATATTATTTTATTGTCGTCTTCTTCTTCTTAGCCCTCTCTGCACTTCCCTCTCCTTACACTGCTCTTGTTCTACCGCCTGCCTTATTACTTCTTGTGTGCTGTCCTCTAGCGTCTCAGCTTGTCTCTGCTTGTCTCTGCTTGTCTCTGCTTGTCTCTGCTTGTCTCTGCTTGTCTCTGTTTGTATCTGCTGTCTCTGCTTGTCTCTGCTTGTCTCTGCTTGTATCTGCTTGTCTCTGCTTGTATCTGCTTGTCTCTGCTTGTCTCTGCTTATCTCTACTTATTTCTGATTGTCTCTGCTTTCAATTTCTGCTTTATGCTGTTATAAATAAAACTTATATACCTTCTTTTTATATTTTCTGCTTTATTCATGTAACCAATTTCAATACATTTCAATAATCCATACTTATTTTTCTGTAACTTTACATTCAATAATCCGTCTTTTTTAAAATTCCACTCCCCCTCTGACAGTTTTCATCCCCTCTGACAATCAATAATTATTAATTTTCTTAAAACTTCAAAATTAACTTTTTTTTCAGAAACCTTGATTTTAATTTATATTTTCAAAAACAGTGTTTTTTTTTTTGTTAACCAAATTCCGTCATAAATCCCCCAAAATTTTTGTATTTAAACTAATTTATTTTCAAATAAATTATTGAATACCAAATTTTCAAATGACCAAAATTTTTCTTTTCTCCCATTTTATCCAAATTATTGATACCTAACATTCCATATTCACTTATGTTCCCATTCTTACAACAACAAAAATAACAATAGCAAATTAAAACAAAATTCAATTCAATTAATTTCAAATTAAAATTATTCAACTCCTTGCAACAAATAATGAAATGAAATTATATTTAACATTTTTAACAGAATCATAATTAACACAATATAACATCTTTTACATTCCATTTCAAAACAAATTTACAATTTTAATTATATAGTGAAATGAAATTCAATATAATTTAATATGAAATTCAAATTAATTTACTCCATTTTAACACCAATTAGAACTATAATATATAATTACATGAGATGGCTAACTTTACTTATTTAAAATTTTATATTTCATATCAAATGCCTCACCAAAATATATTTTACCCTACAGACCAAAATGTATCCCATCCCTCTGAATTTGTAGTCAAAATTTTATCATACATTATTTCATATTTTATTCCTATTGATAAAATTTAAATACACTTTTCATATTAAAAATTCCCCTTAATTTTCCAGTTCCTACTTCATTTGACCTTGTCATATTTACTTGTCTTATATTTTCATCCTCTCTACCTTCCCTAACATTATTTCGATTACCCATAGTCCAATTATTATACTCCCTATTTTGTCTCCAATTTTCCCAATCTCTATCCTGTCCTCAATCCCATCTATTCTGTTGCAACTGATCTTTTCTATTCTCATAATAATTATTATTTCCCCGATCAAAACTCCGAACATTTTGTCTATTGTCCCTATTATGACTATTATAGCCTTGACTTCCACTATATCTATCATCGCCTCCTCCAGTATTACCATTTCCGAAATTTCTACTCTGATATCTAAAATTATTGCCCTGAAACTGACTACTATAACTCCCATTGTTAGCAACACTCCTCTCCAATCGCTGTAAATAACTAGATAAACTTTCCAATTTTTTAATATTATGTAACGCTATCGTCTCTGCCATTTCCTGATTGAACTGCCTTGCTATGTATAACACTATCTCCTCCTCCCGGATATTAGGTTCAATATACTGAGATGTATTATATAGTTGCATCGCATACATATTAAAATTCTTACTTCTGTTATAATTAAACTTTCCAAAATACAATCTTTCCCGAAAACTAGCTTGCTGAATCTCCCCCCAAAAATAACTCAAAAATCTAACCTCAAATTCCTGCATATTGTTTATTTTATTCTCTTAATTGCAATACCACAACAGAGTATTAGCTGCAAAAGGTTTCGCCTTAATGCGGCTATCGTGGGTTCTACCTTTTATCTCAGGGAAGAAAAGGCTTGGTAAATAAACATTAAATAATAAAATAATATTTCTTGATTGATTAGGTTTATTCTTTTAGTAATCAATCGTTCAATAGATATGTACAAAGTAAATCAAAGGGATAATTATAACCATCTATCTCCTGTTATAAAGGCAACAATATCATAAAAATTATAAGAGATAAAAAGGGAGATAGATAAAACTACCGCTAGTGTCGACACTTTTGGCTCACAGTTAAATTTGATTGAATCAAGGGGCTTCATGCAATTATTGGTAAGTTTATATATATTTAACTTAGTTAAAAGACTATAATATTTATCTATAATTTGTTTTATTGTAGGTAGTGACGTTGTTTGGCCATAGACTAAATGGAATAATCCTACCTTACTAGTCCTGGGTACCTGATAAACTATAGCTGCTACGTACGGCCTCGTAGTGCTCCACATGCAAGTTATGGGGCTAATGATGAGTAAGCAAACAGGTGTGTCAGACATGCAGTTGCGGATATGCTGATATCATGCAGTGTGGATTCGTGTACCACTCCGGATGGTGTTGGTGATGTGTGCGTGTGATGTGTGTGTGGTAAAAGCAGTGGTGCTAAGAAGCAGATCTCAAAGCGAAAGTGAAGTGTAAGCAAAGAGCGAGTGAAGTGAAAGCAAGTGTGTAAGTAGGTATCTTACTTACTGGCCTAAAATAATTAAAATAAAAGTAAGCCTCAAGTTAAGCTTGTACATGAGCGCATGCAACAAAAGTTATTTTATATCTTTTAATAAAATATCTTTTCCAATAAAACACTATGAATGTTTTTTTTTGACTATCAAAATCCTCAAACTGAGTTAGGACGCCGTCCTAGTTAAGAGTCACAAAACAAAATGGAAGATCTTTTTCAAATATCCAGAAATATGCCTTGTCAGGATCAAAGTTCAAAATTAATTAAAATGTTGTTCTTTTATTGCAAACTCTCTAATAAAATATATGTTTCCTACTTTATTGACTAAGCTAATAAAGGATAGATTCATGGTCAAGGTCATAGTACCATTAGTACCACAAAACATAATATTGTTCTTTTGTTTTATATATTGTAATAAATCATATTTTCCTGTATTATGTTAATTAATAAAGGACAGACACATGGTCTAGGCCATGGTACTACTTATTTGCAGATTCTCATTATTTTGGTAAACCTGAGGTGTCATTTAAAATGATTATATTAATAACCTAATTCTTAAATGTCAAATATAAATAATAAACAATTCCCAATTATGGGGTTAATTTTTATAGAAACATAGAGATTATTAATATGAATTATGAATAGGGTGAATAATTATTTATAAAAAAACTGTACTTTAAGAATTCTTAGAAAAATTAACAGAAAGCTGGACATAATTAAAAGGTAAGCTAAATTCATAGCAAATTAAGAATAACATCGAATTTTAAAAAAGTATTTCTATTGAATTGATCACTAAAATATATGAGTGTGCCAAAAAGCCGTAACAAGTGAAGAGATGTAAAAGTTAGATAACTAATTAAAAAATCAAGAAAATATCAAATATCACAAGTGGTGTGCAAATGAAAATGTATCATTTCTATCAATTTTGAACCACCAGTAACTTTGTTAATTATTGAAATCGGACCATTGTTAATATAAACCTTTTTGCCCAAAATTATGAGACGTTTAACCTGTCTCCATTTTATATAATTGGAGATACCCTGTGTACAAGACCTCTGGAATAGGGGCCTCGAATAAATTTGTTATTAGTAATAATGCCTACTAAATATTGAAAAAAAAAATGTACCAGGAGTAAAATTAAAAGGAAAAATATCTGACACTAAAAGAGCCCTTCTTCAACTTTAATAATTATATCTCTTTAAAGAGCATGGCTAATTATATTTTTTTAATAGAAATACCACAACTTAGAATCTTGTTTAAAAATCGTATTAAATATTCTCCTCATCTTCTGATTCTTAGCTGTCCTCTTCAAAACCTGGCGTTGGTTAAGAATTTAACCAAATCTTGGTTTGGCAAAAGGCCTAAGGAATCGTCTGTTGAAGGCAATGTAGACCCTACCTGTTCAGGAGGAAGAAGGGCCCACCTATACATTTGTTTTCATGGTAAGGTTCATTGAAGAGTAAAAAAGGTCTTCTTTGCACACTGATGCTTTTTTCTGTGGCTGCCACGTATTACGGGATTTTCTTTTCTTCTTAGAGGCCCACTGCTTGAATGAAGGCCTACCGGTCTGACGACCCAATCCGACACTAGTTGGAGGTAGCCTAGATAGCTCTATTGAAGATTCCATTAAACCTTATAATACATTAAGAGAAAGAACAACAACGAATATAATTTTATTACACATTTTTTAATAATATTAAACAGATCTTCGGAAAGGATATTTTTACCATTCCAGTAAATTAACTCTTTGTATCGCATCCTCTTAAAGTACGGAAAGAAGGTAGGTTGTTCGTTAAGGGCTATTTCATGAACTGCCACGTAACTAGTAAAATGTATATTTCAGTCTTTTAACTAAATTTCACTAGGAAGAAAGTTTTTAAAATACACCAAAATAATAGGCACATCGGTATTGTTAGAGCCAATAACGCATGTAGAAAAACCTTCCGTTTTAGTACAGAGTACATGAAGTAGAATTCTAGTGTCAGCTTCTTCATGGTTTGATTCTAATAGTTATCGAATTTCTTTTCAAATATCAATATTGAATTTAAAGTCTGGAATGTTATTAAATCCGCCACTCGTTACAAATTGTACAGTTCATCAAATTTCTAGAGGTGTTCGACGCCCAGACATAGAACGCGTTACGTGTGACTAAGATAGCTATTGTACAGTCTGCTTAACAAGTTATTTTAAATAGTTTTTAATATTTTTAGGTAATTAAATTTTAAAAGTGTGGAATAGTTTAGGGATTAAATTGGTCTGATTTACTTTCTTAGAACGTTTTTAAAAGCAGCTAAAGATAGTATGTAGAATTGAAAATAATTATTATGCCATAAAAGGTGTTTTGGAATTCCTTCAACCTTTTGAAATTTTGTCAGAAAATATAAATTTTATAGGATAGCGGAAAATACCTATAATTTTTTTGTAGGCCTTTGTAAATCGTGGAAATAGTTTATATTTTATTTCTACCTTATTAAGGAAAATGGCACCTATTTTTAATAACGGTTGTTTCTGAAACATTATTAAAATTTTCGAAATTTTGTTTTTCTACAAAATAATAAACTATACTATTTAGAAAAAAATTTATTTCTCTTATAATTTTATAAAAAATAACAGGGCAATATTTACATTTCTTGATCTATTAAACAAAACGATAAATTATCTCGACGAATGACACCATGTTCTAGTACGGAAGCTAGCTTTACATTTTGGTTGGTGGTTTCATGGGTTTCATATCAATTTTTTGTAATTGTAGTTTACACGTACATATACCTCTTAACACTTGTTTGCTTTATTAATAAAGTGTGTTGTTGTAATTTACGTCGAAATAAGTCAAAAACAACTTGAAAACCCATATAAAATCAAAAAGGAGAAACGGAAAAAAATTGAGCCTGTAAATGAACACAACTCAGAAACAAAAATACCTATCTAATAATAAAAAAATAAAATTTGATTCTTGTGCAGCTTCATCTATATCATTAACTGTTTTTGGTTTTTTAATGGTTTTTCTTGGTGATGAAAATTCCGATATCTCACGGTTATCGATTCTTTTTTTCTCTCCAGAAATGCGGACGACAGTGTTTTTAGATACACCTGTGGCTGCAGCAACACGATCATTTACATTTTTAAATGGTATTAAAGGTGAATTAAAGTTTCCTTCTCTTCTCATAAACTCTATAACATTGGCTATTATTTCGCGAGATTGACTGTTAATCACGCGGCCTCTTAATTTGTTATTAAACTCCATACTTAGGTTCTATTAAACTGTAATGAGCAAAAAACACAAACGAAAATAAAAGAAATGTTTTAGCGAAATTTACATCTGACATTTACGTCTGAATGAAATAGTGAAATACTTGATGCGCAGAGTGTACTTTCATTGCGTAAATCCGTCGGGATGCCTGTCAGTAGTGCTTTCTCTGTCTAGCCGTCGAAAGCCTCTAGAAATTTGATGAACTGTATCTTATAATGCTTATAATCATGGAATCCGTAATCAGGAAATTCGTTTAACAAAATATTGGTTAACTGTTTATTATTAAATATTCAGTGAATAAATAAATTCCATTGTTGTGGAAACGAGATCTCTTAATTAGTAATAATCCTATTAATTGATTTGGAAGATCCTCTTTTTTTACGAGTAACAACATCTTTAATCGATGTTATGCTTTATATTTGATTTGAAATACAATTTTTGAAAATATATCAGAATATTCCTTAAATGAAAATACAAGTGAAGATTCCAAAAATATATAAAAGGTCGATCAAAAATATAATACGATTATTACACAAGATTGTAAGTTGTAGTTTTTCCAAAAAAATACGAATATATATGCTCTTTACTTAAAGAAATATAATTATTAAAGTTGAAGGAGGGCTCTTTCAGTGTTAGATATTTTTCCATTCTAATTTTACTCATAACAATAATTTTTTTCAATATTTAATAGGTATTACATTATACAAGGTGTCCCAAATTATATAAAACGGAGATAATTTTAAGCAAAATGGTTCATATTAACAATGGTCCGATTTCCATCAGTAGCAAAGTTACTGGTGGTTTAAAACTGATAGGAATGATACCTTCACGCCACTTGTGAAATATTTTCTTGATTTTTTAATTAGTTATCTAACTTTTACATCTCTTCACTTCTGATCGAATGTTTGCGTGTTACGTGTTAATGTGAACTTTTTTACTTACAATTATGAAATCTATAAACTTTCATTTGGATCCGTACAATTTGGGACATCTGTATTAAACATTATCAGAACTACAATAGTTTATCAACAAAAACAAATCAAGATTGTTTGCCCACTGTGGGGATAATTCGCTCGTCCAGAACAAGACTGGTCTAACTCATAAAAATGCGATTTTGAGTTTTTTGCACGAAATATCTTCAAATTACCTATACTGTCTCTGTGCAAGACCGCTTCTTAAACAACTTAGTGGATCACCCCTAGATAGAGCGCAGGTAAGTGAACCATCTTAGATTTGTAGAGTGGTGCCGCGCAAGAGATAATCATCTTAGTTGATCCTTGTCACTCATGAGTAACGGTGCGTTTCTATTGTGCAAAAGTGGATTATTGTGTGATAAACCAACAGTAAGTAACTTTTTCATATTATTCTCTAGTGCAAAACTGAACTATTATGATAATGGCTCTATTTTGAACAGCAAATAACTTATTTCCCAGTAGATTATTCTCTTCAAAAAAGAGCCAACTTGTGATAGTCCTTCTTAGCTCTGAATTTTTCTGTAATTATTGGAGTCAACCTAAAATAGCCCTCTTTTACACTGACATTTCTAGTGATATTGTTCGTGGTAAGTGTTCTGTTATGGAGATATCTCTATCTTACATACAAAGATTGAGAAAAGTAGTTCCGTTCAACACCCTTAACCTCCGATAATTAAGTTGCTGTTTTGATATTTGTTGAAATTTGTTTAGTTACTGATTCCTGTTTCCGGAAATAAAAATGAACAGAGGAAAACAAATGGTGGAATTGGCAATGAAGAACCAAAGCCAAAACCAAACCCCAGGTAAATCCAACTTTTAGTAAATTATTTAAGAACATAGCTGTACCTCTTAATTAAAATTTTCAATATAAGATGTTTTGAAGTGTAAACAACACGTACAGAAAATTATGTGGGCGGTGAATAGGATTTTTGCGGGCGGTGAATATGATTCGGACATCACGCTATTTTAGTACGTGTATATTTCTTCGAAATTAAGCACACGTGTTCGCGGTAGGGCTTAACATATTTTAACAAAATTCCAGTGACGACGCTAGAGGAAGGCCCTGGTATATTACTTTCCTATATCCAATGGCATTGTTCGATTTCAACGATATTTTGTGCACATATTTGCAAAAGGCCCTTACACATTTTGATTAAATTCCAGTGGCGTAGGTACAGGTAATCCCTTACAAAGTATATTACTTTTGTATATTAAGTGACGTTGTTACATGTCGACGATACTTTGCACATGTATTAGCGGTAGGCGCTTACACAGGCCCTTACACAGAAATTACTTTCGTATATCCAGTGGCGTTGTTAAAAGTTTACACTTTTCCCGTGTATTCTTAAGCACGCCTGATTTTTTTATGCTCACTTTCAGACAACACCAAACAACTGATTACGATAAAAACGACGATTTTCAATGTCCATGACTGCAATCAATCTTCTATTGAGACTGAAACCTCCCCAGTAATCAACCAAGATGCTGCTCCTTCTCAAGATAGTGCTTCAAAATTTCAATTCCAGTATTTTAATCGACTGGGGAAAATATTTCATAGTGCATATTCTCTCGTTTCAGATGCCAATCACGTCCATGAGGGCAATCAACCTCCGATTAAAACCTCCCCAATAAACAATCAAGACGTTGCTCCTTCTCAAGGTATTACTGAAAAATTTCAATTCTAGTATTTTAATGGACTAGGGAAAATATTTCATAATGCCTATTCTCTCGTTTCAGATGCTAATCACGTCTATGAGGGCAATAAACTTCCGATTGATACTGAAAAATTCCCATTAAACGATCAAAACGCTGCTCCTTCCAAAGGTATGCTACAAAATTACAATTCAAGTACTTAAATTGATTTTGGAGTATTATTCATTGTATGATGATCCTAATGTTTGGATTTCAGATGTAACTGTCCATGAGAGAGGTCCCCAGGTAACTGCTAGGCGTCTATACAGGTCATCGTCATCATAAAACTCGTCTTTCTCTTCCTCGTCAAGCAGTTGTTCTTCGTCCTCCCGTTCGTCATTGTCCTCCTCAAGCGAGGACTGTGATGATTATTTGAGCAATCCTAATTATGACGTATCTTTTTCCGATCATTCTGAAGAACATGACTCACCACCATCGACAAAAAAAGTACGAACCAGTCCTGTCCATTCTGAAGAAACTGTAAAGAAACCTGTTCGCAAAAGGAAAAGGAATACTTCAGAATGGAAGAGAAACATTGCAAAGACTATGAGGAACACTGGAAGAAGTTACGCATCATTGAAAGTGCGAAAGAATCCTGATGGCACCAAAGAAAAATACGTCAAGTTGAGGGAAGCCAGAAAGGTACAACCTCCATGTAACGAAACTAAATGTCGCTTAAAATGTGCTGCCAACATAAGCGAGGAAATGCGCAGAGAAATTTTTACAGAATACTGGAACCTCTCGAATATCCATTTGCAAAGAACGTTCTTGAACAGTTGTCTTTCTAAAGTCAACCCCCGATACCGCTATGGCCGATTGGATAAGACACAAAGAGCCCTGAACAAAGCATTTTATTTTACCATTGATGGTAAAAAGACGTGTGTGCAAGATCTTCTTCTTGGCCACTCTCAATATCAGTGCTTGAGCTCTCAGTACTGCGATAATGAAGGAAAATGCAAATATTGGTGGTATTGTTGAGTCAGACCAAAGAGGAAAACACCAGAAACAACCTACTCTTCCACCTGAGATGAAGGAAGGTGTACGAAATCACATCAACTCCATACCTCGACTCGAAAGCTATTACTGCCGATCGAAAAGTAAAAAAGAGTACATTGAAGGAGGAAAGTCGATTGCAGATATGCATCGTGATTACGTCGAGATCCAGAATGAGGCCGGCCAGCCATTCGTTAAGTACTCAATGTATGCATTCGTATTCAACACGGAGTTTAACATTGCTTTCCATAGCCCTAAAAAAGATCAATGTAACTTTTGTTTGGGCTACCTGAACGCATCTGAAGCTGAAAAAGAACAGCTCGAAGATAATTAATGACAGCACTTGAGAGAAAAGGAGATGGCACGATCAGAAAAGGATGCAGATAAAGGATCAGTTAAAATTGTGACTGTTTTTGACCTGCAAGCTTCCCTGCCTTGCCCTCAAGGAGAATCATCAGCCTTTTATTACGTGTCCAAATTAAACGTGTATAACTTCACTATGTACGAACTACAGTCCAAGAAGACGTATTGTTTCATGTGGCATGAAGGTCAAGCAAAACGAGGTGCCAACGAAATTGGCAGTTGCACCTGGTTGTACCTCGAAAACCTGAACAGAACCATCGATTCCCCAGTCGATGTCGTCTTTTACAGCGATAACTGCGGAGGTCAGCAAAAAAATTGGTTTGTTTTTGCCCTGTTCATGTTTGCCACATGGGAACTTAAAAATATCAGATCTATATCCCACAAATTCTTAGTAACCGGACACACTCAAAATGAGGGAGACAACGTTCACTCTGTGATAGAACGGGCTATAAAGAAATATAGAAAAGCCTCACCCATCTACGTCCCAGAAAATTATGTCTCCATAATTTCACAAGCAAAGAAGACACCTCCAATCTACGTTGTCAAGCAAATAGATTTCTCCGAAATCATCGATTTGAAAAAGATGACAGCTGACTTAAAAATAAAGGATGCTTTATTTAATGAAGTGGGCGAGAAGGTACCAATCGCTGATATCTGTGTGATCGAGACCCACAAAGATGAGCCTGGATTGTTTCGATATAAAACATCATTCTCTCAGCAAGATTTCAAGTTCTATCAACATAGCGAGCCAGAACAAGAAACGTCGAAGCAGTTCATCTGTATCTTGCAGTTTAAGTTTTTCAATGGTTGCGCTTTCCAAGGCCTATACAAGAAAGTCGAGCATTACTAACAATAAAAAAGATGCACTTCTTTCTCTTTTCCAGAAAAAGGGCAATGATGTAGCTGTCATGCCCCAGTGTTACAAGGAGTTTTATGAAAATTTGTAGAAGGTGATCACTTTCCTGGGTTTTCCACAAGCACTATGTTATTTCAAATTTTTATTTTCATTTTTTTTTACCTAAGTAATTTTATTGTTTAGTTCCAGTAGGTAACGAATTTGCTCAGTATTTTTCCCCCTTTTAAAGTATCTATGTATATTTAGTATTTATATGACTTTCATACTACCTATGCTGTTGTACAGAAGTAATTAATATTTTATGAGCTGTGATTTTATTAAAATAATGAAGACGTCTGATGTATCCGCAATTTGTAATAAAAGTGCCTACGTAGTCTGAAAAAGTAGTTACCACTGAGATTGAGATTGATAATATAGGATAATATAGTACTATTTTTTACACTTGCTTTCCTATTTTTGTACTTGTTTTATAAAAAATAAAGAATTTTTTTACGTTTTTGTATCAATAATAACTGGAGTTATCTTTAAAAAACCTGAAATATTTCGGTGCAAGAAAGGAACATCTTGGGGTTTTGCCCATAAATTCATAAAAAAAAATAATTGTATAGAGAGGGAAGGGGGAATCTCTGGAAATCTATAGGGGATTTCTATGATTGTGATGATTTCTGCAAAATTTCAACAAACGGATAACGCAAGCAACGGATATCAAAGGAATTTTTTTGGGCCGTAAGCCCCAATGGTTTTTTAAATGTTTAAAATAATACATTTACCTAACTTGTAGAGTGATTTTTTGGATTTTGCGGTCATATTGTAGTACACGTTACGCTCTATGCAATGGTACCAATATCTCGTTTTTTGAAAATAGTGCCCTTCTGCAAGGTCTAATTTTGGATTACCTCCGGTTTTAGAATCTCCAAAATATTAGTTTTCAATTCACTAACAATTCAGCTTGTGACACTTAGTCCCCTACAGAATTCATTTCTAGAGCAGTTTTGTTACAAACAGCACCATACTAGTACTAAATGTACGATTTTTTCATTGTTTTTAACAAATATTTTATATCTTATTTTTTGGCAACATAACTCTCTTGTGTAGGCGTGTATTTTGCACCCACTATAATGACGGAAAAGCAGAACCAGATTTACAAGTTTTTATTGTACTATTTTTGGTAAAGCATCTGATTATTTGAACTATAAAAAATGAATTTCCTTTTTTATAGATAAACACCTACACATTGACCTAAAAAGTGGTGGAAGGCCGAGGTTATAAAAGAAGGGGGTTTAAAAGCTTAAATATGCCCGGTTTTCAGCCGAGAGGTGCTAAATAAAGTAAATGAAAAAAATAAGATATAACTGATTTAATTATCACTAAAGTGGCTATTAAGCGCTGAAGAATATATTATTTGAAAAATTGCAACTAATTCGTGGCCGATTCCACGATTGGGTTTAAAGAAGTTTAAAATGACATTTTTACATAAAACGTAATTTTAATCTTCAATTAGTAGTTTAAAATTAAACACAATGGTTAAATTAACCCTAAAGCGTTAAAATCATTTACAGAAAAAATAAATAGTACAGGACAACAATAACTGGACAAAAAATTCATGTCTAAAATATTATTTTGAAAAAATTACTTTTAATTATTTAAAGGTTTTAATCTAATTGGGTCTTAATTTAATTTTCCAGTGTGCTTCGCTTTGAAAGATTAATTGGTAATGGTTCAAAATTCAACTATGACAAACTCAGAGTCGGACACGTTAATCCATTCTAACTTTATATGATATTACTTGTTGTTTGTTAAAGTTTTGATTGCAGGACAAAGTGCATCTGTTATAACTATAAGGATTTAAATTCTATGCATAAATCTCTTCATATTATAGTTAATAACTGCATTATATTCCACGAATTTATTGTTTTATCAAGCTATGTTTTTAATACGAGGTGTAATAAACTATGTCATTATTATCTTGTGAGAATGCTATGATTTAATGCTAAATAAAGTAAGTTTGCGTATACTAAACATATTTAAATAAGTCAATAATACTTAAAATTAAGCTAGTCTAAATAATAGTCTAAAGTTATTCTAATTTAACATATGATTTTAAAACTAACTAATATTTTAGGTAGTTATCCCGTGAAAATTCTATGATTTAAAGTTTTATTTTTGTGGTAAAGGAAAAATCCGCTAATGGATCCTCGATGCCTATGGGATTATCTGGATGTATTCTGCATGCCATCTTGTGCACCCGAACAGTGTATGTTTTGCATTATCTATTTCTGTGTAATATATGCAGATATCACTGTCTCTAGTAGATGTACAAAGCCGTTACGGCCCCACATAGGGAATTCAATGTTTAACAGTGAGAGGTACATATTCAATGGGTAATAGTGAGACAGAGTGAGGGGGAAACTCGGTATAGATTTACGTCAAATAAAAAAATCATGCGCAGTGACAGGCCAAACGGTCCTAAAAGACCTAACACTTATATCTTTGTTATTGTTGGTTAGATTTAAACGGGGAAAACGACATTATGTAGAAAACGCGGTATAGATGAACGTTGAAGAGAAAAATCATGCGCAGAAAGAAAGACAAAAGGACTTAAACCTGTTTCTCGGTTATTACTGCTCCGATTCAAACGGAAAACACATAATTATGTAGAGAGTGTGATATATTGTAATGATTTCATCATCACTCTGTATAAATGTTTTGTATAATTTAGATGGTTATTTATAAATATTGTTCAGGTCAAGTATTAGAAACATTTTACGCTCCATGGTAGTTAAATCTACATCATTCAATGTCAATTTGATAATTTATAAATGTTTATTAAGAAATCGTCGATCGTAGTTTGCAAAATCACACTGTGTATTTAAAGCATGAACCACTTTGTATATAAAATAGTCACAAAACAAAGAGACATATGAAATGTCATAAAATTACGTTAGCAACAAATCAGATTCTGCATTCTGAAATCTTTTTGACAACCAATCAAAATTACAGGTATACATTGAAATTTGAATTATGAGAAACACTTAAATTAGAATTTACACAACCATTAATAATTTTGTACATACTATCGCTGTAAAATATTTATTTATACGTAAAAATAACATTCACGTCAATAAAATAATAATATCTAAGAAAAATACGTTTGACAGAAAAATATCATAACCGTGATTGGTTAGTTATAAAAAAAAGTGAGAGATTGAAAAAAAACGGTTGCTAGGAGGTTGTTGACCGGCGGATTGGACCGGATGACAAAAAAAAAAAAAGGTTATGGTAGAAAATTTTGCGAATTAATTAAATTAAAGCATATTGGAGCAATTAAAAGGTGCTTAAAAAAGTTGAATCTAATGTACTGGAAGCACTAGTACAAATAACACAGTCAGAAGCTATAATTTGGTGAGAAAAATCTATTAACTATTTACCTTGTCAGGGTCCCGTATGTGTTATCGCATACCGTTATAATAGTCACATCTTGCCACTGTGCACATAAAGCCGACTTTCGTGTGCATGAAAATACATTGCTGCATCCTATAAGAAAAATAATATTTGATCTTTAGACGTTATATTCTATTCACGTGAATTTATGGTAGGAATTTAGAAGTTAATTCAGATTTCAGAAGGCGTTTTTCAGGCTGAACACATCTAGCGTTCAGTTGAAATTAGTAAATCTCCAAAATAAAACAGAGACTGTCTATAATTTGGTATCATCATTCGAATTAGGGTGATATAAGTTCATTGAATATATTTTAAAATAATATACCCGAATATTAGTAAATAAATATACTGTATGTTAAAATTAATACTTACCAATTACATAAAATTATTCGAATAATTTTCACAAGTGCACTCACGGTGTTAAAAGGTCTCCATTTCGTTATAGTTATTTAACACGTGATATACATTGATACCAACATTCGAACGGAATTAGAATCTACCGTGAGTGAAACTGATTTGGTAATAGATTTAAGGTATTAGTTAATCTTGTTTTTTTTTCTTGCATCTTATGATAATATTATATGTCCATTTACATCCAAATCATTATTATAGTTGTTGTGTTCTGATTCGTGTTTCATTATATAAAAAGATTTACAACTAAATAACAATTTAAAAAAAATTTGGTTAAGACATCTATTGGTGGGTAGTAAAAGTTCATCACAGAAGAATAAGATAGATTTGCAGAATATAGCAGAACACCTGTCTGAGATTAGAATCTCTACTCTTCGACTAGCTACAGACCAGGCATAATAATAATAAAAAAAAAAAATATTGAATAATAGTCCAGTCAAAGAAATTAAAAAAAAAAAAAAAATAAAAAAAAAATAAATTCATATAAAACTCAGGATAAACTAACAATTGAAACCAAATAAATTAATTCCCATATATTATTAATATAACATTACAATTGGCGTACCCAACGTAGGGCAAAGCTATATTAAAGCTATAGCAAAGCTAGAAAAAAAAATATTTAAATTATAACGTAAATACAATTTGTGACTATAATCTAGCTAAAAAAAAAAACAAGTAAAATGGAAGGACAAGGTAAGACAATTTATGAATTGAAACTGGTAGAACTTAAGGAAGAGTTAGCTGCTAGAAATTTAGACACTAGTGGAAATAAGATTATTTTATTGAAGAGACTACAAGAGGAAATGGAAGCAGAAGGTTTGAACATAGAGACATACAGATTTAAAACAGATGTAGAGGAAAATGACAGTGAAGAGAAGAAAGAAGAACGGGAGATCGAGAACAAAGGAGAAGGAGATAAAAGTAAAGAAATGCCAGAATATATGAGTATTTTATTTGCGAAATTAGAGAGCATGGATCAAAATATAGAAAAACAAAATCAGAATATAGAAAAACAAAATCAGAACATGGAGAAACAAAATCAGAATATAGAAAAACAGAAACAAGAAAGAAGACAAGAAATGGAAAAACTAAATCAGAATATAGAAAAACAGAAACAAGAAAGAAGACAAGAAATGGAAAAACTAAATCAGAATATAGAAAAACAGAATCAAGAAAGAAGACAAGAAACACAAAGAATGCTGGATGAAATTAAAATGATCAGAGAAGATGTCAGAAAAGAAATTAAGACAGAAATTTCAAGACTGGAAAAAGATGTACAAGTTACAAACACAAGAATAGACAAACAAGAAAAACAATTAAATGAGAAGATAGGAAAAACAGAAACTGCAATACAAAAATGTGAGAAAAATATCAAAGATCTAGAAAGAAATATGATGAGCAACCATAAAGAGATAGAATTTGTTCGAAATGAAGTTAAAGAGGGAATTCAATTAAATTTGGGAATAGCAGAGGAAGAAATGAAGATATGTGAAAAGAAACTACTAATGGACATGGAAAATAAATTGAAGAAAACCGAAGAAAAGTGGAAAGAGTGGGAAACAAGGCATAGAAATCAAAAACGATTAAATAATGAAAAATTTATAGATGGCGACATGACAGAAGAGATTGAAGGAATGAAACAAAAAGGAGAAAGGTTAACGAAAGAAATTGAAGAGATTAGAAGAAAGACAGAAGAAGAACTAATGGAAATAAAACGCAGAAAGGAGAAAGAATTTGAACAAATTAATTTAGAGAACAGGGGGCAGGTAATAGTCACACATTGTAGAAATGAGAGTAATAGTAATATAAAATTTGACGGGGATATTAAAAAAGTACATCCCATAGTTTTTTGTAAGATAATAAAGGATAGAGTAAATGTAAATATAGAAAGGGAAGATTTCAAAGAAATAATACGAAACAAGTTAACTGGTATAGCTTTAATTTGGTTTTCTAGCAATGAAATCAACATAAACAATTTTGACGATTTTGAAAGAATGTTCTTAAGTTATTTTTGGGGTAGTGTAAAACAGTCAGAAATAAGAGAGAAATTACATTTTGGCAAATTTGACGAAAATAGAAATTATAGTGCACATTTGTATGCTATGCAAATTTACACACCGGTACAATATTTAGAACCGAAAATTATGGAAGAGGAAGTAGTTACTCTCTTATCTCGGCATTTCAGACATGAAATAAATGATGCAATTGCTATACAAGGTATTAGAACTATGGACAATTTTATTAAATATCTTATGAGGGTTGAAAGAAGTACCAATAAAGCAAAATTTATTAACAATAACAAAAATACTACAACTTATGCAAACAAAAATACACAAAATCATAATAACTGGTCTAATAATAACAATAGTAACTACAATAACTTGCTAAATAGACAAAATAACTCTTATTATCAAAATAGAAATCAAAATTATACTAATTATAGAGGTAATCAAAATAATTATCAAAATCAAAGTAGATACAATAATAACTACAATCAAAACTACAATCCCAATTATAGTAACCAAAACAATAATAATAGGAATAACACAAACAGTTATTATAATCGTAATGTCCAAAATAACAATTTTTCTCAAAATAGACCACAAAACGAAACAAGTCTGCCACAAAGAAGAGTTTATTTTCAAAGTATAAGCAGGGAAAACTCTAGTGACAGTTCAGACACTAGAAACAGATCAGAACAAGTGACAAATAATACTGATTTGAGTGGAAATCAGGAACCTAATGTAATTTCTTCAGATTCCCATTTTTAGATAGGCACTTTCCGAATAATAAAAATTTCAATGTATGCAAGTATGAACACTACAGAGAATTTATAAAAGTTGATGATAAATCAGATTTATCTGAAACATCAGAATTAATAAATATTAAAGCTAATTTTGGTAAAAATGTAATTAATATAGTAGTAGATACGGGAAGTGAAGCCAGTTTAATAAATCAACATATTATTAATAAATTTCCAGAACTATGTAAAAATATTTTCAAAATTCCAAAGGTTAATATTCTTGGCGTTAATAACAGAAAACTTTGTGAAGTCAATCAAATTGTAAACATAGATATTTATTTAAATAATGAAATAATATCACTAGACTTATTAATTTTACCTAATTTACAATGCGACATAATAATAGGTTATGATCAACTTAATAAATATCAAGCTGTCATAGATTTTGAAAATAAAAAGCTTAAAATTAATAACATATGTGTAAGTTTTGAATTAAATAATAACCTTAACAAAGATGAATCTATAAAAAGACAATTGTGTATAACCAATCAAATCGAGAATGATTTAATGTACAATGAAAATATTAATGAATTTAATGATGCACATAAAGAAAATATGGCATATTATGATTATGAAGAGTTTAATTATGAAGAAATAGAATTGAAATGTCCTAAAAATAAGGAACATTTAATAAGAATGTTAGTAAAAGAGTATATAGAACTTTTTAATAATGATTCTCGAGTTGCCAAAGATTATACACATAGTTTTGAAGTAAAAAACATTGAAGGTTTCAAAAATAAAACATACCCTGTACCATATCATCTTAAAAATGATATTAAACTTGAACTTAAAAATTTATTACAACAAAATATAATACAATATTCAGATACACCATACATTAATTCATTAGTAATTGTTAAAAAGAAAAATGGTCAGATTAGAATTTGTCTAGATAGTCGTACTATAAATAAATATTCGATTAAACAATATGAACAACCTATAAATTCAAACAACTTATTAGGAAGAATAAGCAATGCAAAAATATTTTCTAAACTAGATCTTAAACATAGTTTTTGGCTAATTCCACTTCATGTAGATTGTCAAAAATACACAGGATTCTCTGTAGATGGTCAAATCTTTTCTTTTAAAGTAGTCCCATTCGGATTACAAAGTGCTTCTGCTGCGTTAGTTCGTTGTTTAAACAAAATCTTGGGACAATATCAAAACTTTGCGATAAACTATATTGACGATACTCTTATCTTCAGTGAAAACGAGGAACTGCACCTGGAACATATTAGAATAATTTTAAAAGCGTTAGATAATGCAGGATTAAAGTTAAACATAGATAAGTCAGAATTTTATCAATCAGAAACAATTTTTCTTGGTTTTAAGATAGATAAACATGGTATAACTATGGATCCTAAGAGATTAGATGTTATTGAATCTTATAAAACACCTAATAATTTAAAGAGTTTGAGAAGTTTCTTAGGAATGATTAACTATTTTAAAAGATTGTTGCCAAATCTGACAGAATTAGAGTTACCATTATTAAATTTGTTAAAGAAAGGTGTAAAATGGTGTTGGAATAGTGAACATGAACTTGCTTTTAAAAAGGTAAAACATGCTTTTTTACAAAATATTAAAACATTTCATGCTGATTTTAATTTAACATTTATACTGAGATGTGATGCTAGTATGTACAGAATAGCTGGTACATTATTACAAGTACAAGAAGGGATAGAAGTACCTATTTCTTTTGTATCGAGGAAAACAAAACCACATGAACAAAAATATGGTAGTAGTGAGTTAGAGATATCCGCAATAATATATTCGATTGAGAAATTAAAATTTTATTTAGTAGGTAGAAAATTCATTTTAGAAACGGATAATAGTGGTCTAATATCTTTATTAAATAATAAATTCAATAATAGCAGAATATTTCGTTGGAGTATTTTGTTACAAGAGTATGATTTTGAAATTAGACATGTTAAGGGAATTTTAAATGTTGTGTCCGATGCAATCTCTCGAATGGATGGGTACAATAAGACACTAAAACAGGTTAAAACTGGTCTGAACATATTATATAATGATAATTCAGTATTTTCTCTTAATAGCATAATACAAGATCAAAATTTACTTGATATTAAAACAAAACAAAAATCATTATATAATGGACAAACATATTTTAGAAAGTCACAAGAAATTGAGTTATACGTAATCACAAAAACACTTGCTTTAGAAATTTTACATCAATTACATATCATGTATCATCATCCAGGAAGTAGAAAACTTTGGCTATTATTTAGGGAAACATTCATTACTTCAAATGATTATAAACTTGCGAAAAACATAACGACTACTTGTTCATTATGTCAAGTTTCAAAAGATAAAAACCGACATAACGAAAATATTGCAAAAACAATATTACCAGTTGCTCCTTTACACATTATCTCTATAGATTTTATTTCAAATTTAGTTAAAACAGATAATGGTAACAAACACATTTTTGTCATACTAGATATTTTTTCAAAATATGTACAATTATACGCTTGCAAACACACAAACACAAACACAGTCAAAACATGCATAAATAAATTTATAAATGAAGTAGGCTTACCATCATATTGTATCCTGGACAATGCATCGTACTTTTCAAATCAACGTATCATATCATTTTTCAATAGTCAAAACATCATTCCAAATTTCATTAGTTTTAGAAATCCTAGAGCAAATCCAACAGAAAGGTACATAAAGGAAATAATTCGGTATCTTCGTATATTAGTTGAAAACGAACATTTCTTGTGGGACACAAAATTAATGGAAATATCAGAATTCTTGAACCATACTCCAAATACTGTAACGGAAATTAGTCCACATCTACTAATTAATTCTTCACCAATTAACAGACCATGGATTTGTGAAAATATTCTCGATTATCAAAATCTTATTTTCAAAGTAGGACAGAAACTTCAACGTAATGCACACAGATACCTAAAAAGGAAAAATAAAAGTATTAAAAATAAAGTTAAATTTAATAAAGGGGACATGGTTATTGTAAAGTCTCTGCGTGTTCCTAATCCACGGAAAAGAATATCTAAAAAATTACTATTTCCATTAGAAGGACCTTACATAATTGAAAATGAACACGCAGTCAACTCATACATTTTAAAAGATCCTTTAACTAACCGAATTAGGGGAATTTTTAACATTACACAGATTTATTTGTTTAAAGATCCAAACATATTACATGATAACTAGCAATAAGTAAAGAGAACAAGATTTTATTTGTAAATTATTTTAGCAAAATAATTTAAAAATAAAATGGGGCAATTGTAATGATTTCATCATCACTCTGTATAAATGTTTTGTATAATTTAGATGGTTATTTATAAATATTGTTCAGGTCAAGTATTAGAAACATTTTACGCTCCATGGTAGTTAAATCTACATCATTCAATGTCAATTTGATAATTTATAAATGTTTATTAAGAAATCGTCGATCGTAGTTTGCAAAATCACACTGTGTATTTAAAGCATGAACCACTTTGTATATAAAATAGTCACAAAACAAAGAGACATATGAAATGTCATAAAATTACGTTAGCAACAAATCAGATTCTGCATTCTGAAATCTTTTTGACAACCAATCAAAATTACAGGTATACATTGAAATTTGAATTATGAGAAACACTTAAATTAGAATTTACACAACCATTAATAATTTTGTACATACTATCGCTGTAAAATATTTATTTATACGTAAAAATAACATTCACGTCAATAAAATAATAATATCTAAGAAAAATACGTTTGACAGAAAAATATCATAACCGTGATTGGTTAGTTATAAAAAAAAGTGAGAGATTGAAAAAAAACGGTTGCTAGGAGGTTGTTGACCGGCGGATTGGACCGGATGACAAAAAAAAAAAAAAGGTTATGGTAGAAAATTTTGCGAATTAATTAAATTAAAGCATATTGGAGCAATTAAAAGGTGCTTAAAAAAGTTGAATCTAATGTACTGGAAGCACTAGTACAAATAACACAGTCAGAAGCTATAATTTGGTGAGAAAAATCTATTAACTATTTACCTTGTCAGGGTCCCGTATGTGTTATCGCATACCGTTATAATAGTCACATCTTGCCACTGTGCACATAAAGCCGACTTTCGTGTGCATGAAAATACATTGCTGCATCCTATAAGAAAAATAATATTTGATCTTTAGACGTTATATTCTATTCACGTGAATTTATGGTAGGAATTTAGAAGTTAATTCAGATTTCAGAAGGCGTTTTTCAGGCTGAACACATCTAGCGTTCAGTTGAAATTAGTAAATCTCCAAAATAAAACAGAGACTGTCTATAATTTGGTATCATCATTCGAATTAGGGTGATATAAGTTCATTGAATATATTTTAAAATAATATACCCGAATATTAGTAAATAAATATACTGTATGTTAAAATTAATACTTACCAATTACATAAAATTATTCGAATAATTTTCACAAGTGCACTCACGGTGTTAAAAGGTCTCCATTTCGTTATAGTTATTTAACACGTGATATACATTGATACCAACATTCGAACGGAATTAGAATCTACCGTGAGTGAAACTGATTTGGTAATAGATTTAAGGTATTAGTTAATCTTGTTTTTTTTTCTTGCATCTTATGATAATATTATATGTCCATTTACATCCAAATCATTATTATAGTTGTTGTGTTCTGATTCGTGTTTCATTATATAAAAAGATTTACAACTAAATAACAATTTAAAAAAAATTTGGTTAAGACATCTATTGGTGGGTAGTAAAAGTTCATCACAGAAGAATAAGATAGATTTGCAGAATATAGCAGAACACCTGTCTGAGATTAGAATCTCTACTCTTCGACTAGCTACAGACCAGGCATAATAATAATAAAAAAAAAAAATATTGAATAATAGTCCAGTCAAAGAAATTAAAAAAAAAAAAAAAATAAAAAAAAAATAAATTCATATAAAACTCAGGATAAACTAACAATTGAAACCAAATAAATTAATTCCCATATATTATTAATAAATCATTACAATATATGAACGTTAAAAAGAAAAATCTTGCACAGAACGAAAGCCTTAGCGTGTTTTTCGGATATAGCTGGTCCGATTTAAACGGGAAAAACGGTGTTATGTAGAGAACGTTAAAGAAAAAAATCCTGCACAATCTCAAAAGAATCTTTTTTTAAAGTAAATAGGTGCTTCAATATTTTTTCCTCAGTATCGAGATGTCTAGCAAACAGAATAGCCGTAGACTGGAAGAGTTTGTAAAAAAAGTTTGAAGAGATTTAAAATTTTATGAAGACAAAAAAAAAATGATAAAAAACTAATAAATTTGAATCCTTAGGAACACTCTAATCAGTATACAACAACCGATGCAAATAGATCCATCCTAAAGGCTAAAAATCATAGACATCATTATAAGTGATTTTTGATTAAGACATTTTGTATCATGAATTTATAAAATTTTAAACAATACAGATATCGCCGATAACAAACCACATTTGTTGAAAGTAGAAAATTGATAAAATATTATCTCAGATCACAATTATAAAACTTTTGATAAGAAAATTCTCAAACCGATGAAACCACATTTACAGGAAATTCATATCTCGTGGCTGTAACGGAAAATTTCTAGAATTATCGCCTGATAGAACTAAGTGGACATAAATAATACCAGGATAAGCTCTCGTTCCTTATTTGACATTTTACCAGCAACAGAAGCAGTAGTAAGAACAAGTGAATAATAGTAGTTTTGTGTATCACAAGGGAATTAAGGTAGGAAATATATATTGATTTTTCACTCTCTTTATCTTTAATTTAATACAGCTTAAATTGGGAAAATGATTTTACTGAATATTAGATTTATACTTTGTTTTTTAATTATAATTTCTTTTTTAAAAATTGTGAGAGAATATTGCTGTTTTCGTACTTTTGCTTGCAAGCAGTAAGATATTAGATTTTTATTTTTGAAATAACGATTTTTGCTACTTTTCAATTTATTGAAGTACTTTGCGTTTTAAACAATACCTTCGACACTGCCCCTTTGGTAAAAACGAAACGTCAAACGAAACGTGAAACGAAACATCAAACGTCAAACGAAAACGTCATGCGGAACGTCAAACGAAACATCAAACGAAAACGTCATGCAAAACATCAAACGAAAACGTCAAACGAAATTGTCAAACGAAACCATTTTTTGTAATATACCTACAATAAAATCCAATAAAATACATTGTCGTTAATATCAAAGAAGTCACTTACATTTTAGAGTTGGTAGCTTTTTCTCAATGATATGAAAATCATGAATTATGATCCTGAATTGTTTCAATTCTGCAGTGGATTCAACAGCTGGACTTACTTTCACCTTATGGGTGGTCCAACCAATACGCACGATATTAATTGTAAATAAAACAAAAAGTTTTCAGAGAATTATCTTAATATTTTTAATTATGACATTATCGTTTGACGTTTCGACGTGTGACGTCGCCGTCAAAACTTGCCAAAATGAACCTTAGCGATTTCCCATGTTAATTTGCGCTAGAACTCCTATAGCCCCTTTACTCATGTATACCTAACATATTTTCTACTTTTGTTACCTGTTATTTAATCCATATTTTCCACGAAATGGAAATGCATAGACTTTTCATCTGTATAATGGCTAATAGAAAAATATGTGTATGCTAGTTAGAACTGGATTAAAATTTTAATCAGCTGGGATATAAAAATAACGAACAAAATTCTCTTTATGCAGTATTGATTTATAACATATTATCAAAGATTTTCTCCTGTTTATTTTGCTCGTGTTATTTTAACGTCCTCATTAATTTTCTCTCTTTATCTACCTTCATGCATTAATGTATTTTGATTCACATCTCACTACAATCCAATGAGTCAAAGAGAATTAGCATCATCTGAAAAGGGGTTCACGTTCTGTCCTATATGTGTCACAAACAAGAAAGAGGTCGATGCTATCTTAGTTAGAATATGCTTTCTTGTCTTTGAAATAAATTGGTTATTTGATCTCGCATTTAAGGATTTATTTTACGGTTGGTATAACATCAAATATTTGCAATTTACTTTCAATTTCGATTAAAAATTCTTTAAATTAACCAGAAAAGCATGGAATAATAGAGATACATTTTTATTTATTATGGAATACTCGGTTATAAAGGTCACAAGACTCATACTATGTGGGGTTTTTTTGTGATTTTCTTGGTAAACTCTATATAAATTTTTATATTCAATATGCCTTACCAGAACCAGTTGACAGCAGAGCTATTAGAGATATGGAAGTATTGGACAGATTATCAAATAGATGGTGAGAAATTTTGTTTAATTTTTATTAACATGACGCAAGGAATCTTAAATTATTTGGAATATGTTTATTAATTTAAGGGTTGCACTTTATTTATTTCTAAAACATGGTAGTAAGCGATCCATTTAAAATATGATTAACGTCTTATTATTATACGCTTTTTTAAATTTTAGAATTTGGCTGTGGCAATTGATGATATATAATTATTAACCAAATAATTTAACTACTGGACCACGATTTTAGGTTCACAAATAATAATATCAATTTTCTGATTCGGATTAGTAGTTTTACCACAGCTTATACAATATACAGCTCCACAACTCCGTGTCGGCGTCTTTGATCTGGCGGTCGAGAACCAAGCAAGACGGAATGGTGCTATCTCTGTTAGATTCGAGGGAAAAGTCGGGCCCGGATTAAACAATTTTTTTATTATTGAAAAAATTGAAAACCTTGGCGTAATAAGGTTGGTTACATGCCATATTAAGTAAGTTTTGGGAAATTAAATTTTTAATTTGTTTTAAATCTGTCAAATATAATTAGAAACATTATTTAAATATAAATATTACGAAAAATAGCACATCTTTCGGATTAGAGGTAAAATAATTTGTATGTGGCTAGTAAAATCCTCGTTAACAAATGTTTTGAGCTAAAAGAGTCACTTCACGACAAATTGTGGCTTGGATCCTTTTTACACCAAGGGCTTCAATTGTTAAAGAATTGTGTCACGCTCGTGGATGCAAATCAAGTGGTACCCCGTGTCTCTGGCAAGTGTTACTCTTCGCGCAAAGGGTTTATACCTAGATAAACGAATGCTTCGACTGAGGTCTGGGAACTCTATGGTATTTTGGAATTATAAAGAATTTGTGCTTTTATTTTAACAATATTGGTTATATTTAGATGTATTCTTATTAACTGAAATACAGATTTGTAGAAGTAATACTTTGACAGTTTTTATTAATATAATATATTCAATTTTTATCTGACCATACCGAAGTAGGGAATTTTGAAACTTTATGGTAATGTGAAATTTGAATTACAATATTACACGATATTACATAATTAGTACTTATTTTAGGTAGGTACTAAATTTGTACTTGGAGAAAGTAATATCGATTTTTATAAGAAAACTTGAAAAGTAAATTAATTTAGTTCCTATTTCTGATGTAAAACTTAAGTTTTGGTTTAAACCAAGAAAACAAATAAATTATAGTTTGTTCAACAAGGGTGGATATGATAGCAATATCACACAAAGACGAAGTTTGAGCACGACGTCGTATGCGGAGTACTCAATCGTCTGATTGTGATATGAACAATCCACTCGATATGGTCAGTATATTTTTTCTACGACCCACTAACGAAAATCTACAAATTTAAAAAATTATTTTAGGTTATTTAGACAAAATAACTAATTTTAAAATAATTTACGAAGTTGACTAATTTATAAAATAAAATTAACATGAAAAATTAATTAGTCCTCGGCCTAAATTCGATCCCGGGCTTTTCACGTGGAAGGCAGATGCTCTGTCCTCATCTTCACCGAAACTTTCAGGACTAGTTTTAATACTCGTAATTAAATTAGTATCATGTAGTTTGATTAAAATTTATTTTTTTTTAAATGTGGACACAATAAAAACAAAAATGCTATTATTTATCGAGTCTACACAAAAATTTTAATGTATATTTAATATCAATAACTAAAATATATATTGACAATTAGTTTTAGAATTGTCACTTATTTAAAAAAATTTAAATAATAGGAGTTGGGTGACCAAAATATGAACTGTGATTTGTAGATTTAATTTTGTTAAAGTGTTCTCACTACCTAAAATGGATATGAAATATATTCGTATTTGAACGCAATAACATAATTTTTCGTTTTGTAGTATGTGCATAGATTGGCTAATATCCATGCACAGATTACAAAACGAAAAAGTATGCTATTGCCTTCAATTGAACGAATATATTTCATATCCATTCTAGGTAGTGAGAACACTGCAAAAAAAAATAAATTCGCCAATCACCGTTCATATTTTGATCAACCGACTGCTATTATTTTTAAAATTTTAAATAAATGACAATTCTGTCAAACTAATTGTCAGTATATTTTTTAGTTATTGAGATTAAACATACAATAAAATAAGTTATTCTTTTGGAAAACGTTAGCATAGATGACTAAAGGGTATTGGGTTAATTAATTTTAAAAGTGTGGTACAAATGTTATTTTTTGTAGCCAATTCTTCAAAATTATTTTGAAATATCTTTTCAATATTGAATATTAGTTCTACAAATTCATCATTTGACAGTTGCAGATTTCCAAATGTATCTGGATTGGCGTTATCATATGCCTTTAAAAAGCAATAAAAAGAAAAATCATCTAATTCAACTTGATCTTTGTTATATTTAAGACAGGTATCGCAGAAGAGTGGATCCGCAAGTCTTTTATTAAAAGGTAACCACACACATACCTGATAAAAATTTTCTGTATCAATTCGTCTTTACAATAATTTAGGGTGTTAATAATTTTATCATAAAATAAAATACAAGGTGTTCCATTTAAAAAACATACATTTTAATTTGCCAGGCAAAAACGTGACACCCTGTATATCCAAAGATATTTTTAAAATATGTAGGTATTTTTCAAATCCATATAACTTTTATTTAAAACTTTCTCGCGTGTCTACAACAAAATAATGAACAATAACGCACTAATGGGATACCCTGTATAAATTATATTTTTAACAATGAAAATTTCTTATAATGTGGTACTTATCGGTTTGGGTCCTTGGGAAAACTAAAGAATGTTTTCTTGCAGGTATAACCCTTATTAAAACAGCTTTTGACTGCACAAACAGAATGATGTCTTTTTTTTCACTCATTCTACTCATAGCTAAAGAGTCACCAAAATAATAACAGTACCTTTAACTCAAACGAAATCAACGAAATTATAGGCTCCACGAAATTATACAATCAACGAAATTATAGGCTCCACGAAATTATACAATCAACGAAATTATACGCACGACTCAACACCTTACCTAAGTACGCTTCTGAACACCAAAACCGTCTTTTCCCTTCGAAGGCGGAGCTTAGCGATGCGCGACGAAATCGACGCAAACCGTTGCCGCCAAGAGAGTGTTTTAGCTGTATTGTTAAGCTGTGGTTTTACTACAAAGGGTTTTATACCAAAGCCAAGCTATGTATTGATATTGTAAAACGCAGATAAGTAACTATCAAATTAATATTTTTATAACTTTAATAACTGCATACAGTAAAAATTTTTAGCTAACTTATTTAATTCTAAAAATAAATTGAATTTCATTTTAAAAGTTCATTATATTGTTTAGTTGTGGCAACTTTACTGCGCTTAAATACCGGTCAGATTAAAATATGAATTGATATATGGTGATTAACTGAAAAATAGAAACTAATGCTTTCATTCCAGAGAAAAATTATTATGGTCAATAAAAATAATTTCGAACTATTATATCTTCAAGTCCTTATTAAAATGTTTAAATATTAATATTATCATTAAACAAGAGTTATCTTTACAAATTGTTACATATACTGAACATAAGTTTGTTGACATTATTTTTATAATACAACTAATTATATATCTGTTAAAGATTGGTCATATTTTATTTAATATATTCACTTAGACATATTTTTATTTTTTGTCTAGATGATATTGAATACTAACTTTTTCTATATAATTTCTTATACATAACATTGTGAGATAAAAAAAATTTATTACCTATCACTTTTTTCTTTCAATTCATTTGTAGTTTTTGCTCAAATGGATAATTTTTTTAACTGTGCAACTTACAACTCGTCTGCTGATAGCCATTATATCTGATCGTTACATATTATAAAACCAAAGTACCTTTTCATTTAACTAACTCACTCATGGCAACCCCAAGTTTGAATATTATAAATCTGCTTTTTTTATTAAAACTAACGTGTCTCAATTGCAGTGATTATATTGACACGAGGTACAAACATTAAGAAAAACAAATTGGGAATTGATCTGGGTAACCTAGACTTCTTTAAGAGTTCCTTTTAATCTGTATTTTCGGCGATATGTTGAGTAGTATGGACCACAAAGCATGTATCTTCTAGAGACCCCACGCCAATGTTAAACTTTTAAACCAAATTAGCGCCACCTTGTGTTTGGAGCTGGAACTAAAATGACAATTGACAGATGGCGGTAAATTCAAATTGTAATTTTTAGGAGTAGGTAGTAGTTTTAAATTAAATTTTAAATGATTTCCACATAAATTATTTTATAAAATAAAGTATGGAACTAGTAAGTTCGAAACTTTTATTTTACAAAATAATTTAGGTCGATTATACCAAATTTGAAGAATTAATTTGTTATAAGGGGTCTAATGTGGAGAGTTGGTTCTGCATATTTTTATTAAATAAATATAAGATATATCAATAAATAATAAAATAGAACATTCTTAAAATATGTTTATTAATAACTTAAATAAATATTATTAGATAAAAATAAATACAAATAATAATACATATTTAACGAATACTTACTTGGAGCAAATAGATATATAATCTCAAATCTTTAAAATACCTATCAATAATTTAAATGTGAAGTAGAGACTAGGATATTACATTTTATTAACACTAAAGTTATATATTTTATAAATGTCTTTTTAACTGAGGACAAATGTAATATAGGTATTCTATTAAAAGGTGAATCCTTTTAACTATTCATTCAATGATAAATGGGTATTTTCCTTCCAAATACAGATGGTGGTATTACTCTCTTATGTGAAAAATGATTTCGGAATCTAGTCCAGTGTTAAATTGATTATCAATTAGTTGTTGTACTCGTTTGTCTTTTTATGATGCAGATGCATGGTGAATATATGGTGAATCAATGAAGTTTTTCTCGAAGTTTTCAACGTAGCACCAAAATTATTGCAAAACACAGTAGGAAATAAAAAAGCGAAACATCACAATTTTGCAAATAACTAAGACGAAACTATAAACAGAAACCAAAAGCCAAAGCAACAAAAAATCACTAAAATCAGACGGAAAAATGAAACTAACCAAGAACATAAATAAATACACGTCACATCTTTGGAGTCTTTGGTTAAGTTTTTCTCCCATAAGGCTTAAAAATGGAGTAAGAAATCATAATTTCACCAGTAGCCCCATCTAGAGTTTGGAGCAAATAGCATAAAAAATGTCAGTTGTCGGTTTTGACCTTGGTCATTCACGTGGAACCTCTATGTGCTTTGTGGTATGGACAGTCGATAATAATATGTTTGATATTGATTTGAAATCTACAGTGTTGACATTCAGGTGGATTCTCGGTGGCCATTAAGTACCCATGCGTTAGAGGGGAGTGTCCGATCCGTAGTCGTCCTATAATCTGTTTGTGTTTTCTAGTCATGGCTGGTATTTTAGCTGTACCGACAGTTGGTTGAATATCTTTCAATTTGGGAGTCTACTCCAGTGATTTTGCCATATCTTCTTGTCCAAGATCCCTGAGCGATAAGACATAACTTATTTTCTAAAAGATAAAACTTTAAGTTCTCAGTAGTGTCTCATGTACTTTGTATACCTGCGTATTTGTGAAGTTTGCCCAGTGACACCTGGGCAGGTACCATGTGAGAAAGGTGACTAAAAATAAGAGTTACTTTACTTAAATTTATATGGCTGATTTTTATATATATTTAATAGAATATCATTCTCAAGTAGTATCGCAAGTATCAGACACTTTCCATGGACCAAAACTTTTGTCAGACGCTTTAAAGCTCCACCAAAAATAAATGAACTTCACTTATTTTTTAATGTCTGATTTTTGAATATGTTATATTTAATCAGTCAGACAAATTGGAATGACCAAAAATCCCCTAAACACAAAAATTATTCGGCCATATTATGGTTAGTGATACTCCAGATGAAGCAAGTTGGTTTACAGAGTCATGTATGGACTGAACTAAGGGGGGATGAGTGTAAATGTTTTTGATAGAGCTGACCGACGCCAGCAAGTCCGTACAAATGGCAATTATGTTCTGGTGATAAGGAATTTATGGCATGAAGGATACCCAATAATATTCAGTGTGAATACTGGAAAATGATGGAAAGATGCATGTGTTAATTACTTCTTTAGTTAAAGTGACTGCACAACTGACACTATTCTCACATGGTGAAGCATCATATTGGGTTTGGTTAATAATTTTGGAGAAATGTTGTCGCAGAAGTGAGCTAGGGGTTTGATGTTTAGAGTACTGGCTAAGGGAAACGTTAAAGTGAGGCATACATTTT
Source organism: Psylliodes chrysocephalus (assembly GCA_927349885.1). Lineage (NCBI taxonomy): Eukaryota > Metazoa > Arthropoda > Insecta > Coleoptera > Chrysomelidae > Psylliodes > Psylliodes chrysocephalus. Next base: position 1,057,057 of record OV651831.1, read on the forward strand.
TTTCAAAGTGGAACAGAAGAAATTGGATTAGATGTTGTTGCAGCGAGATCTATATTTGATAGAAGAGGTGTAAGAATTTGAGATAATGTTTGTACTTTAGTGGTTTGGTTACTTGCAGAGCGGGTAACCTTAACGCATGTACTGGATTTTGTGAATTGGCAGATACTCTAGCAGCATAATTTAACAGCAGTTGTTGTCGTCGAGTAAAGACTTTTTACTGGACTGGATCTGAAAGCTCCCAGGCATATCCTTAATGCAGTGTTATGCACAGAGTTTAGTGTCCTTAAGTTAGACTTAACAGCGGACATGTAGATAAAGCTTCCATAGTCTATCTTCGAACGAATTGAGGATATATATATTCTAAGCAGCACTTCTTCTTCGGCACCTCATTGTTGATGTGCTAGATTCTTTAAGATGTTGAGTCTGCTTGAACAGTTAT
>OV651831.1:1057995-1124564 GCA_927349885.1 Psylliodes chrysocephalus
TACCACAAATGCCCGCTTCGCTCTCATACTCCATGCCTGTGATTAGATCTGGACAGAGAAAATGTATTTTCCAAACACAATTTTGTGTTTTTTATGACGAATAATTTTAGCTATAAGACAAAAGGGGCTAAGTAATTTGTTGACTTCTTGTTTGGTCTTTAATTTTGAGATTCAAATTTGTTTGTAAGTTAGTTAAAAAGAGATAGGTAGAGACAAAGACAAATTTCTCCCTCTTCTCGATCCATCTGCTCTGAGAACATCGAGCTCGCTCTATGTTCTCGCTCCAAAGCAAAACAAACACTTTAGGGATCTCTCGGAGTGTCAATTCAAACGCGTTTGCAGCGCTCGGAGATCTCCGATGATCAAATCAAACGCACCATATAATGGTACCATCTGACATTGACACTTGACCAACCTCAAATAAAAACTGACTAAGAAACCTTAAAATAAATTGACGTAAAAGTCAAAACTAAAGGTAAGACTATGTGGTGCTATGATGTCGCCACAGTGGGGTTATCTAATTGTCTGTACTCTGTTGCTAGCACGCAAACGGTGAAGTGGAGAAGCCCTATTCAATATGGAGAGGTGGAGAGAACTTGCACACAGTCCTTAGAAGTATTCCTCTAATAAAAGCGTTTACACAGAATTGTAAATCTGAACGAGCGAAGGAAGGAACGCACGAACGAAAGGAGCGAACCAAGGAGGTCTGAAAAACATTGACGATTGTAACGATTATGTATACAGAAGGCTGTTGGGAATATAGGTAAGTGAACTAATAATTCATTTTGAAAAACTCACCCTTGATGGTATGTGACCTTTTAGATTATTAATAATTAAATTCACACTTTTAGCCCGATACTATCCACCACTAGGTGTATGAATCACAAAGATTACTAACAATATTTCGGACTAAAGGAAGCTATGGTTTTTGCACACTAATAAATCCTAGAAAATCCTAGTTGAAATTTTGGCATTGCCACAATCAGAATCCAAGCAAAAACTGGGCCAGGAAGGAAGTTCCACAAAATGGCCAACAAAACTCAATGTCTTAGCAAGAAGGCCCTGACTACAAAAGGGTAATAGGATAATTTCTGGTAAGACTGTGGTCAATATTTATAAATTTAGAAGAATCTGACAACTGAAGGAGTTAAAATAGACAGGTAAACAATAACAATAAAAATAAAGCTTTTTAGTAATTAAAAGAGCTAGACTTATTGTTCAAAGTAGCGAAATATATTTACTTACATTTTAAATTATTTATTAAGGTGTTAATTATAATTGAATATACTCCAGGTAAGATTATACTTTATTACAAAATATTATCTTATATTTTACTACAAAATATGTTTGATAAAAATGGATATTTTATGAATTTATTTAATGGACCCATTTTGTTGATTTATATACATTTATATACCGCACACTCCTAAATCTAAAGGTAACTGAAGATATTAGCTTAGGTAGAATAGGTAAGTAATAGAGTAGTTTAGTGATTAGAGTAGCTTAGGGTAAGTTAAAATCAAATAGAAGTAGAATAGGGTACATAGTTAAGCGTAGAATAGATTAGAAATAGAATAGTATAAATAGCGTAGAACAGTAATAGGAATAAGTAGGATAGATTAGACTAATTTAGGATAAGGTAGGATAGAAATTAAAATAAGTTAGAATAATTGAGATTAGTTTAGAATAGTTTAGGATAGTTTAGAATAGAAAAACTAGTTTAGAGTAGTGTAAGTTTAGAATAATTTAAAATAGGGTAGGCTAGGAAATAGGATAGGTTAGAATAGTTTAGAGTAGTGTAAACTAGGGTAATTTAGACTAGTCTACGTTTAGATAGAATAAAACCCTTAACATAGGTTTAGAAACCCAAAAAGGACGAATAAGGAATGGTACATAAAATCCCTTAAGAAATTTCTCAAGGATGAAACCATCAATGTATGAGAAATAAAAACAATAGAAAAGATGGTCAAATTGATAAATAAGATATTTACTGATGTCTACCAAACACCAGGAATTGCAAGGTGATAAAAGAAACTCATTCAGGAAGTTCTGCAAAGGGCTCACAGAGACCACCGCAAGTACTAGAATCCACGGAACCTTAGCCAAGAGCAGTATATCTAACCAAGTAGGATTCCTAAAAACACAGGATGACTCCTATATCACAATACTAGAGGAAAGTCTTGGATACTAACTCAGGTACACTTTCTCGCCCAAATACTTCTAACAGATCCAGACTTAGGAGATGAAAAAAGATATAATCAAAAAGGGATTAGACAAACTTTAATAGACTAGAGGCTGGGCCTCCGAGATCACAAGACAACACAGAATTAGTTGGGTCAACAACAAATTGAAGCTGTAAAAATCCGCTGGACTGGACGTAATATATCAAATTTTACTCCATAAGGGCAAGGATGTGTTAATTCAACATCTATGCAATATAAGCCTGGAGATGAGTCCCAGCGATACGGCAAAAATGGCGAAAGTGGTCTACCTTACCTAAATAGGTAGGATTGCAAACCTCCTTCTCAATAAAACCGCCAGAAATATTGATATACCAATAACAAAGGCTCTAGAAACGAAAAACGTGCCAATGAATCACTGCCAGTCTAGATAATACGAACATTTCATCTACTTTAGGAAAGGCAACCATGTAGGCAAAAACTACACAAGAAGGAATACTATCTCCAATGCTGTAATTAGTTCTGGTGGACGGCCTACTTAAAACATTGATTAAAAATGTCTGCCAGTGCCTAAGATACGCGGATAACTTAGCAGTTATCGTTAGGGGTCTATTTTCGGGTACTGTCTTCGAGCTCAAAACATAGTGAATAACTGGTGTTTTTTGAAACAATTGTCCATTAACGCATAAAAAAATTACTTATAAGACTAAGGGGCCTATTCAGTAACTCTGAACGACGTCGTTAATAGACGATAATCGTTCACAGACGACTTTTCTTATTCAGTAGACAACGATTGTCGTTGAAAATAGACAAGTATGGTTGTAAAATTGTCGATCATCAACGATAGCCACAGAGCTGTCGTTTATAATATGAAGTGTCGTTATATAGTGATTTTTGCATTCCCTCTCATTTTTCATTGTGAATCAGGATGTGTTCTAAATAATAAAATCACGTTTTTACAAATTTACAACTAAATTGCCATCTATCTAATACAGCAAGTACAATTTGTAAGGAATTTTTTTTTAATTTATTTGATTATTTTAAAAATAAATCTGATTCAAAGTTAGGATTGCCTATTCGACCATTTACTATTGGATTCTTATTAACAGTGCTGTTCCTAAAGTAGCACTGCGAAACAGTAACAAAACCTACACTGAAAGAAATGCGGTCTAATCATTACCAGAATTCTCGTACTCTTTATTTAACTGTTGTATACTATATGGGACAGCCAAACGAGCTGTTGCTGATATGGAACAAGAATTGCTAGAACCTTCCATAACCGTTAGTATACGGACTATAGACATAATACAACACGGTTTGTTAAACGTTACCAATGCATTACATATTGACAGTGAAATCGTCTTATTATTATTAAACAATCGTTCACATAAAAATAAGTGAACTACTCTATGAGAGGTGTAAACAGTTCTTATAGCAGGTATTATAATTTCTTACTAGAGGCTAATTTCGGATATACGATAACTGGCAACGTTGCGTTCAGAAAGTTAATACTGGTGTTAATTTGTCTGTCTAAAAAGTGATAAAAATACAGTTTTTAGTAATAGGAAAATTTTTAAAAATAGTGCAAGTGAATCATAGATGCATCCTCCTACTACAACGTAAGTGATCCTGAATTTCTCACTTGTTTAGTCAAAGAAAAACCTTAGTTCAAAGCAGAAATAAAATAAATTTATCTTATCAGTAAAACAAAAAAGATATTGAATTGCGATAAAGTCCGCTGTATTCTGCTGTCTTCCAGCCATTGTTGCCGAGTCTTAAAAATAAAATAGTACCTACATATGAAATACAAATGGGGTCGCTAACTCTAGAAGCAATAAAAGAACTACTGAATAAACAAACAAAGGAAATAAAAGAGGACATTCTAATGAGCAATAATATTTTAAAACAAAAAATTGCACATAACAAAGAAAAATAAACACTTTACAAAAAAAATGCCTATTTCTTGAAAGGAAGGTACGAAAAAATAATATCGTTATCTTTGGTCTATCAGTTGATGGTAACAAGTTAGTTGAAGATACATTAACAAAAATTAACACTCTGTTAGGTATAGACCTCGTTCCAAACGATATAAATAATATATATAAAATTGGTAGAAGCCAAAATCCTCCCTTAATAATTGAATTTATTTCTTTTCTGAAGAAGCTAACTGTGTTTGAGAATATTAAGAAATTACAATCACAAAGAGTGAAAATAACAATTACGAATGATCTCTGTGATTCAGATAGAGAAAGACATAAAATCCTCGTCAAACATTATAAATTGGCCAAGCAAAATAGTCTTCCATCTCGAATTAGAGGACATCAGCTACAAATAGATAATAAATGGTATAAAGCAGAGGAACTGGAAGATATTGTGTCTGATTCTGAGGAGTCGGAAGACCAAAGTAAAGCAGTTACTGAAGGGGAAGATACCTTGGAAGAAGAAGAAGAAGAAGAAAATAAAATTGAACAAAGTTCACAACAAAACACAGAGAAAGAAACATTAGAATTAAATAAAGACAAAAAAAGAAAGACACTAAGTCCACCTGCATACATCCAAAAACTACGTAAACATAAACTTCAAAAATTATAAATTTACTACTTTATTACCATTTAAATATATTTACTAATTATAGTTTGTCCTTTCATTTTTTACTTAGCTTGTTATTGTATTTATATTTCTTATGGATCAATATATAAGGGATGTGAATTATACTACAGTAAATACCATCAGTTGTAACAATATTAGGGATGTTAAACAACAGTTAAATGTATTGAAACACAATTCATACTTTACAATATTTCATCAAAACATACAAAGTTTAAATAAAAATATAAACGAATTAAAAATAAATCTAATAGATATAAATTATATATTTGATGTAATTGTACTAACAGAAACATTTAAAATACATGATATAAATTGTCACTACATGAATAACTATAATATAGTATACAATGAAGGAGAATATAATAAAAACGATGGGGTGGTGGTTTATGTAAAAAATACAATTAAATATAAGTCTAATTTTATATTCATAGCAAACTGTAAAGTTATCCAATTAATTCTTAATATAGATAAAAATAATCCTATAATTATAACAGCGCTATATAGATCTCCAAATAGTGATAAAGAGGAATTTGTTTCAGCTTTAGAAGATTACCTGCAACAAACCCAAAATAATCGTTTAGTGGAGTATCACTATTTAGTTGGTGATATTAACTTAAATATTTTAGATGGAAGTGTATGCGAAAGTACAAGTAAATATTTAGATATTTTAAGTGAACATAACTGTATATCGCTAATAAACTCAATAACCCATACTCAAGCAGAATCATCAAGCTGTATTGATCACATTTTTGTTAAATCTAAACATTTTAATCAAGATAAATTTATAGCCCTAACTTATGCCACTGCAATAAATAATCACAAAGCTGAAATAACAGGCGTACCAATTGATATTAAACCTGTCAAAAATGATCCTTATTGTTACCAATCTTATACAAATTATAAAACATTATGTCAAGATTTCGCTTTGCTTAATTGGAATGATTACTATAAATCCTCTAACCCTAATACACTTACTGAGATACTAGTAAATAAATTAATTCAACTCGTTGAAAAAAATACAACGAAATTAAAAGTTAAGTAAATTGGATATGCGATAGTATTGTAAAGCTAATAGGAGAAAAACGGTCACTTTATAGTAAGTACAAAGAGGATCCAACAAACATTAACAAAAAATTAAAATATACACGTTTTAGAAATAAATTAAACAGAAAAATAATTGAAGTAAAGAAAAAGTATTACCAAAATGAGATAAATGCTAATAGTAACAATTCAAAACAATTATGGAAAACAGTTCAAACTTTGACAGGTTCAAATATAAATAATCAATTAATAGTTAAAATATGTAATGCTGAGAATGAATTAATTACTGATCACTTAGAAATTGCAAATTATTTTAATTCTTATTTTTCTGGTATAGGTATCAAATTAGCTGAATCTATCAAAGAACCCCCTACGAATAAACCTGAAACTGAAAATAAATTACATTCATTCTTTCTTTCACCAATAGACAACAAGGAAGTTCTTAGTATCATACATAACTTAAAAAGTGGCAAGACTCCAGGTATAGATACTATTAAAAGTGAGACTATAAAAAGCATTTCGAAAGAAATATCTCCTTTGTTAGTTCATCTTATAAACAATATATTTACAACAGGAATCTTCCCCGATGAATTTAAAAAAGCAGTAGTAATCCCTGTTTTTAAGAAGGGAGAAAGAGATAATGTTAGTAATTATAGACCAATATCCCTCATAAGTACATTATCAAAAATCTTTGAAAAAAGTCTCCATACCCGTCTCTACTTGTACTTTGAAAAAAACAATATCATTTCAAACCGACAATTTGGGTTTCGCGAAGGTGTGTCAACAGAAAATGCAACAGCTACCGTGGTTAAAGAACTGTATTCATGAATAGATAAAAAAATCCCAACATTATGTGTATTTTTGGACCTTGCAAAGGCTTTCGACACGGTAAATCATTACCAGTTGTCGGAAGCTTTTGAGAGAACAGGAGTAAGAGGCACAGCACTTGATTTAATTAACAGTTATTTAGGAAATCGTAGACAGATCGTAAAAATTAAGGATAAAATAAGTAATGAAAAAAATTTAGTTATAGGTGTGCCACAAGGAACTGTATTAGGTCCTCTATACTTTTTGCTTTACATTAATGATCTATTACAACAGGATATTAATGGAAAGATATATTGTTTTGCAGATGATACGGCCATTATATGGTCTTCTGATACTTGGGATGGGCTTAAGGATCTTGTCGAAAGAGATATGCTAAAAATACAATATTGGTTTAATCACCATTTACTTACAATTAATTTTGACAAAACCTTCTTTATTCCCTTCACAAGTTATGAAAATAATTTACCCGTGTATAATTCTTTAACCATACAAACACCAGACGGTAATTTAATTATAAATTCTACAAATTCTGTAAAATATTTGGGTATCACGATAGATTCACACCTGCGGTGGAACTATCATATTGAACAAGTTATGAAAACCTTAAGAATATTATTGTTTAAATTTAGGTATTTAAGAAACATACTCACTGTCAACCAATTAAGAATCCTATATTATTCTTTAGTGGAGTCACGTATAAATTACTGCATTATATGTTGGGGGAACTGCGCATCTGCTCATCTTAAACCACTCGAAGTGTTGCAGAAGAGATTTATTAAAATTATTTACAATAAACCTGTATTATATCCTCCTGATCTATTATTTATTGAAAGTAAATTATTTAATGTTAGGCAATTGTTTGTGCTCAGTACAATTATATTCATTTATAAAAATAAATCTATATTAAGTAATATATCCCACGAATATAATACTAGATTAAAAAGTAGAAATTGTGTTTTAGTCGAATACTCAAAAAAATCAATTGGTCAGAGAAGTTTTTCTTATTTATCAGGTAAAATAATGAATAACTTACCTGATATTTACAAATTGTATATATACAACTTAAATAATCTGAGCATGATTAAAAAATAATTTTAAAAACTATCTATTGAACGAAAGATCCCTGATATATGAACTTTTTAATTAAATAAAAAAATTAAAAAAAAAAATCCCTTATTTATATGGTCTATACATTTGATATATATTTAAAAAAAAAAAAAATAAAAAATCTATTACATTATTTTATATAAACATACTTTTCATTTAGCTGTATTAGTGTGAGTAAAACAAAATTAATAATCTGAATGCTTCACTGTTATATTCAAAATGACAACCTTTACACAACCTCCGGGTTCTTAGGGTTCTGTTGCTTTGTTTATTTCAAATACTTAGGTTATCAGTCACTACATAAAAAAAAAAAATTCCATCTATAAAGCTAATTGTTCATATATATTATTTTTCAATTTTGTAAATTATTATGAAATAAACATTATTTATTTATTATTTATTAAAACTAGCTTATAAATTTTATAAGCTATTCTCATACGGATTATCATTCACTTATATTGTCATAATATCATAGAATACGACTGTTTATAAAATGTTCTCATAGTTATTATAAACTAGTTTTATAGTGGATATGCGATTATATTATATTTAAAAGCTAACCAAAATACGTAAAAATTGATAATTTTAAGCATTTGGTTTATTGTATAGCGGGCACAGCATTAAACGAATTTAAATACATTTTTGGTTATTAGAAGATTATAGGATGAACATTAATTTGCCATAGATTTATCTTCAAAAAATTACTGATTGAAATAAAGAAATTGTACATTTGATAGATAATACAATTTTTTTTATAGCAGCCCATAAATTTTGAAATATAAATGTATAATAACCCACCATCTCCATATATTTAAAAAAATATTAAACTTTGTTCATTATTGTGCCCGCTAGACAATAAACTACAATGTTTAAAATTGCCACTTTTTACTTATTTTGGCTAGCAGAGCAATAAATTTGTTTTCGATTTCCTTTTATATGGTTTATTAAAAAAAAAAAAAAAATTTTACCTAAAAACATTTATTTTACAATAATTATATTTTTATAAAACATAAAAATGCAAAAATAACTTTTTTTTCCTAAAAAATAATATTGGGAAAAAAATTATTCTTTATAAAAAATCGAGCATGGTCTAAAGCCTGAAATACAACCATCAGATATCAAAGTTTATCAGTCATATAAAGAATAAAGGTACTTTACTCTTGAGTAAAACTCATATACCTCGTATACCACTGAAAAAATTTGAAATTTGATGACTGTATTCTAGGTTTTAGATAATGCATAACTTTTTATAATGAATAACTTTTTTCCTAAAATTAATAATAAAACAGTTTTCCATAAGATTACAACCTAGGGGGACATACTGTATATTAAATTTAAATAAGTACAAATTGATGAATGAGAATTCTGTGGACTTTTCATGTTCTAATTTTATTGTTAAAAAATTATGACCTAATATACAAACGTTTAACATTGGCAGCAACCAATATTATTAAATTATGACTTTTTATTATGCATGTAATTAAAAATACCATAATATCACTGGATAGCAAATAAAAAAAATTCTTGAGACAGTAATTTCTTAGACTGATATCACCACTTTCTAATGAGACAAAATAAAAAATTTTTATTTCACTATTTAAAAGACATTTTCATGTGCGTAGAAGAAAATGAAATAACATAAAAACTTTCTGTTTTAGCTCAGAAAGTGGTGACGTCAGTGTAAAGAACCGCTGCCTCAATAATAGTCTCTAAATAAACTTCCATGTTACACAAGATCACAAGAAAAACACTAGCTCATATACCTAACTAAAACTAACCTAAAACTAACACACGTGCACACTCGACGCTAAGACAAAAGACTGCAAATTGTCGCCAACAATTAATAGGTTAATGGCGTAGCGGGTCCCCCACCACTAAAAATCTGTATGTTTCTGGTAATGACAACAGAAAGGGTGTTATGAAATATAAAACAGGATCACTGAGATTATAATGCGTTTTAGAGTGATAATAGATATTAGATTGTATAAAACTGAATCTGCTGGTTATAAGTCATTCAGTCGGCGCTATAAGAATTTTTGTTTTCGAGTATGCTACCGCGGTAATGAAATAAAAAATATAGGGATTAATTGACTGATTTACTAGAGTAGTAAGATATTGCTTACTCTCTATCAATATTCCTATAAGTATTATGATACTTAGTCTGGCAAAACCGCTGCATTAATCTATTTCTTTCTGTGTATATTATGGAAATACCTATTATAATAATACTTCTCCGTAACCTACACAGAAAACGAAGCTAATGGCCCGAGTTGTTGAAGCCGATGACATCAACAGAAAAGATAATCAGGAAAAAGGATTGATAGTATCAAATTTGGTTTGTCTTTCAAATCCAATAAATATAACTTGTACTGTTCTCGAGTTGTTTTTTGTATTTTTTTGGAATAGTTCTCAGTTTTTTTTAATATATCCATACTCATTTAAATAAACCCTACATACAATACGACCAGCAAAAATGGCCAACGAGAAACAGAATTCCTACGAGAATCAACCCCTTGATCGTGTTGTAGGTTAAGAACAATAATTAATATTTATTTATTTATTTATTTATTTATTCTACCCAACCAGGCCTACTGGCCTTATTACAAGGATAGTTATTTTACAAATTATATAATACATAAATTGTACAATTTTAATTCTTAATTAGTAGCTAAAACTAAATTTACATTATATAAACTAACTTAAACTAAACTAAAGGGGATAACAATTCAAAGTACAATGTTTAACCAACTAATATGGACTATATTATTCAAAACAAAAAATGACACTTCTAAAAATAAAAATATTTTAACAAATTTAGGAAATAAATTTTTCGCTTAGAGCCATTACTTTCTTAAATAAGATGGTGATATGTAGAGTATTATTTTTACATTATTTTATTTTGTTATTATACAGACAAGTTATATATGTATTTCATAATTACATTTTTAAATTTATTATAAGGAAGGTTCCAGTCGATATTCAATATATAACTAATATTGTTTCCTACGCGAAGCATTTCTAGGAGAGGAGCACGGTAAGTAGAACTGACAAATGGTATATTAAACATTGGCATATTGCGTGTTATTCGTGATGGTACATTAAATGTGATTAAAGATAGCAACTCAAAGGAATTTACCGTATTATTTAAGATTTTATGTAAAATTAATAAAGATGTAACTTTACGCCTACTCTCTAATGACACTATATTAAATTCAGTACGAAGTCGTGTAGTTCTTACAGAGTTATAATCCGCTCTTTTATTATATTTTCTGTAATAAAGGTGCCTTAAGAATTTGTTTTGTACTTTCTCAAGTTCCTGTAGAGATGTTTGACATTCTCCTGTCCACATAATTGAAGCAAATTCTAGTTTAGGTCTTACCAATGTAAAATATAAAAGTTTAATTACATTTATATTAGAAAAAGGATATGTTTGTCTCATTACGAATCCAAGAACTCGATTAGCAGATTTAACTGTATTAGCAATGTGTTTTTGAAACGAAAATTTATTATTATAAGTTACACCTAAATCTTTGAACTCGTGAACCCTTTCTAAAGATTTGTCCATCATTTGATAGTCAAATAAGACTGAGACTTTCTGTCTGGTCATAGTCATGACACAACATTTTTTTATATTAAAATTTAATTTAAATTTGACACTCCAATCATAAACATTATCTAAGTCCTTTTGAAGAGCCACACAGTCACGAACTGTTTGTATTTGTTTATATATTTTGAGATCATCTGCAAATAATAAGCATTTAGAAAATTTAATACATTTCGTAATGTCATTGACAAATAATAGGAAAAAGAGGGGACCCAAATTTGAACCCTGAGGAACGCCTGATGCAGCGTGAAATTTTCCCGACGTGTTCCCATCATATCTAACTTGAAAATATCTGTTTTTTAAATAACTTTTAAATAAATTCATGGCACTTTGGGTGCAACCAAATTCAAAAATTTTTTCCAACAAAACATCGTGGTTCACACGATCAAAGGCTTTACTAAAGTCCTTGTATATTATGTCAAGTTGAAGTTTATTTTCTAACGTTTCATTCGCACAATGACTAAATGACAATAAATTGGTATTAATTGATCGCTTCGACATAAATCCATGTTGTTGCTGGTTTATTGAGCTTTCGACAAATGAATATAATTTTGTATATATTATTTGTTCAAAAAGTTTTGAAAATGCGCACATTATTGAGATAGGTCTATAATTTCGAATGTCACTTTTATTACCTGATTTGTAAATAGGAGTGCAAATTGAAGTTTTCCACAAAGTTGGAAAAGCAGCAGTACTTAAAATTAAATTAAATATATGTAGTAACGGCCTTTTTAGCCACTCATGGCAACCTTTCACTACATATGGTGGTATTCCGTCAACGCCTGCTGACTTCTTCGGTTTCAATTTTTTTATAGCTGCCTCAAAGTCTGAATCATTTATAGAATTAATAGAGAACGTATCATTGTTCAAATTTTGGTAAGTATTAAAATTAACATTATAACTGGATGGAATTTGAGAGTATACGCTAGCAAAAAATTCAGCGAAACTTTGCGCAGTATCTTGTGATTGTATTTCAGTCCCATCAAAAGTAAAATTTGCGTTGTTTCCGCTTTGAGCCCTCTTATTCTCAACATAATTCCAGAATTTATTAATATCTGTTGTCAACGAATTTTCTATTGATTTAATGTAATTTTTATGTTCGATTTTTAACAGAGATTTTAATGTCTTCCTTGTTTGACAATATTGTTCTAAATAATAAGTTGAAATATGTTTAATTTTTTTCAGATTATTTTTTTCCTTTATTAATGGTCTTGTTGTACCAAATAGGATATTTATTGTAATTGTTAAAAAATTTAAAGTTAGGTACACACAATAGAAAAATATTATCCAAAATGGCATAAAAGTTTTGCAAAGAGCTGTCAACATCTTGCTCTTTATAAACCTCTCTCCAATTCGTATCTCTAATCAATTCACACATAAGTTTAAAATCCGCTTTTTTAAAGTTATATCTGAATTTTACCTCATTATTTAGATAGCTGTTTTTCATGATTTGTGATATCTCAGTATACATTTCCAAAGGAGGGTGGTACATATCCTCATTAGTTAATGGATCTTCCACTCGGTTTACATTACACACATTTTTCTCATAAGATATTACCAGATCTAGAGTTTTACCTTGAAAGTTACTTACATTATTAAATAAAACAAAAGAATTAACATTTAAGAAATCTTCTAACAAAGACATTTTTGTATTTCTATTATTAGCAAATAGTGTACCCGCTCCCCTTACATCTGAAATATTAAAGTCACCACAAATATAAGTATGCTTTAAATCTGGAACAATATTATCTTGCAAAAAATTGACACATGACTCTAAAACGGCATTAGAACTACTTGGAGGTATATATAAACACGCTAACATGACTTTTAAATTATTTTTGAATCTCATTTGAATTCTGAAAAACAAATGAATATATCTACTGGTAGAATTTTTATTTTTATTTTCCAAAAATTGTCAAGTATATCGGGTTTTCAAATTAAAGTGTTACAGTTAAATACCGCCTTTTATAAAAAAAAAACAAAGTTTTATAGTTTTTTGGGGAACACATTTTGGCTAAAATCGTTTTTTTATAGCTATCCATAATATGGCCAACTTTTTTTTCGCGCAGCAAAATTTTCAAGTAGGTGTTACTCAATAAAAGTCCAATAAAAAAAATATTTCCTTTAAAAGTTTCTTATTTTTTTATGAACTCTAAGAATACCTATGTAAAAAATAGGGTTCCAATTAAAAAAAAAAAAAAAATCCACCTCGATATGGCCATATTATGGTCAGCTATAAAAAAATTAATTTAGCTAAAATGTTTCCTCTAAAAAACTATAAAACTTTTGTCTGATACTTTTTTTTTATAAAATGCATATTTTCGGCGATATCTAACTGTAACACTTTAATTTAAACACCCGGTATAATCATCAACATACGTTCTTTTATCACAAAACACTAATCTATAATACCAACTTACTAGAAATCATCGTTCAGATTTGGTAACTAGAAACAACCTAACGACTTTGTTATTGAATAGAGTTTTAAAAATTATCGTTATAAAAGTCATTGGTTGAACTGTCGTTAGCTTAACAATGTCCTCCATAAACGATAAATTACTAAATAGGGCCCTAAGATCATGGTTAGTACACTTGTTACAGAAGCCAAAAAAACTAAGTCATATTTGACCAAAGGTTAACCTGGAATAAACATCTTAAAAACTTGGACACAAAGCAACAATACCTCTCGTAAGCTGTAGAAGAATATACGGGAAAAATTGGGGACTAAGCCCCAAATTGACCATATGATTATACATAAGGATTGTAGGCCTCTGTAGTTTGGCGGCCTAGCTATTGTAATTTTGAGCTAACCTTATAAATACTGCTTCTTCGTCGAGTGGACAGGTTACCTGGGTGTTGCAGCTTGACTGTAGTAAAACACTTTCAAACATAAGCACAACTTTATTTATTTCAACATTAAGAACTTGCAAATGTACATATGTTTTACAATTTAAAAAGTAGTTTTAAATTTGAGATGTTACCAACGTGAATGCTAATGGCCATCTGCCGTTGTTTTACCAAATTATATTAACCGTTGAGTAGCGACATAAAGCGTCGGTGCCTTTGATCTTGGGTGGTGCAAATTTTCTTTCTCTCTCTTTTGACGTTATTGACGGAACGACACAGTAAAACACTGCTCCAATTATGAACTGGTCTTGAATGTGATGTTTACACTGCTCGACGTAATTTGAAGTAAAACTTTTTTGTAGTTTACATTTATAATAAAGGTTTGGTCATTAGGCAGTTTAATATTTATGAATATTTAACTAATGTAGTAAATATAAAAATATATATCACTATTAATAAATTTCAATTTTTTTACCTACGTCCGGATGAGCTAGAGACTTTAAAGTTGGTAGGTGCACAGGGTTTTGATTTTTGATAACAATAGAAATTATTACTTATGGACCTTCTTTTATTGATCGAGTTGTCTCAAACTTTAAATTTCGCGTTGTTTAAACATGTCGCTGAATACAATTTTTGACTAATAATGCGCCCCGTTACTCAAAACTTTTAATTCACGTTTAAAGTGTTTAACAGAGGTATCTGATTTGACAAGTTATTCATACAACAATATGGAAGTTAGTGTCAAATCTGATGACATTCCGTCAATCATTCTAATTTTCGATAAACCTTACTGTAAATTACGAAAGCGTAGAAGTATTACAGTGAAAACAATATATAATTGACAGTGATATCTGTCAATTAGTGCTAATTTTCACTTACATCTATCAATTAGGTCTAATTCCCAGTTCTAACTGTCAATTACTACTAATTGGCCTTAGGTATATCTGTCAATTAGGCCTGATTCCCAGTTCTGGCTGTCGATTAATGTTAATTAATTGACACTTAGACCTAATTGAAGATGTAAATGTCAATTAGCATTAATTGACAGATGTAAGTGTCAATTGGCATTAACTTAACAGACAGAACTAGGAATTAGCCTAATTGACAGATGTAAATGTCAATTAGCAGTAGCACTATTTTTTTTTCACCGTGGCCCTCTATACGCTTTCGTAGTTAACAGCAAAATAGAGGACAATCTTACTATTCTTATACTTATGAATAGATTTACTTCAGCTTGGGGGTTGTTGAGTTAAGGTCGCCGATTGTGATTTCTGACAAAAAATCAAGGAAATCAAAATGGCGGACTTTTCCGTTTAAGAACCGATTTGTCTCAAACTAGAAACTTGGTGATATTAATACAATTTTTGATCTAAACATAAAAATATCAAAATGGCGGACTTTCCTAATGAACCGATTGTCCTAAACTTGGGGATGTTTAAGGCCGCCAAATATGAGTTTTAACTTGAAGATAAAGTTGGCGGACTTTTGTATTGATGAGCCGATCTGTTTTAAACTTGGATTTGGTATGTTTGAGGTCACTTACTGTGAATTGAGGAATTGAATTGCACAAAGTTATCAGGAAAAAAGTCTTGTAATAATTACGCATAAATGATAATGTTTCTATTCAAGTTATCAATAAATTTATTAGACATTAATTAAGGTAAATTATTTTATTAGTCGCCAGATCAACAAAATTGCACTAAAAGGTGAAGTGAATGGACAGATCTTTATTTAATTAAACAAAAAGAATTAGTACTTTTGTCAATGGCACATATATCTTTGAGATAGTGCAGAGATTATGGTTTAAATCAGGCAAGATTACTGGGTACCTACTTAAGTGCGTTAATTAGTTTACGAATATTTTTTTAGCAGGTTTACATATTGTTCACTTTTTAGTGCATATTTTTCCATGTTAGTATTCTGACGACCCTAATAAAATCGTTTATTTTAAAAGATTTTAATTATTTAATTTATTTGGTTCTAATTACATATCCCCGAAAAATTAATGAATTTTTTATGGCCAATGGAAAACGAGATTGAAACAACGTCTAAATCTTAAATAGATTGTTCAAATCTATTGACTGGCATTGTTTGCCAAACATTTCACATGTATCGCATGAATGTATTTTTAAACATCTTTTAATTATATAGCCATAGACGTAATCAAATGAATTGTGTTCTGGCATATTTTCTCTCCGGTTTGAATGATCATTTATTACTACAGCCGGAGTTCCTGGATCTATATCGCTTAATACAGCTAGATTAGCTGGATTTAGGTTTAATAAAACTTTATCCAGATCTGGCATGCAATTCATGTTCTTAGAAAGGAAATAATTTTGAATAATTAACTTTTTAAATGCTCTTTTGAATTGGATAGGAGTGGGATTCAAACAATTACCTCCTTGTTGCCTTACACTACCAAAATAGTTTTCCAAACAGTCTGTGTTTAACCGTCTTGTTTGAAGATATTTAAATCCTACTTGGAACAATTTGTCCCATAATTTCAAGAGGCTTTTTATGGTAATTGTCCAACACTTTATAAATTTTAATCTTTTTAAATAAGAATAATTGATAACTGTTTTTCCTCTAAAACCTTCGGATATTTTACAAACTTAAATTCCAAACTATGAAATGTAGATCATATATTTAGATTGCTGTACCTTTGTGTTCATACATTTCTCTGCAAAAAATAGATATTGAGTTATTATTTGGTATATATAAATGTTCATCTTTTTTAAGCCAACGTTCTATTAATAATAGAGAGTTGAAGTGATGTTATGAACGTAAACGTATACGTGAAATTTGACATTTGCGCATGCGTGTTAAAATATCCTTCACGTATACGTCTACGTATATACGTAAACTTACCTGCTCTGGCGTATACACGTAACGCAAACAAAATAACCTCTTTTTAATTGGAAAAGAAGAAATCCCAATATAAATTGTCATTATTTGTTATGACACGTAAATGTCACGATGCAATTAACAACTTCAACTCATATTTTGTACTGCAACGTAAACATTATTTTTGTGCGTTCACGTTTACGTTAACGTACTGGAAACACTTCAACTCTCTAATAAAATGTGAGGGTAATAGTAATCTATTCTATTAATAAAAATCAACTGTACTACGAATACAACAAACATTTAAAAGTAAGAACATTGGCAACGGGATTATTGCAAGGACTACATCTAAAAAAGAACTAATAGGTTCTCCTAAGTTACTAACAATTGAATAACTGTTTACGTGTTTAATGCATATTCAAATTCATTGTCATTTGGTAAAATTGAGCAAGAGCCCGCTTCGGCTAGGCGCACATCATTTCATAAAACCCTCAAGTTTATCTGCGCACGTCACCAACACAAGTAAGAACGATGAGCGACTATGTAGTTTAGGTAGTGGTTACTTTGACAGGTAACAGGTAACAGAGGTGTAAAAAAAACAGCACCTTAAGTACATTAAGATATAAAGCTCGGTTTTTTTACATTTTCTTCAGAATAATATTTAAAATGACGTCATCCATTGCCGGACAGTTAGTATAGTTTCAACCCCCTGCCGGACACCCCAACTCTGTAATAATTATAAGAATATTTTTTACTTTCTATAATATGGCTATGAATAGAATAAAAATATTTGTTCATTGGATTTCATACGATAAACAATATTATTACCTCACACAGTCAAAACTTGAATTTCTCAAAAATATTAACAAAAGTCATAAATAATTTTATGGAATTATTTTGTTAAGTTAGTATTTTTATTTTTTGTTAAGTATAAAAAATAGTTTAAGATATCTCTGGCAAGATGTAAAAAACCATGAAAACTTTTCGGCTACTGGGGTAACTTCTTTTCATAGCCCCCCAAGAAACATATAAAATTCAGCTTTTATACTACAATGTAAGTGTAATCACAATTTTTCAGAGTTTGGTGGTGTCCGGCAGGGGGTTGAAACAATACTAAGTGTCCGGAAATGGATTACGTCATTTTAAATATTATTCTGAAGAAAATGTAAAAAAAACGAGCTTTATATCTTAATGTACTTAAGGTGCTGTTTTTTTACACCTTTGTTACCTGTTACCTGTCAAAGTAACCACTACCTAAACTACATAGTCGCTCATCGTTCTTACCTGTGTTGGTGACGTGCGCAGATAAACTTGAGAGTTTTATGAAATGATGTGCGCCTAGCCGAAGCGGGCTCTTGGACTATTACCTTTGTATTTTTATGACAAACGTATTTACTATTTCCCTAATTTATAGTTTAATTTTTTATTATACATGTTATATCTATCCCAAAGTACGTTTTTAATAATTTTTTATACATAACTTTTAATAACTTGAAGATTTTGAACGTACACTCAATATTCGAATGTGTTTTCCCGAATTTAAATTTACTTTTCCCGTTAGCATACAGTCAAGTTGCCATATTCGCTATAAGCCAAAATCCAATAACCCACTCCCTTGTTTGCACTCCAGTATGAACTTAATATGAGGGTAGTGTTATGCTCTTACAGTTTTCAAAATTTTTATTATTACTTGGAATATTCTCACTCTTTTTGGTTTTCCTTTATTTCATTGGAAAGATTTCTGATCACAAAGCTACAATTTTATATCTCTTTTTAATAGCCGAAACAGCACAAAAACAGTCTTATATTAAGAAAATAAATCATATCAACTTAAAACAAAATTTAGAGAGACAAAACTGGGAAGCGTTCTATGACATAAATAATTTAAATCTTAAAATTAATTATCTGGTAGATACAATAGATACAATAAATACATACATAGATCAAAATTCAAAACTCAGTCATGAACAAAAAAAAAAACAAACTAAGAAAAGGAAACAGTGGATAAGTAAGTGTTAGGAATATTTATAAATACACTTTCAATGTTACTTTTTATTATCGACTTCTCTCTTTCACAATATAAAGCAGTAATAAATGATGAATAGCCGAATTGCTACATCATCTATCCTTACGTGAGCAAGTGATTCACATATATCGATATTTAACAGAACTTATAGATTAGGAACTATATAACTAATACTATACCAACATTATATACTAGGAACTATATAACAACTAATACTATAATCTAGATGTTTCCAACATAAGGGTATTATGTGGCGACTTTGTGATCACCATATAAACTTACCTTAAAATTATTTTAACACTTTATTCTATTCATGTATACATCGATTTTTTCTTGGAATCAAATATATTAAATTGGATGATTTGAATACGAAACGAAAAATGTAAAAAAGGGGAAACAAAGATACGACAAAAAATAATGTTATATCAGAGCTACCAGATTCGATAAACATGACTTCAGACGGTATCAAATCTGACGATATTACCCAGGTCTCGAACTGGGAAACAGAAAATTCAATTTTCTCGAATGTGAAACAGATCTTGTCACCAAGGATTGACGTACTTACGTATTAAAAAAGAACAAATGTGAAACTGTTACGTGTAGCGAACGTTCGACAGAAACAGCGAATTGCAATTGCAATAGTTATAGTAAATCATATATTGAATCGGTTCATAGAATTCAATCTTTTTATTTATAAGCTATTAACTATAATTGGTATATTTAAGTTTAGTTCTATAAAAAAATAATTTTGTTCTTTTAATTTTTTTTTTATCTTAAAAGCTAGATGTTAAGTCGGGAGTTGAAAAGTGACCAAATCACAACTGAGAACCACGTTCAATTACTGTTAATTAAAGTATTTTACTTAAAACTATTTTTTTCTAAATGTTATCGGTTTCTGCT
The DNA here is from genome assembly GCA_927349885.1 of Psylliodes chrysocephalus. Lineage (NCBI taxonomy): Eukaryota > Metazoa > Arthropoda > Insecta > Coleoptera > Chrysomelidae > Psylliodes > Psylliodes chrysocephalus. The sequence goes on from OV651831.1 coordinate 1,077,983, forward strand.
AACGAAAGTTAGGTCAAAACGTTGAGTGGTTATAAACCATTGATGCCAATTTATATTAAACTTCCGACAATATGCCTGCATTTTTTGTATAAATAGAAATAGGTATAATTGACAGGAAATTTTAAAAATAATACAAATATTATTTCAGAATTAAAGGTAAATAGTTCAAAAAACGAACATTTACAATTTCAAAAACAATAAATAATAAAGGCATTATATAGAGAATACTACATTTATTTTTGTACATAGGTAATTTTTTATTGGAAAACGTAAGTTTTATGAAGACTGACTTTGTTACGGTATGTTCCGTTTCGTATTATTTACAAAAAATACGATCTAAATATATTTAATAAAGTATTCAGTGCGATACAAGCAAAAACTCAAATTGTATAGTATTGTGTAATATATTTCTACGAATCACTAAAGAAAATCTACGTCTTAAAAAGTAATTTAGCGGTTTAGTTCTGAAGGGGCCAACCTGTCATTAAGTCGGTCCAGATTTCCGTTGTGGCTCAACTCTTAGGTCTCGGCGGTCGCTTCCAAGGTCGAAAACTTTTACCAGATAGACAGGATAGAAGAATTTCACAAAAGCACCTCAATATAGCAAGGTCACGAAACTATCATGCAAGAATAAAGGGCCGCTCGTTGATTATTAATAATGATACGTATACAGTCGACCAATTAAAAAAAATGGATACGGACCTAAATCTGTCTCCTGAAAATAGTCCTCTAAATAAAATTGCACGTAAGACAAGTAGCGCACCACAAACCCCAATTGTCCATCAAACATTTTTTGAAGATAGCTTGCACACATTCACGCTAGAAACACCGCAAATACCTACTACAGCTACCGAAATCATCAATACCGAGCCAAACGTTGATGAAACAGAATCAAAACAAATAACTGAAATTAATTCCTACAAGAAAGACAAGAAAAAGTTAAAGAAGCAGCTATCGTAGAAATATCAGCAGCGGAGAAACAAGAAGATAAACCCCCCAAAAACAAGAAGGCAGAAGAACATAAGAAAAACTGCACTACACCTAGACCAAGAACAAATTCAAGTAGTTCCCATTAATTAAACTAATCAATAAAAATGATCCACAAAATGCAAGTTTATATAGTGAGTACAATAACTATAAAAAAAATGTAAATATCCAAATTAAAGAAGCAAAAATCAACTATTATAAAAATATGATTGAGAAAAAAAAAAGAATGATTCTACACAACTTTGGTCCGTAATAAATAAATTAACAAAAAATAAAGAAAAACATATTATAACACGTATTAAATCAGAAAATGGAATTTTAATCACTAATCCAAATCGCATAGCAAATGAGTTTAATAACTTTTTTACAAATGTAGGGATAAATTTAGCAAAAAACATTAAAAAAACAAAAAATTATAAAGAAAAAAAAACACGTTTCTAGCAATTCAATATTTTTTATTCCCACAACTATAACCGAGGTAAAACAAATAATAACAGGTTTAAAAAAGAAGAAAGCTCCAGGATCGGATAACATAACTGCAGAGACATTGGAACTCATTTCAGACTTTATAGCTGCCCCACTTACAAATATAATCAACACAAGCCTCTCTACAGGCACCTTTCCTCAACTTTTTAAGCAGTCTCTAATTATTCCCATATATAAAAATGGCGAAAAAACAGAAATAACTAACTACAGACCGATAGCCCTGATTTCTTCAATAGGGAAAATTCTAGAAAAAGTGATAAAACATCGAATATGTGACTTCCTGAAAAAAAAAAACAAATTGTTATCAAAAAGACAATATGGATTTAGGGAGGGAAGTTCAACGGAAGACGCAATAAGGGAACTAACTAATAAAATTTACTGTTCAATTGACAATAAAAAACCATCAATAGGAATCTTTTTAGACTTGGCTAAAGCTTTCGACACCGTCAATCATTGTCATTTATTAAATTCCCTTGAAGATATGGGTATAAGGGGTATAGCCAATAAATTAATGAAGTCTTACTTAACAAACAGAAAACAGAAAACCAAAATACAAAATATTACCAGCATCGATCAAATAGTCTCATGTGGTGTACCTCAGGGAACAGTATTAGGGCCTCTACTCTTTATAGTCTACCTGAACAATCTCTTTTTAGTGGAAAGTAAAGCAAATATTATTAGCTTTGCAGATGACACAGTAATGCATTACGAAGCTACTGACTGGAATAACTTGAAAACATTGGTAGAGAAGGATTTCCCCAAAATAAAAACATGGTTTGACTACCGATTACTATCTATAAATTTAAAAAAAACAGTGTACCTACCTTTTTGCAGTCTAGCCTCTGGTCTTCCTCAATTTCAAAATATCGCTATCGAGAACGACACATATATACTACCTGAAAATAAAACTAAATATTTAGGGATAATAGTAGATAGCCACTTGCGCTGGGACAGACATACTCAATACTTACTAAACAAATTACGTAGTGTCTTATTTAAATTCATACAAATATCACCAATGCTAGAATTACCACAAAAGAGAATTTTGTATCATAGCCTTTTCGAATCTCATCTCAACTATGGAATAATTGGTTGGGGTGGAGTCACTAAAACGCACTTAAAGCCAATCGAGATCATTCAAAAAAGTTTTTTAAAAATAATGCTAAACAAAAATAGAAGATATCCTACTGAAAATGTGTATTAAGAAACCCAGATATTTGACTTACGACAGTTATTCTGTCAAGCAGCACTCACCCATCAATTTCAAAATCAAGATGATCTGCAAACACCGTTGCATCAATATGATACAAGAAATAGAGACAATTATTTGCTACCACGAACGAATAAATCAATTGGACAAAATAGCTATCGGTTTTTGGGACCAAAAATCTTTAATAACATTCCAACGGAGCTTCGAGAAATAAAAACAGTAAAAAAATTTAAAAGATGTGTAAAAGAATTTATAACAAAAACACCGCGAACTTTTTTCCGTAATATAATCGAATAAAAAAAAATAGAAATTAAATAATTAGAAAGTATATTATAAACGTTAAAGAATCTGAATATTTTAAAAATGTTCTTTGTCTATGTAGAAGTTATGTTCGTTATATGAGATACTTATGCCGAGGTATATTGGAAATAAATTTTACTTATTATCAAAGTGTAAAGATTGTACTTATATAACTTTTATTTATATTAATAATTTGTATTTTAATTGCTTCATATTTTTAAATTTTTACTATTGTATTGTAGTTTTATTTATTTTATTTTGTCGTATTTTTTGTCACACACAATCTGTCATTGTACTTTGTACAGTGAGCAGATTCAGTGACACATTTCTTGTTTATTTACATTTTATTTCCTATTGGATTTTATTTTATTGTATCTGAATGTATATATTGCTGGTAAATAAACATTATTATTATTATTATTATTATTATTACAATCTGCTGCATCGGAAAGGGCCCAAAATGGACCTTAAAATTGGTTTCCCGCCAATATCTTCCACAATATGCAAATTAGAGAATTTTCCCTATCATTTTTGTCAAGAATTCGACAGGTTTCGAGATAACCGCAATCAAAAGTCCCCTCGTTCAGCCCCTGCTTTATCTCTATAGCAATGCTGATTAACTTGTAAACGGGTGGGCAAATTGTTTGAGAACTCGGTCAAAAATTGATATTTTTCGATGACTTAAAGTACATTACAATGGGAAAACCCATAGGTATCGATCCATGTGCCTTGAAGCCCGTTATTTCCTATAAAGAACATAGAAAAGGGGGTCAAAGTTGCGTTTTCCCACTATTTTGGACCATTTTATAGTAATTCATTCTTATTTTTTTTCTTTTAAGAGTTTTTTTATCCCATTTTTGTTTTAAATGGGATCTTGAGATGTCTCGAATGATCTCAGAAATTTTTTTCCAGTATCTTCTTGGCGTTTTAAAACAAAATTGATTTGTTTATTAGCATTTTTCATACGTTTTCGAAGTTCTAGAAATCTTTGAAACAAGCAGTAATTAAAAACTCATATTTCATTATATTGTTATTCAATGCACACCATTTTAAAGCTTAGAGTATCTACTTTTCGAATGTATTTTTTTTTTTTTTTTAATAAAGTTGCTCCATTTTCAAGAAATCGGAAAAATTGATCACACCGGGAAAAACCGAACTTTTTTTTTTAATACTTGTTCCCCGCTGTTCATTTTTTGAACATTAATACCCAGACCGAAGTGAAGCTGATATTCTCACCTTTCTATTTCTATCAATTGATCTCCGTATGTGAGCGTGGTTCTTAACTGTTTGTTAGAATTATCTCCCCCATGTTTACGCTCTCCGCCTGAGATCTATGATATTCCATCATAACATAACCACGTGTACCCACGCGCCACGCGCTCACCTTAATCGTCTGCTTTTGTTGGTATACAATCTCTGTTGTTTTTGAAGTCGTTATTGTCGGTATTATTGATAGTATTTTAGAAAAATTATTGATAGTATTTTAGAAAAATATTGATAGTATTTTATCATTATTAATTAAGTTGTTAAAAAAAAAGAAGATTTTAAAGTGAAAAATTCGACGTCATCCTTGAATTTTCAAGAATTTGTTTTTCGTTTGTGGGGAACAGAAAACGTTTGGTTGATTTAAAATAAAGTCTATAAATTTGTTGTAATTCTTATTACATTTCAATAATATATTTTTGTAAAGCCGGTTCCAAAGGACAAGTTTTTATCGAGTAACTATAATAGAAGTCGGTTTATCAAATAATTGATAGAAGCCTTGGAAGAAAATGGTATTTCCACGAAACAGGCTTTGGACGATGCTAATTCATTAATTGTGGAAACAGCGCTGCAGAAAAGCCCTACAAATGACCTGACAGTAACAGTAGTGGCAGAGGACATTGATTTACTAGCATTATTAACAGCCTTGACCCCAAGAGATCAGAAAATGTATTTTTTAAAAGCTGCCAAAGGAAACAAGCCCGAACAGCTATTTTCTTCCGGGAGCCTTGATGATCAGCCTTTCATGAGAGATAACATTCTGTTTTTATATGCAATGAATGGGAGCGATACTACCTCTGCTTTTTTCAGAAAAGGAAAAAAGTCAGTAGTGGAAAATTTGTCTAAATTGGCAGGAGAAGGTCAGTCCAGTGAACTCAAAACAGTCATTGAATGTTTTCAAAATCAGAGCCTTTCTCATGAGACTGTATTCAGGAACGGAAAAACTGTTTTGATGTCGATTTACAAATCTCCAAAAGAGGTGACAACTCTCCAGGGCCTCCGATACAAGACTTTCAACAACTTGGCCCAAAACAAGACTGCGATAAAACTAGAATGCTTATCCCCTACCCAAGAAGCTGCTAGGCAGCACTTTTATAGGGTATATTTACAAGTGCAGAAATGTCTTGGAAACGAACTGCCACTAGAGGAATGGGGATGGAAACGTGCAAAAAATGTACTGCCCCCCGGAACTCTTGAAGATGATTTTTTGTCAGTGCAAGACAGGCTGCAAGAAGAATTGTTCATGTTTGGAAGCCGGACTGAAATGCTCGCCTGTCTGTGGTTCGTGTCAGTCGACACAGTGTTTTAATTATAACAAAAATGAAGGTATTTTCCCGGAAGAATTAGAAATGGATCGAGACCTAGAAGGGGTTGAAGGGGAGGAGGATGAAATAGCTGTCGAGACAGCAACACAGGGGTTAGAAAAACAAATGAAAGGGACGCGTGCAGGAGTGGAAGGAATAGAGCAAGAGCAAGGCGATGAAGAGTATGATTCTGATGACATTGAATGGTTTAAAGTATGATAAATTATAAGCATCGCTATTTATTTCGTATTTTCAACATGTTTTTCAAATTAAAAGAAATTTTTCAGAAACTTTCTTATTTTTCTGAAATCCTGGACCTATATTGTATTTTGCAAAAGATGCAGAAAATATAAGGGGTCTTCTCGGGTCAATATTCATCACACTCTAAAACTATACTCTGTTTTTAAACTAGGAGGAGCGATTTGAATATAAGTTGGTAATTCTGTAGACTTCTGATTGGTCAGATTGCAGTCAGTTTCACACATCACTTTTTACTTTCCTATCTGTATACAGATATAAGGAAAGTATAGGAATCATGATTTTTTTCGACCTCGAGTTTTCGACGGATTTTTACGTTTTGAGGTCCCCTGAATCCGTTTTGACTATTTTCGCGATGATGTCTGTGTGTGTGTGTGTGTGTGTGTGTGTGTGTGTGTGTGTGTGTGTGTGTGTGTGTGTGTGTGTGTGTGTGTGTGTGTGTGTGTGTGTGTGTGTGTGTGTGTGTGTGTGTGTGTGTGTGTGTGTGTGTGTGTGTGTGTGTGTGTGTGTGTGTGTGTGTGTGTGTGTGTGTGTGTGTGTGTGTGTGTGTCTGTATACCGCATAACTCATGAACCGATACACGGAAAAACACCAAATTTCAAACTTAAGCTTTATTCCAGCGTCTAATGAGCTGATTAGATTTTGGGCAGAGTCGGAATATCTGGGGGGGTACTTTATAGGTGGTCATTTTTATATTTTATGGAATATATCTGTTATTTACGTTTGGGGAAGAAAATTTATTAAATAAAAGTTACTTCTTATTTTATTATCTATAATTTTTGTTATTTACAAAATTTTCCTAAAATGGTCCGTATTCGAGAAATTTGACAAAATGTAAAAAAATATTTTTTTTTTATAAAAATTGTTTAAACAAAAGTTGTTTGTAATATAATTCTCTATAATTTTTGTCCCATAGATAATTTCTCTAAAATGGACCGTATTCGAGATATTTGAGAAAATGTGTAAATTTCGAAATTTGAAGAAAACTCAAAAACGGATAAAGAAAAAATCAATAAATTTTAAACTTAAGTTTTATTTCGGCCTGACGTGAAATGATTAGATTTTGGACAAAGTCGGAACATCTGGGGGGGTACTTTATGGGAGGTCGTTTATATATTTTATGGAATATATCTGTTATTTATGTTTGGAGAAGAAAATTGTTCAAATAAAAGTTACTTCTAATATTATTATCTATAATTTTTGCCTTATGTAAAAATTTCCTGAAATGGTCCGTATTCGAGAAATTTGACAAAATGTGCAAAATTCTGATTTTTATGAAAATTGTTGAAATAAAAGTTGTTTGCGATTTCGATCTCTATAATATTTGTTCATACATGATTTTTTTTAAATGGACCGTAATGAAAAAATTGTAGGAAAAGTGCTAAATTTAAATTTTTCAGTATTTTCATTTTCAATGAATATCTATAGAAAAATGTTTCGCGGTAGATGTATGTGGACAATGTATATATATATATTTAGTTTATCCTCTAAACATTTATAGAGATGCTGCAATAGGTTGTACACAATAAACGGAAAAAGCCTGTAATAACTAGATAGGAAAGTCATGTGTTGGACACATCAGATTTTTAGTATTAACATCAGCTAATAATTGATATTGTTGACACTTCTGACATTTTATATTTTGATATTTTTAACCATTTTTCGTAAATAATAGTTATTTTCAGAACTTTAGTAAGCAATTGTATTGAATTTCTACGATTATGGATCCTTCTTCATCAAATACTATTAAGGGTAACAATTCCTGAAAAGCCCTATAAGAAAAGGAAGACTTTATTTTACATGCTATCGTTCTGAAGAGGATTTTGTAGAAAATACATTATTGGTTTTGAAGGCAAAAACGTGGGAGATTACCATGAAGAGATGAATTCCGAAGTATTCCAGAAAAAAAACTAAAAATTGATAAATTTCTTATCAAATTGATAAAAAGTAACTAAATCAAGCAAATTTTATTTATAAAAAATAATAAAACCATTTACAAAATTGTTAATTCACATTTAAAACACCAACTACTATAGTAGAGATAATCTTAATTTAGCATATTGAGCTAACATTAAACTTCCACAACAAATATTTTAAAAATATCTACTTTACATTAATACATAGGTATGTATGAATAGTTAACTTTAAATTAAAAAATATAGGTAAAAATAACAACTTGAGTTAAAAGAACCTACTATATAATTCAGTTACATTTTAGAAATGATATAATGTTGACATGTAGTGATATGAAAATGTTGGTTCCAGTTTTCAAAACAAATCCTGACTCAGGTCTGTAAACTTTTGAATGCCTTTACTTGTCCTTTAGCATATTAACTATGGGTTAACACTAAATAAGCTACTCATAGGAGACGTTCCAGTCACTGTGTGATCGAGTTGCCATTCACTGATTATCTACCGTTTACTTAAGTTTATACCTGTAACAAATATATCATCGAAAATGTAAAACGATCATATTTTATGTTTTATACTAACCTGCATCTTGATATTCTATTAATAATTTCCATAAATACTCAATATCCATTTTAAAAGGATCATAATCCTCAGAAGTCGATTTCAAAAGAAAGAAAAACATAGTCCTGATTACGTCAACAAATCATCGACCATATTATTGTATCGGAAAATCACCAAATCTGCTAAGAAAAACTATTACAAAAATCGCATCGCAAGAGCTAAAAACTCCTCCAAAGAAACCTGGTCTATAATAAATGACTTAAGGAATAAAACCCGTTCTTCAAACAGTGTAAATCCTAGCCCAGATGAACTAAACAATTATTTCGTAAATGTAAGTAAAAATATCAAATCTAACATAGCTCCGAGTCAGGATGCTCTCTCCTTCCTCCTACCTACTAAAAGGATCACTGAAAGTTTCTTCCTAAGACCAGTAGACAAGCATGAACTAGTGCAAACCATAAACAACATCCAAAATAAATTTTCCTGTGGAATTGATGGCCTGTCCACCAAAATATTTCTAAATATACCGGATGTAGTAATCAACATTTTAACTTCACTGATTAATGAATCCTTTGAAATTGGTCTCTTTCCTAACTGTCTAAAAACAGCTATAATAATCCCACTTCATAAAGGTGGCGACAAAACCAAAACCTGTAACTATAGACCTATCGCGTTATTGCCTACCTTATCGAAGATAGTAGAACGGCTAATGAAAAACCGTCTTTTGCCCTTTCTTTTCAAGCATAACATCCTCACAGCTCATCAGTATGGCTTTCTACCTAAAAAATGCACTAGCGACGCAATGTTTTCCGTTCTTAATGAAATATACACATCACTTAATGATAAACTTTTCACCGCTTCAGTATTCTGTGACTTCGCAAAGGCCTTCGATTGTGTAAATCATGATATTTTAATTAATAAGTTACAAATTTATGGCATACGGGGTTCTCCTTTACAATGGTTTAAAACTTACCTAGAAAATAGAAATCAACAGGTGCGGGCGAATGGTGAGGATTCTACAAATCTAGCAATAAGCAGTAGAGTACCTCAAGGATCAGTATTAGGTCCAATTTTGTTTTTATTATTCATCAACGACATCACAGACTTAAGAATAAGTGGTAGAATTACTTTATTTGCTGATGACACCAGTGTAACCTGGAATAATTCTAACATGCAGACATTACAATCTATCATAAGTGAAGATCTAGTGACTATTAAGTCCTGGTCTGATTCGAATGGACTTTGTTTCAACACCAGTAAAACTGTAGCATTGTCTTACAGAGGTACTTTACAACCTATAACTTTAAACAATAATCTGATCCAAACGGTGACTTCAATCAAGTTTTTAGGTCTTTATATAGACGATTCTCTAAAATGGTCTGCTCATATAGATACCTTAGCAAAAAAATTATCCTCCGCATGTTTTGCCATTAAATCGGTTTCTAAAGAGCTGACTCCTTCTACTGCATTAATAAACTACTTTTCCTTATTCGAATCTCACCTTCGCTATGGTTTACCTTTCTGGGGTTCTTGTAGCTTATACCTTTTCGAATCTATTTTTAAACTGCAAAAAAGAGCAATCCGCTATGTATTTGGTTTAAGTAGTAGGACACATTGCGAAAATTACTTCAAAAATTTCAAAATTCTAACCCTTCCTGCTCTATTTATTTTCGAATCCGTCTGCTTAGTTCGCAAGCACATTCAAAATTTATCCGAAAGACCGACTCGTAGATATCCTACAAGAAATTTAGAGACTGATGTTTATTTAACAATGCCTACTTCTGACCTATTAAAACATTCCATTACCTACAATGCCAAAAAATTGTATAATAACCTTCCGATGCAATTAAAATCTATAAATACATACGATAAGTTCCGAAGACTGGCTAAAGCTTTTCTTCTAGAAAGACCATATTACACAGTAGCAGAATTTTATAACGTACCTTAGACATTTGAGTTCCACATACAATGGCATTAATTAAATAATTAAATATTAAAGCTTAAATTTAAATTTAAAGATTAAATTAGAATAATTATAATGACGGATATTGCATATCCATTGCAATTGTTATTCCTATTTTGTCTGTTTGTTTCTGTTTGTTTTTTCTGCTGTTTAGTTATTTTTATAATATGTTTAGTATTTAAGTTACACGCTTTGTCTATAAAATTTTTGTAAATTTTTTACGACAATAAAGCATATCTCTCTCTCTCTCTCTCTCTCTCTCTCTCTATATATATTAAATTTCATTTGACAGTGACAGTTCGTTTTAGACAGACGCACTTTTCAGATAACAATAATATGAAATTTACAACCGTTGTCTGGAACCAATAAAAAAAATCGACTCGTATGACATTTATTTGTTCCTTAACCCCTTATTGGCCGTTCGTCAATTAGGGCCGATAATAACAACTATTACATAAATTTTGAACACGACTATATTTCGAAACACGCTCTTAGTAACGAATCTAGTTACTTTTCCCTGTGTAAATACGTCTTTTCAATTCGCGCCTCCTAGTTTAAAAACAGAGTATAGTAACCCACTATTAGGCAAAGCGCTGGGATTTGAGACTGCCATATGAAAAAATTTTTTTTTGCACTTTTCTATTAAATTTTGCAACACAAATTACACAGAACATTCAACAATATAGATGAGATTACCCCAAGCGCTACTTTACAGAAAAAATTTCGTAGAACCCGCCAATAATTGTCGAAAGATCGATTGGTGCCCGGATTTCCATTCATGGGCCCCACAATTTAGTTAGCAGAGGTACGCCGCTGGCGCCATCTACAATTGGTCTCTTAAGTCCAAAACATGAAAATCAATGTATTCCCAACTCCCTCGAGCGGAAATTCGGTGAGAAACTAACATTTCTATTCAGTGCAAAAATTCGGGATTTTTCGAAGGCCGTTTCTGTAAAAAATATTCGTCTTGCGAAAAAAATGGTAGGGACCATTTTTGTAGATAATTATACGATCTTTATTTTTTATCTAAACAAAAATTGTCTAATTTGTATATTTTGGCAGATATTAACGGGAAACCATTTTTTGGACTTTAGGGGCCATTTTGAACCCTTTTCGACCCAGCAGTGTTGGTAAAAGTTTTCGCCCTTGAAAGCAACCGTCAAGACCTAAGAATGGAGCCACAAAGGAAATCTGGACCGACTTAATGACAGCTTTGCATATTTTCAGGTCTTCAGTTACTGGACTACTATGCAGCTTAACCTTAGTAAATTTGATGATTGAAATTACCCATTCCAACTAAATTGTCGATATTACCCGACCGATCGATATTTCTCGAAATTTTTAAGCTTATCAAAAATAATTTTTACATCATTTTAAAAAAATTCCAAAATTTTGAAACAGTTATTGGTTAGCTGAACAAGCGAAGTGTCCGTACTCTAAATTTCAAATTTGTAAAAGTGATTGTAAAAATTATATAACTGTTTATTCTTAAGTAGTCGATATTCCCCCACCTTACCCTATTACCGCGTATATTATTTCTCAATTTTCACCGTCATTACATTAATTTGAGAATTGGTTTCAACGTAATTGTAATTGCTTGTCTCCGCAAAAAATTTATATTTTATTTTTTATAATGGGCCATGTTCACATGTGAGATATGCTGTTTTATAAATTATATTGTAATAGTCGCTATACAAGTTATTCTAAATAGTCAGTTCGTTAAAAAAGCCAAAAGTTTTTAAATTAAGCCCAATTGAAATTTAAAATTTGAAATTATACGTCATCGGGAATAGACCAATCATCTTGTGTCGAAGTTTTTTTTGTTATACAAAACCAAGCCAACGAACAAACCAACACACAGAATGTCGAAGTGAACGCACATCTAAGTGACATTAAAATTGACACCTAACATCAGTAACATCTAACCTTAGTTTTTTGTTTTGGTTTAATTTTATTATCAATATGAATCAGCTGGATTTATAAAAGTTAAATCAAGTGTTTTACCCATTGTAAACGAAAATATGATTACCGAGATGATTACTGCATTTTTTAACAATACTCAGTTTACAAAAGTCACAAAGGTAAGACTTTGTTTTAATAGTAGGTAGTTACAGTTTATATGGAACAAGTAAAACATATTTATCTCAGGTTTTATTTTTAGATCTGCCAAGCAAGAATATGGGGATAATTTCTTTTTCCATAAGAGAGAAGGAGACAAATTACACCTAAACATAAAGTACGGCAAAAACCTTCTGATGTGGTTGCATTGTAATTAACAAAAATGAAATTTTTAGTGCACAATATGCTTAGGATATGCTGCATGTCAAGGTTTGTAATATTTATTATGCTTTTTTGTTTTTATATTACATATAATAAACAGTGTATAAGGCCCTTTATTCCTATAAATATTCTTTTTTCTAATTTTGACATATAGACATTTTTTGTAATCGCAGTGTTAAAGTAATCTAGAAACAGATTTTGTTAGTGAACCTAGTAATAATTATGATACCAAAGAATGCTGCAGAGCACCTATGAAATTTTGAGTTAAAAAATATGCCATATTTTTAGGCTATTTTTATACCCTTTTCAAAAATTTTATGCTCCTCGTTTTTTGCAAAACTTAAAATGCTCTATAGCTTCGAACAAAGTCAGCAAAGCACCTCTATTTTATAAAGTTTTTTCTGTAAAAACAGCAACACCATATATTTATGCACTTGAAATATTATATTTTTAAAAATACATGGTGCTTGCTAACCTTCGAAAGAAGCCAGCAGAGCAATTCGGTTTTTTAAAGCTTTTTTCTAAAAACCACACCCCATTTTTAGACTCTTGAAATATTGAAAAACTTTACTAAAAAAATTGCTATTTTTAAATATTACAGGGTGCTTTGTTGGAACAAAGTCAGCAGGACACTTCAGTTTTTTAATTTTTTTTTTTTTATATATATAAAAACAACTACTTATAACACATGTTTAGGCTGTTTTAAAATCCTAAAAATGTGGTAAGTACATTTGTTTTCAGAAAAAAACTTTGAAGTCAGCAAGGAATTGCGAATTTTTTTTAAAATGCCAAATTTCGAATATTTTATAATATTGTAGGAGCCAAAAAACGTGGTGTGGTTTAAAAAAAACTGGGGTGCTCTGCTGGATTCGTTTGAAGCTAACAAAGCATCCCGTAATTTTTTATTTTATAATACTCAATAGCCTAAAATGAGACATAGCTGTTTAAACAAAAAATTGTATTTTAAAAAATAGCAGTTTTTTTCGAAAAGCTCTATAATATTTCAAAAATGTGAAAATGTGGTGAGATTATTTTTTTTTAAGTTTTGAAAATCCGAGGTTCTTTACTGGATTCGTTCAGAGCTAGTAAAGCTCTGCTCGTCTTGTTACATAAAATAAAGGCATTTTGTAGCTGGTTAAATAGTTATTTTGTAACTGCATATCTAACCCTTTTATTTTTTTCAGTTGGTTGTAAATATGTGGCTTCATAGAAGAAGTGAGGAACCATCTGTAACATCTATTCAGTGTTATTGGAAAGGCTCTAATTTATCAAAATGCGTAAATATTGATGTACACTTGGCTAGATTGTTAAAGAAACCTCTTCATCCACTACAGGAAAATAAATCAGTACTTTTATATTCTTAGGATTTGTATATATATTTTTTATTTGTAAATAAATTGTTTTTTACTTCATTTTTCTCATTTTTTATTAAAAGATTAATAAATAAAATTTTCACAAATTTTTATATTTTTGTTTGTAAACAATAATTGAAGAGTTTTTATTAAAAATCACCAATGTTAATAATAATAATAATTTAAGTCAATATTATTCTTTCTCCTTTTTTAAAGCTACTATCAATAAAGGTATTACTTTAGCTTGACCTATGATCAATTTTTAAATTTTGTGATATATTTGGTTCAACAGAAAAAAAATTATAACCCTTTGACATTGGTTGTTTTTACTTAGATTTTCATAAAAAATAAACGGAACTGCAAACATGTTTTACTATCGTAATAACGAATAGCAACATTAAATTTTTTTTTTACATTTATCAATGTTGTCATTTTCATAAAGGATTGATAAGAAGGCACACTTTCTGATTTTTTGAAAAAGGTAGCAAGAATTGTGATATTTTTAAATTTATCACCAGTGATACCATGTAGTTACCCGATTTATTGGAATATATAGACTTTGCTACCACATTCAACTGAACTTGGTTGTTTTTAATATTTATCACTGTGACATAGGCGTTTTTGTCAAAATGTTTCATTTTAAACTGCTGTAAATAGGTGCCTTTGTTTTGGTAGTTTTAGTCCCAAAAAAATCTATGCATATACAGGTACTCATTCCTCTTTGATTTGTTCGAAAAGTTAAAATTTTATAAAAAATTACATTGGCTGTTTAAAAACTCATTATAATCCCTGAAATGTGATAATTAGGTAAATTAAATTAAAAAAACAAACAAAAAAAAATATTAAATTAATATTTACTCTTACAAAATAGGTTCTTGTAAGTTAACAAGCAATTATGCAGATATTACTAAGTAAATGTACTTGCTTAAAATTCACACACGAATGTGGTTTTAACTTGTTAAATTAACTAACCCTTCTTATAACTCTTTCCACATGTATTCTTAGAGATGCTATTCTTTTACTTAATTGTACATCTTCTGGAGAACTTTTTTCATTCAGTGATACACTAGGTGTGGCTTTACTAAAGTGCATCCCATGTTTTCAAGTAGCTAAATATTCTGAAACCCCTATCTGCCATTATATGGGATCCAGGAACCAGTTTGTTTAAATACCCACATTTTTCTATTATTTCTTTATCACTAGTTCTTCCACAAAATGATGAATACATTCGGTATCTTCAAAACTTTCAGGAGATTCTGCATTTTCTTCCAGAAGGGTTTTTAGGTTATACACCTAAGAATTTATAGTAGCCTCATTTTCAATTTCCTGAAGGGGACAATTAGCAGAAATTGCTGCTACATCTTGATAATCCGGTGTATTTTTATTAAAAAGTTTACGAGAAACATCGCTAGTAGAAGGTTGATTTTCTTCTTTCCAAACTTCTAGGAACACTAATAAATATTTTTGAAGATGAATGTGAATCATTATCACATTCTGGAACAAAACACTTTTTCGTAGTCATAATATTTAATTTATAAAAAGTACAAAATAAACACTCAAATTCCAAATAAATTATTGATCGAGACACTATGACAGATGACATACAGTGCTGCCGTTTTGCCATTTTCTGAATTATTAAGTGACTTTTAAAACAATAAAACTTTAAATATAGTAAAAGTTTAAACTGAAACAATACTTTCAAAAAACATTTGATATTATATATTTAAAAGATATTTGTTTAACGATGTTTTAGAAGTCTAAAAGTAAGAAGGAGTACACAAACGAACGTACATCACTTCTCGTAAACCTTCTAGCCGGCAACGTTGTGCGCTAGCTCCTATTGGTCTATTCCCGGTGACGTCATAAATTTTAAAAAAATTCATAACTCCGGCAAATGAATAGATAAAAAAAAAATAAAAAAATGTAGTTTTATTTTTAACTCTACTATTCATAAAAAAAATTTCAAAATTTTTGAACATGCCCTATTGTTTAAATTTTTATTTTTATTTTTTTTTTAAGTTGCAGTAACTGCTCTAATTTATTAAAAAAATATCTACCATATCTTAGGTCTTCATCTTTTATAGCTTTCAAATTCATAAAATTAAATGCAATTATACTCCCACCTTAAAAGTTTCTAGTCAAACAAAAATTTATTTCATTCCACAAGAAATATGAAAATAAATTCGAAAACGTTATTATCTCTTTAAAAAAATCAATTACGACATCAAAAGAAGCTTTCCGGTATACTATCTATAAATATTTCCCGGAAGATTTTAAAACTCATTTAAATCGGTTTATAACACCATTTATTACGTGGAAAACATGATGAGCGCATACTCCCTGGCACATGACGGAATTCAATGAAAGAAAAGTTATGAAAACATCTCCACGAGTTGAGAGTCTCTCCAAATACACTCTATTCAAGACAGTTTATATGAAACGCGATGACATTTTCTCTGTGTACACACTAATGCTGCCCATTTTACTGATGACAGTAACAAATTATACTTTTTAAATACACGCTGCTAACCTTTGACGATTTTTACCCCATTGTTGTGAACTCTTAGCGGTAATGTAACCATATCTCTCGCTAAGGCGGTTTTTATTTTTCTGAAACGCTCATTATTCAAAGAGACTACCCGACCGAAAATGTTATTGCTCAGAAATTAATTACGTATTTTCAAAAACATTTTAAATAAAAATAGTTTAAAAGGGGTAATTTCTGTGGATGGCGGACAGAAGTAGATAAGTCGGTTACTTACGTTTTTGGGAAAACGAGTTTGATCTCATGGGATTATGTTTTGAAACTTGAAATATGTCTGCAAATCAGAAAAAAAAATACATAGTTTAATTAACAGTGCAATTTGGTAATAAGTTATGTAGTTATTACCGCACTGGTCATAATTCGACCTATCATTCTATTCGAGTGCGATTATAGAGCCCTTGTTTAAAGAGTAAAGATAGTTGGTCAGAGACACAGACCGAAAGGTTTGAATATTTTGGAGACGGCAAATAGATGGCGACTGTTTTTGAGTTCCCAAGAGTATATAATGAACGCCATTTTCTATCCATGTGTCATTTCATTTAAAATTGAATTCCAAAAGAGAATGGATGAGTTACCATTTTTAGTCCACCTAAATGATTAACTTAGGAAAATCATTGTTGCCAGAGTAAAAATTATCGGAGAAATATATCCAAGTATTGTATTATTATATTACAGCCGAGACTACAGAGTTTAATAAAAAATCAGATTGCCTTTTTAAATAAAAATCAATTAAAACAAATCTTAAATTATTTAAATGGCAACATTGCATCGAAGCGAAGAAATATGTAGGGAAGGAAATTTTACCTGCAATTATTTTTGAGGATGCATGATATAACAAATCTTTTTCTCTTTGTTATTAGATTAGGTAAATTTGAATCAGGCGTTGAATAATTACCTAAAACCTCTATGTAGGACTTACATATTTCTATGTACCTAATTAAGATTAGATTTATTATTACCTAAATTGAATATAAATATAATATTTTATTATATAGGTAATATGAGCAGGGTAATTTTACGAGTTTATAAATTAAACTTCGTGCGTTAATTATCATAACATACCTACCTACACTTTTGGTAGGAATAGGTACTTTTTCGAAATAAGAGATTTAATCTATGCAAAAAAAATTAATTAAATTTTTACCCCTATCCTCTATATACCTACGTAGGTACGATTAAAGTTATTATAAATTTTATGTTTATAACTCCAGTACCCAGTAACTACTAATTCAAATATAAGTATGGTTTCAGAAACATGAATGAATACCTATTCCTACCTACCTAAAGTAGGTATTTGTAAAACGAATATCCCGCCGACTGAAAATCAATCTCACGGTGGTATAATTGAGTTTTTTGCATCAAACAATAGTTTTTGGTTAAAAATTTTGCATTTTTGTGTTATAGTTATAAACACTAGACATTTGTATTTTTGTGTTATAAATAATTATAAACACTAGACATTTATTGCCTATCGTTTTTTTTTTGTGAGTAGGTATCTAACCAGTTGCCGTTAAAAGTAAATAGCCAGTTATACTTTTATCACAGCTTATACAATACGGCTCCACAAATCCGTGTCGGCGTCTTTGATCTGGCGGTCGAGAACCAAGCAAGACGGAATGGTGCTATCTCTGTTAGATTCGAGGAAAAAGTCGGGCCCGGATTAAACAATTTTTTTTATTATTGAAAAATTGAAAACCTTGGCGTAATAAGGTTGGTTACATGCCATATTAAGTAAGTTTTGGAAAATTAAATTTTTAATTTGTTTTAAATCTGTCAAATATAATTAGAAACATTATTTAAATATAAATATTACGAAAAATAACACATCTTTCGGATTAGAGGTAAAATAATTTGTATGTGGCTAGTAAAATCCTGGTTAACAAATGTTTTGAGCTAAAACAGTCACTTCACGACAAATTGTGGTTTGAATCCTTTTTACACCAAGGGCTTCAATTGTTAAAGAATTGTGTCACGCTCGTGGATGCAAATCAAGTGGTACCCCGTGTCTCTGGCAAGTGTTACTCTTCGCGCAAAGGGTTTATACCTAGATAAACGAAGCTTCGACTAGGGTCTGGGAACTCTATGGTATTTTGGAATTATAAAGAATTTGTGCTTTTATTTTAACAATATTGGTTATATTTAGATGTATTCTTATTAATTGAAATACAGATTTGTAGAAGTAATACTTTGACAGTTTTTATTAATATAATATATTCAATTTTTATCTGACCATACCGAAGTAGGGAATTTTGAAACTTTATAGTAATGTGAAATTTGAATTACAATATTACACGATATTACATAATTAGTACTTATTTTAGGTAGGTACTAAATTTGTACTTGGAGAAAGTAATATCGATTTTTACAAGAAAACTTGAAAAGTAAATTAATTTAGTTCCTATTTCTGATGTAAAACTTAAGTTTTGGTTTAAACCAAGAAAACAAATAAATTATAGTTTGTTCAACAAGGGTGGATATGATAGCAATATCACACAAAGACGAAGTTTGAGCACGACGTCGTAGGCAGAGTACTCAATCGTCTGATTGTGATATGAACAATCCACTCGATATGGTCAGTATATTTTTTCTACGACCCACTAACGAAAATCTACAAATTTAAAAAATTATTTTAGGTTATTTAGACAAAATAACTAATTTTAAAATAATTTACGAAGTTGACTAATTTATAAAATAAAATAAACATGAAAAATTAATTAGTCCTTGGCCTAGATTCGATCCCGGGCTTTTCGCGTGGAAGGCAGATGCTCTGTCTTCATCTTCACCGAAACTTTCAGGACTTTAGTTTTAACACTCGTAATTAAATTAGTATTATGTAGTTTGATTAAAATTTATTTTTTTTTTAAATGTGGACACAATAAAAACAAAAATGCTATTATTTATCGAGTCTACACAAAAATTTTAATGTATATTTAATATCAATAACTAAAATATATATTGACAATTAGTTTAACAGAATTTTCACTTATTTAAAAAATTTTAAATAATAGGAGTTGGGTGACCAAAATATGAACTGTGATTTGTAGATTTAATTTTGTTAAAGTGTTCTCACTACCTAAAATGGATATGAAATATATTCGTAGTTGAACGCAATAATATACTTTTTCGTTTTGTAGTATGTGCGTAGATTGGCTAATATCCATGCACAGATTACAAAACGAAAAAGTATGTTATTGCCTTCAATTGAATGAATATATTTCATATCCATTCTAGGTAGTGAGAACACTGCAAAAAAAAATAAATTCGCCAATCACCGTTCATATTTTAATCAACCGACTGCTATTATTTTTAAAATTTTAAATAAATGGCAATTCTGTAAAACTTATTGTCAGTATATTTTTTAGTTATTGAGATTAAACATACAATAAATTAAGTTATTCTTTTGGAAAACGTTAGCATGGATGACTAAAGGGTATTGGGTTAATTAATTCTAAAAGTGTGGTACAAATGTTATTTTTTGTAGCCAATTCTTCAAAATTATTTTGAAATATCTTTTCAATATTGAATATTAGTTCTACAAATTCATCATTTGACAGTTACAGATGTCCAAATGTATCTGGATTGGCGTTATCATATGCCTTTAAAAAGCAATAAAAAGAAAAATCATCTAATTCGACGTATTCTTTGTTATATTTAAGACAGGTATCGCAGAGGAGTGGATCCGCAAGGCTTTTATTAAAAGGTAACCACACACATACCTGATAAAATTTTTCTGTATCAATTCGTCTTTACAATAATTTAGGGTGTTAATAATTTTATCATAAAATAAAATACAAGGTGTTCCATTTAAAAAACGTACATTTTAATTTGCCAGGCAAAAACGTGACACCTTGTATATCCAAAGATATTTTTAAAATATGTAGATATTTTTCAAATCCATATAACTTTTATTTAAAACTTTCTTGCGTGTCTACAACAAAATAATGAACAATAACGCACTAATGGGATACCCTGTATAAATTATATTTTTAACAATGAAAATTTCTTATAATGTGGTACTTATCGGTTTGGGTCCTTGGGAAAACTAAAGAATGTTTTCTTGCAGGTATAACCCTTATTAAAACAGCTTTTGACTGCACAAACAGAATGATGTCTTTTTTTTTCACTCATTCTACTCACAGCTAAAGAGTCACCAAAATAATAAGAGTACCTTTGACTTAAACAAAATCAACGAAATTATAGGCACCACGAAATTATACAATCAACGAAATTATACGCACGACTAAACACCTTACCTAAGTACGCTTCTGAACGCCAAAACCGTCTTTTCCCCTCGAAGGCGGAGCTTAAGCGATGCGCGACGAAATCGACGCAAAATGTTGCCGCCAAGAGAGTGTCTTAGCTGTATTGTATAAGCTGTGCTTTTATGTTTGATAAAATACGTATGTAATGTAATCTGCAAAGTAATCTTTAAACTATGTGCATTTTCGTAAGCTTACAAATAATATTTAATATTTAATAGTTGCTAACATTTGGTTGAAGCAATAAGTTTTAAAAATAATAAAGAAAAGCTTTTCCCATATAATTAGGTGTGCCAAATTTCAAAGACAACTACACAAATTTGATAAAAATATAGGGTGTTTCACGACATTTAAACTCCGGTTGTAAGTGGTGAAGTGGTAAATTAAAAACTGCCACTAAAAATGCCATTTTCATTTGTATACATAGCGAAATTTTGTTAAATATTTTAAATTATTGTTGGTATGTCTTAAAAAACTTAAATAATTTATTTGATTTTAGTGTGCAGTGTATTTAGCTATATGGACCAATGTAGTACTTAGTGTTTATTACAATTGTGGAATATCGACAAGACATGATTCAACGTTAAGAATGTTTAGATTTCCCACAAATAATACAGATTTGTAAAATATGAATTTTAAACTGAGGTAATTACTAATAAATTGGATTTTTTTTTTCATCCAATTCGTCTTATTTATAAATCAGGCTGGCTGTAGGTTGGTTTTTATCTATACAATGAGGACGCATAGGTTAGAATAAATTCGATACTTCTCTGTCTAACATTATTTTAACAAAGTGCTTTAGTAGGTCAATTTTTATTTTCAACTCTTTGTCTTACGCAATAATTGGATGTATACCAGGATATAAAACTCTGTACAACTATGGTCGGGTAAATCAATGCGATGGGGTGATTATATTTATTAAATCCGAATTATATCTCTCACATAAAATTATTGAGCGTAACGTAAGCAAAATAATTCAACTAAAAATTTCGGTTGCTAACCACACAATAGCTATCAATGCTCTCTACCGATCTCCCAGTACTCCAATAGCAGATTTTCTTGAAGGATTAGAAGACATTCTGGAGAACCACACGGAAGTGGTATACTATAGTTTGATTTTAGGTGACATTAATATAGATATGCTGGACAATACAAATGAGGATGTGGTTAAATATCTTAATATACTCGGAGAGCACAATTATTTATCAACAATTAATAGTGTCACAAGACCTTCTTCTGGCACATGCCTGGATCATATCTTTATTAATGCCAAGGAGAACAATTATGATAATATCATTCCCCTTGTAATTGATTCGGAACTAACTGATCATTCCACAACTATGATACAAATTATATTTCCTAGTTTAAAGCAAATAAATAACAATAAAAGCTGTTACTTAAAATATTTAGATAAAAAAAAGTTACATAGTACTTTAAAAGATGTGCAATGGGATTCCATTCTCTATAATTTAGAATTAAATACATCGGTAGAGTTGTTTGTAGATACTATACAACAGGCCATCAAACAATCTGAAATAAGCAAAAAAATCAAATCAAACGAAATAAAACGTAAAAACTGGATAACAGGTTCCTTAATTAAATCAATAAATACAAAAAACTACCTTTATAAAAAACTAAAAAAGAATCCCACAAATCACTACTTAAAACTTGAATACAATAAATTTAAAAAAACATTAGATAATTTAATAAATAAAACAAAAACTGATTACTTTCAAAATATGCTTAATAATTCAAAAAATATGATTCAAAAAAGCTATGGGAAACTGTTAATGAAATAATATCAAAACCGAGCAATCTAAATGAAATCCGAGAAATAAAAAATTACAAAAATGAATTAATTAGAGAACCTGTTAAAATAGCTACAACATTTAATAATTTCTTTTTAAAAATCGGAGAAAATTTGGCTAACAAAATAGTCAAAAATACAAATTATAAAACACCTAAGAATACGTGCTCAAACTCTTTATTTGTGTCCCCAACAAACGAATTAGAAATTAAATCAATCATAGCTGAACTAAAAAAGAATAAATCTCCGGGACCGGATAGCATAAGGTCAGAAAACATTCAATGTATATCGGAATATATAATACAACCGTTAATATATCTTATTAACAAATCCTTTGAAGAAGGATGTTTTCCAACGTTATTAAAAAACTCTACTATAGTTCCTATATATAAAAGTGGTGATACATCGGATGTTAGTAATTACCGTCCTATATCACTCACATCAGTAATAGCCAAAATATTCGAGAAAATAATAAAAAAAAGACTAAACTCATTTATAACAAAGAATAAAATAATAAGTGATATGCAATTTGGATTTAAAGAAGGTAAATCTACAAATGATGCTATAATAGAATTAACGTCCTATTTATATGATAAAATAGACAAAAAAATTCCAACAGTGGGGGTATTTCTGGACCTGGCCAAAGCCTTTGATACCGTGGACCACCAAATTCTTCTAGATAGACTTGAAGATGTGGGGATAAGGGGCACTGCACATAAGCTGATTAAAAGCTATCTTTTAGGGAGAAAACAAAAAGTTAAAATAAAAAATTGTATCAGTAATAATGAAAATGTAACCTGTGGAGTGCCTCAAGGAACGGTGTTAGGCCCAATTCTGTTCACCTTATACCTAAATAATTTATTTCAATTAAAAGGAGCAGCCAAAGTTATATCTTTTGCAGACGATACAGTCATTCTTTACAGTCACAACACATGGCCAGAGTTAAAATCTTTAGTGGAAAGCGATTTAATTAAATATAAAAAATGGTTTGATAATCAATTACTTTCAATTAATTATAAGAAAACAGTTTTCCTACCTTTCACTAGTTACGCATCACAGCTCCCCAACTTTACAGAGCTTAATATTGATGGGGTTTGTATAACCGCTAAGAGAAAAATAAAGTATTTGGGTATAGTCGTGGATAGTCATCTTAGATGGGATGCACACGTTTCATATTTATTAAAAAAACTCAGATGCATATTAGGTAGATTCAGGCAAGTTAAGTTCGCATTAAGCGAGCATCATTTAAGAATGCTATATTACAGCCTCGTCGAATCACATCTAACCTACGGGATATTGGGTTGGGGTTCTTTATCCAAAACTTACCTGAAACCCCTGGAAATAATACAGAAACGATTCCTCCGAATAATATTGTGTAAAAACTTTCGGTATTCAAGTGATGCTTTATATGATGAATCTAAAATATACGACATTAGACAACTATACTATATTCAATTAAATGTAAAGCAATATCTTAATAAAAATGATCTAGTAAGCTCAAATCATGGCTATGACACTCGTCAGAAAGAAACATTTTTAATACCATTTATGAATAAGTCCATTGGTCAAAAAAGTTATGCCTATTTAGCTCCTAAATTATTCAATTCCCTGCCCGAAACGATAAAGAAAACAACAAATCTTATAAAGTATAAAAACCTATTGAAAAAATTTGTCAGTGGAAAAAATAGAATTTAAATCCATAACGTAATAGAAAATTAAATATAGATTGGCAAATTAAGTAGTAACAAAAAAAAAAAAAAAAAAATCTATCCCGTTAGCGAAATATGTCTCAGTGAGTATGATATTGTTTCTAATATTAGTTGTTTAATAGCTTAGCTGTATATTATATTATATTATTATTACTATCATCATTATTATTCTTATTAATATCTTATTCTAATAGGTACTTCTTACGAGAGATACTTTATAATCCTTAATCTTAATTTTTAATTTTAAGTAATACTTGTTATGGTACTTTCTTCTTTTTTTATATATATTTGTTCTGCCTACACACAGGTTATAACCTCGTAGGCTTATTTTGGATATTTATAGGCTAAAATTACTCGATTGTATATATATATTTGTAAAATTCAAATTGGCCAATAAATATTATTATTATTATTATTATTATTATTATTATTATTATTATTATTATTATTATTATTATATACTAATGACATCACCACTTTTGTGTACATGCCGTCATCGACTTTTTTTAAATAGAACAACATATTTTTCTCTTCATTATTGAATTCCCAATAATAGACGATTACAAAAATGTATGTAATACTTTTAGTCCAAAGTCATTGGTTTGTAAATTATAGGCATATGGTATATCAGAAATTTTATTGACCAAAACAATACATGTCAAAAACAAGAAAACGATATTAATAAAAACCTATATCATGTTTATTTGTCCAATAATTTCAATAAAATGTTAGAATCAAAAGGTCTTATATATCATTTGTCTGTAATTCAAAAATCACTAACTTTGGACTATAAGTACATACATTTTTGTTATCGTCTATTATTGATAAATTAAAAAAAAATTAAGAGAAAAATATGTTGTTCTGTTTAAAAAAAAATCGATGACGTTATGTACACGAAAGTGAATTAGTACATCATCTTGTAGTGTAAAACAAGCAGATCTTACGCAATAATTGGATGTATACTAATGACATCACCACTTTTGTGTACATGCCGTCATCGACTTTTTTTAAATAGAACAACATATTTTTCTCTTCATTATTGAATTCCCAATAATAGACGATTACAAAAATGTATGTAATACTTTTAGTCCAAAGTCATTGGTTTGTAAATTATAGGATTAGGGTATATCAGAAATTTAATTGACCAAAACAATACATGTCAAAAACAAGAAAACGATATTAATAAAAACCTATATCATGTTTATTTGTCCAATAATTTCAATAAAATGTTAGAATCAAAAGGTCTTATATATCATTTGTCTGTAATTCAAAAATCACTAACTTTGGACTATAAGTACATACATTTTTGTTATCGTCTATTATTGATAAATTAAAAAAAAATTAAGAGAAAAATATGTTGTTCTATTTAAAAAAAAAATCGATGACGTTATGTACACGAAAGTGAATTAGTACATCATCTTGTAGTGTAAAACAAGCAGTTAAAAATAAAAATTGACTTGTGAAACATATTTTTCAGGTAACTCTGAACTGGCGGGATTAGGCAAAGAAAAGTTACGACGAAAATTTTTATGTAGTTGTCACTTTGAGGAAAATGACATGTTAGGTAGAAAATTGCCTGCTAATGCTGTTCCATACAATTTTAATTCATTGGAAATGGAAACTAATAGAGACAATATTTCTCTCGACGCCGATATTTATACATACTGTAGACCTGGAACAACTAGACAGCTAGATAAATTGACATGTTGGCCTGATTCTCCTAAATTAAAAGGTAAAAAAAATCGTTCTATCCATGAAAACGAAAAATTAAAAAATAAAGTCAGGTTTGGACAAAAGAAAATTAATAGCCTGAAAACTCAACTTAGAGGCATGAAGAAAAAGTTAATGAAAGCTAATTTGGCAGCAAGATCACAAACATTTCAATATCCCATGTCACAGTTCTCAAGATCTTTCGTTAATATACAAATACCCCACAAAAAGACAAGCGTTTGGTTACCTTCAGAGAAAAAACTGCATTGTCCTTATTTTATAAAGGACCTAGTACCTATAAATTTCTTCGCAGAAAAAGCTGGATTAGCAACTTTATTTGTAATCCAGGATTTAACAATAAAACTTTTAAAAATCTTCAACTAAAAACAGAATCTATGTCTTCATCACAGAAAAAATGCGTACTCATGTTTGATGAGATGCCCATAAAAAAAATATTGAATAAAATTCTAAATTAGATATCATTGAAGTATTTGAAGATCTGGGACGAAATCAAAGAAAAGCAGTAGCTACAACTCAAAGTGTTGTATTAATGATTCTTTGAATGGAAAATAGCTATTGGATATTTCTTGTCTGAAAATGGAGCAATATTAATTTAGAACCAGTTGGTATTATCTGTGATCTCTCAACGACCAATCAAAAAGTAATTAAATTGCTCGGGGCAAACAAAGATCGTCCATATTTTTTTATTACCGAGAAAAAAATATTTACTTTTTACGATGTTCCTCATCTTTTTAAATGTATCAGAAATAATTTTATTGATAATAATTTCTTATATAATGAAAAATTTATTAGTTTTACAGATTTGAAAAAGGTGTATGAAATTGATAACCGCAGTAAAACTGGAAAAGCTCTTTTAAAAGTTACAGAAAGACACTTATACCCAAATGCCTTTCAAAAAATGGGTGTTAAATTAGTCACACAATTATTAAGTCACAGCGTTGCAGCTGCTAAATTCTAGCACTGTCGAAAATACTGCGTTCTTTGTAGAGACTATGAATAATCTTTTCGATGCCTTAAATAGTACACGTGTCTGAGCATCAAATCCATACAAGAGAGGATATTGTGATAAGAATCAAGAGGTTGTCACACCTCTAAATTCAGGTTATGATTTAATATCAAATCTGTACAAATAAAATTCCAAGGGAAAATTAACCCGACCTAACAGTTTTGATGGATTTTTAATAACAATAAATGCAGTTAAGCAACTTTGGACAAAAGTAATACAAGCTAGTTACAGGTATATTTTTACTGGTCGCCTTATTCAAGACCCACTAGAAAATCAGTTTTCAGTATACAGACAAAAAGGCGGTTACGATAGAAATCCAACAGCGCGGAGCTTTAAATCATCTTCAAAACTAAATATTGTTAATACATTTATGTAGCTCCCAGTTTCCGAAAATGCTGGTTCAAAACCAGACAATGATGAAAATATTTTGGAGAGTTGTTCTACGTCAAACGATATTTTGCAAAATATGAATGTAGAAGAGGATGAGGAAGAAGATGAAGAAGAAGAGGAAGAAGAAGAGGAAGAAGAAGAGGAAGAAGAAGAAGAGGAAGAAAAAGAGGAAGAAATAGAGGAAGAAGAAGAAGAGGAGAAAGAAGAGGAAGAAGAAGAGGAAGAAGAAGAGGAAGAAGAAGAGGAAAAAGAAGAGGAAGAAGAAGAGGAAGAAGAAGAGGAAGAAGAAAAGGAAGAAGAAGAAGATAAAGAGAACTATGATGATGAAGAGGAAACAAACGTGCACGGAAAAAAAATTGTAGAAGAAATTTCTACAATTATAGATTTTTTCTTTACAATAAATAGTACATATAGGGACAGGGACAATTTGTAGTAAAAATTTCCAAATATTTGTGGAGAATGTATTGTAGAGTTATTATCTACAATATTTAGTAAAAATATCCAAATGCATCATAAGAATTGTTCAACAAATTGTTATAATTTTTGCTATTCATTGTATGAATTTATATTAAAAATGTATTGCGTATTATAAAAATAAATACGAAAATTTTACACAATAAATAGTAAAAATTCATACAAATTGTAGTAATTTTTAATAAAACTTGTAGTAGTATTCCATAATTATTATAATTATAACCTAGAAAAAAATGTTCCTTAATAAAATATTCAATTTATTGTTTTAATATAAAAGGTACAAAGTCTTAATTACATTATGTAATAAATAACAATAATATTAGCACCCTCAGTCTCAGTTGGCTTTTCTGCACCTGAAAAATATGAAATAAAAATTAATAACAATTGAACTGTTCATACCCTTAAAACGGGGATATTTATCACCTTTACACTGATTTGGATATTAAATGACTAAGTCAGATAACTAACAAAAATGAGAAAGTAGGTATGTCACAAATAAGACAAAAAAAATCATTGAATTTGGCACAAAATTCGATCTTGGGCACAACATTCGATCGTTGGCCACAACTATTTTTTTTTTAAATAATCTACTAAGGTTATTTAAATTAGTTATCTAAAGGTAAATTATTCAAAAACAATAAATGTACTTACCACCAATAGAATTTATTATTAAAATTTTCTCAAACGCATAGGTGCTTATAATATAATAATGTGTTATAGGTACTCGTATATGTACCATGCTTTGTTATGTGAACATGGCGAACGGCTACTGCTGTCTGGCCATTTATGATCGACGTCAGAAAACGTTGGCCAATAGCAGAATTTTGTTTTGTTCACATGACTTAGAATTTCTACAATATTATAGAATATTTTTGAACAAAATTGAATATTTTTCATAAGAAGGAATGTAAATTATTACTATTTTTTGTAGAGAAAATTACTATTTTTTGTAGAGATAATTATTAATATTTGTACAAATTTTTTCAGAAGTTAGTAGTAGTAATTACGATAATTGTAATAAATTTCTACTTCTACAAACAATAGTAAAATATACTAAACATTGTGGAATTCTTTCCTATTGTTGTAGCATTTTATTCGACAATTCAATTGCTACAATAATGAATAGTTTTTAACTATAAATTGTAGTAAAATTTTCTACAAATTGTTAAGTATTTTTCTACAAGTCTACTACTACAACATTGTAGTAAAATTTTCTAGTCACATTTTTTTCCGTGTGGAAACTTCTTTAAAATCTAAATTAGTTTCCTCTCTTTCCAACAATTAATTTTCTTTGAAGAGTTGTTCTACCGTTTATTTTTCTGGGTACTTGGTAAAAAAGTTTTAGACAAATTTAAATGCCAATTTTGTGAAATTAGGTTAGAAGGTTGTGAAGATATTACCCAGAACGATGAACTTCTTATTTTTTATAAAAACTATAATTTAGATCAATTAAATGGGTTGAAAACTCCCACTAAAGTAATGAAAAAATTTACAAGAGTTGTTTATATCTAGTTTTAGTTAATATTGACCAATTTTCTCATCAGAAAGTGTTGAGAAATATACGTGAAATTATTAAAAAAAAGTTAATGTTTCTTTTGCCGGAATGGTTCGAATGTAACCAAAATGGTAAAAAACACATATTGTATATCCTAAATTTTTTAATTAAAGTACAAATTTATAAATACTGCAAAAATTTATGACGAAATTGGAAAAACTCTAACTCACTCCCAGAAAACAATTCTGTTGCTTCTCCACTGCGTAGATTTTTGTAATAATCATAACGGCATTTGTCTATGAACGGTAATAATAAAATTAGGTCTTTTCTTTTCTCTCTACTAATGGACAAAGGATTTTTATATGATTGTGGTACTGTAAAATTTGTAATTGCTTTATCTCTTCTTTTAAAGTTTAGTACCTTGAACTCAGTCTCACATAACAGTGGCTCCTTATATTCCACCAATCCTGAATTTTTGTATCTCAGCCAGGATTCCAATTAAAATAAAAATTATAGCCTATTTCATTTCGTTTTTTTAACACAAATTCTTTTTTAAATAAATAAAAAATCTTGTCTTTCCATTGTTATTACTGTAAATTTGTTTTTCGCAGCTCTTACCAGTTGATCCCAATCTTAAGAGACATTAATATTTAACCCTTTCTTTAAATCATTCTATAACAGAATGGTCGATGTCACACTCCATATGAGTATAACCTGGTATTATAAACTAATAGTCTATTGTTTTTATTCTCTTATTTTCAGAAACTGCAACTTGGAACATTGCACACTAATGGGAATTTCTATTTTACACTGGAGTGTCATTCTAAAATATAAGGTATTTTGTTTCGTTTGGTAATAAATCAAAAGTTATGAATTTGTACAAGAAAGAGGCTATTTGGTCCCTGTCCCTTGCAGCTACTGTCTCCTCTCACATGAAGCAAAAGGTTTCACCTGTTTTGCAATCATGAACAGTAAGCTTAAAGACCCACAGCAGTCTGTTATAGAATGCAATTCTGGTTTGCAGGTATGGTGTCGGCAAACATTGTTGCAAATCAAAGGTATATACTGTCTTTTGTTTTGTAATTTGCTTTTCCATATAAGCTTTATGAGAATGGGGCATGTTCAAAAATTTTGAAATTTTTTTTATGAATAGTAGAGTTAAAAATAAAACTACATTTTTTTTAATTTTTTTTTTATATATTCATTTGCCGGAGTTATGAATTTTTTTAAAATTTATGACGTCACCGGGAATAGACCAATAGGAGCTAGCGCACAACGTTGCCGGCTAGAAGGTTTACGAGAAGTGATGTACGTTCGTTTGTGTACTCCTTCTTACTTTTAGACTTCTAAAACATCGTTAAACAAATATCTTTTAAATATATAATATCAAATGTTTTTTGAAAGTATTATTTCTGTTGAAACTTTTACCATATTTAAAGTTTCATTGTTTTAAAAGTCACTTAATAATTCAGTAAATGGCAAAATGGCAGCACTGTGTATGGCATCTGTCATCATAGTGTCTCCATCAAGAATTTATTTGGAATTTGAGTGTTTAATTTTGTACTTTTTATAAATATTATGACTACGAAAAAGTGTTTTGTTCCAGAATGTGATAATGATTCACATTCATCTTCAAAAATATTTATTAGTGTTCCTAGAAATTTGGAAAGAAGAAAATCAACCTTCTACTAGCGATGTTTCTCGTGAACTTTTTAATAAAAATACACCGGATTATCAAGATGTAGCAGCAATTTCTGCTAATTGTCCCCTTCAGGAAATTGAAAATGAGGCTACTATAAATTCTTAGGTGTATAACCTAAAAACCCTTCTGGAAGAAAATGCAGAATCTCCTGAAAGTTTTGAAGATACCGAATGTATTTATCATTTTGTGGAAGAACTAGTGATAAAGAAATAATGGAAAATGTGGGTATTTAAACAAACTGGTTCCTGGATCCCATATAATGGCAGATAGGGGTTTCAGAATATTCAGCTACTTGAAAACATGGGATGCACTTTAGTAAAGCCACACCTAGTGTATCACAGAATGAAAAAAGTTCTCCAGAAGATGTACAATTAAGTAAAAGAATAGCATCTCTAAGAATACATGTGGAAAGACTTATAAGAAGGGTTATTTAATTTAACATGTTAAAACCACATTCGTGTGTGAATTTTAATCAAGTACATTTACTTAGTAATATCTGTATAATTGCTTGTTAACTTACAAGAACCTATTTTGTAAGAGTAAATATAAATTTAATAAACTTTTTTGTTTGTTTTTTAATTTACTTTACCTAATTATCACATTTCAGGGATTATAATGAGTTTTTAAACAGCCAATGTAATTTTTTATAAAATTTTAACTTTTCGAGCAAATCAAAGAGGAATGAGTACCTGTATATGCATATATTTTTTTAAGACTAAAACTACCAAAATAAAGGCACCTATTTACAGCAGTTTAAAATGAAACATTTTAACAAAAACGCCTATGTCACAGTGATAAATATTAAAAACAACCAAGTTCAGTTGAATGTGGTAGCAAAGTCTATATATTCCAATAAATCGGGTAACTACATGTGGTATCACTGGTGATAAATTTAAAAATATCACAATTCTTGCCACCTTTTTCAAAAAACCAGAAAGTGTGCCTTCTTATCAATCCTTTATGAAAATGACAACAGTGATAAATGTGAAAAAAAAACATTTAATGCTGCTATTCGTTATTATGATAGTAAAACATGTTTGCAGTTCCGTTTATTTTTTATGAAAATCTAAGTAAAAACAACCAATGTCAAAGGGTTATAATTTTTTTTCTGTCGAACCAAATATATCACAAAATTAAAAATTGATCATAGGTCAAGCTAAAGTAATACCTTTATTGATAGTAGCTTTAAAAAAGGAGAAAGAATAATATTGACTTAAGTTATTATTATTAACATTGGTGATTTTTAATAAAAACTCTTCAATTATTGTTTACAAACAAAAATATAAAAATCTGTGAAAATTTTATTTATTAACCTTTTAATAAAAAATAAGAAAAATGAAGTAAAAAACAATTTATTTACAAATAAAAAATATATATACAAATCCTAAGAATATAAAAGTATTGATTTATTTTCCTGTAGTGGATGAAGAGGTTTCTTTAACAATCTAGCCAAGTCTACATCAATATTTACGCATTTTGATAAATTAGAGCCTTTCCAATAACACTGAGTAGATGTTACAGATGGTTCCTCACTTCTTCTATGAAGCCACATATTTACAACCAACTGAAAAAAATAAAAGGGTAAGATATGCAGTTACAAAATAACTATATAACCAGCTACAAAATGCCTTATTTTATGTAACAAGACGAGCAGAGCTTTACTAGCTCTGAACGAATCCAGTAAAGAACCTCGGATTTTCAAAACTTAAAAAAAACAATCTCACCACATTTTCACATTTTTGAAATATTATAGAGCTTTTCGAAAAAAACTGCCATTTTTAAAAATACAATTTTTTGTTTAAACAGCTATGTCTCATTTTAGGCTATTGAGTATTATAAAATATAAAATTACGGGATGCTTTGTTAGCTTCAAACGAATCCAGCAGAGCACCCCAGTTTTTTTTTTAAACCACACCACGTTTTTTGGCTCCTACAATATTATAAAATATTCGAAATTTGGCATTTTTAAAAAAATTCGCAATTCCTTGCTGACTTCAAAGTTTTTTTTCTGAAAACAAATATACTTACCACATTTTTAGGATTTTAAAACAGCCTAAACATGTGTCATAAGTAGTTGTTTTTATATATAAAAAAAAACAAATTAAAAAACTGAAGTGTCCTGCTGACTTTATTCCAACAAAGCACCCTGTATTATTTAAAAATAGCAATTTTTTTAGTAAAGTTTTACAATATTTCAAGAGTCTAAAAATGGGTTGTGGTTTTTAGAAAAAAGCTTTAAAAAACCGAATTGCTCTGCTGGCTTCTTTCGAAGGTTAGCAAGAAGCACCATGTATTTTTTAAAAATATAATATTTCAAGTGCATAAATATATGGTGTTGCTGTTTTTACAGAAAAAACTTTATAAAACAGAGGTGCTTTGCTGACTTCGTTCGAAGGCTATCAGAGCATTTTAAGTTTTGCAAAAAACGAGGAGCATAAAATTTTTGAAAAGGGTATAAAAATAGCCTAAAAATATGGCATATTTTTTAACTCAAAATTTTATAGGTGCTCTGCAGCATTCTTTGGTATCATAATTATTACTAGGTTCACTAACAAAATCTATTTCTAGATTATTTTAACACTTGCTGCGATTACAAAAAATGTCTATATGTCAAAATTAGAAAAAAAATATTTATAGAAATAAAAGGCCTTATACACTGTTTATTATATGTGATATAAAAACAAAAAAGCATAATAAATATTACAAACCTTGACATGCAGCATATCGTAAGCATTGTGCACTAAAAATTTCATTTTTGTTAATTACAACAAGCACATCAGAAGGTTTTTGCCGTACTTTAAGTTTAGGTGTAATTTGTCTCCTTCTCTCTTATGGAAAAAGAAATTATCCCCATATTCTTGCTTGACAGATCTAAAAATAAAACCTGAGATAAATATGTTTTAGTATAAGGTGTATTGGCTCCATATAAACTGTAAATACCTACTATTAAAACAAAGTCTTACCTTTCTGATTTTTGTAAACTGAGTATTGTTAAAAAATGCAGTAATCATCTCGGTAATTATATTTTCGTTTACAATGGGTAAAACACTTGATTCAACTTTTATGAATCCAGCTGATCCATATTAATAATAAAATTAAACCAAAACAAAAAACTAAGGTTAGGTGGTGTCAATGTCAATGTCACTTAGATGTGCGTTCACTTCGACATTCTGTGTGTCGGTTTGTTCGTTGGCTTGGTTTTGTATAACAAAAAAAACTTCGACACAAGATGATTGGTCTATTCTCGATGACGTATAATTTCAAATTTTAAATTTCAATTGGGCTTAATTTAAAAACTTTTGGCTTTTTTAACGAACTGACTATTTAGAATAACTTGTATAGCGACTAACTATTACAATATAATTTATAAAACAGCATATCTCACATATGAACATGTCCCATTATCTTAATGTTTCTATAGGTTTTCTGTCAATCTAGCTGTGCCTTCTTCAGTTGCAACTACTTTTATTTGGTTGTTAAGCAAGTCGCATTTACCACAAGTGTCTAAACTTGTTGTGAATATAGCTTAGAATTTATTGGATTTGGTGTTACGTTTTTGTTGAGTTTATACTTTTTATTCGAATTAACATAAGGGGGGCAAATATTTTTTGCTTGTGTGTCGTCTGAAATAGTGACTGTGATATAAGGGAACTGACTTAATACGGGATATTGCATGTTCTATTCTATCAATATGCTACCTACTTTCTGTGCCTAAGCACTGAGGTGGGATTTATGTCAATAAAAAGTTGGATGCCGACTAACAACAGTGAAGAAGGGGGTGAGTTGTAGAAAAAGTTTTGTTCTTCAGTGGGCGCCAGGAGTTTAACCTCACATCCAACAATCCATGTGACAGTTCACTACCAAACTCCAAATAGGAAACTATAGCATCTCCTCTACAAGGCCATCAAGCGGCTACAAATCGAGTATCCTCCTATTATAAGTGTACTTTACCATAAAAATAAATGCTCAACCAGATGTTTATAAAATCAAACAGACAATTAGAAAGTAGGATAAATAATAAGTAAAGTTCAATATATACCCAAGTTTAATAATATAAATCGTGTTGACATGGGGGGGTCAACTTCGTTCACACTATGAAATATATTAATATTTACCAAATTAATAACATCTAAATCACTTAGTACATTACTATCAGATTTCCCAACTATTAACAGTAATCCAGTATCACTGGAAGTAATATTTACAACTAAAACGCTATATTAGACTTAAAAATCATTAAATGGGACTAGGGGTAATCGTAAAACTATAACGTATGAGGTGTGTACTGTATTTAACAAATAAACAAATAATAGGGTACTATTTACGGACGCTAGGGGTAAAAACAAGTAAAATATTAATTACCCATAAATAATATATAACCCCGAAGAGCTCTTGGTGACGTTATCGGGTTTAATAAAAATGTACTGTAAACTATACACCCCCTAAACCTCGTTTACATTAGGCTTAGATTAAAATACGTACTAATAACACCCCCTAATAAAATAGATCAAATAGTAATAAGTAATATAAAAATAAGATAGCAAAAACTTCTTTCCAGTAGACGTTGATGTCTCTGCTTCGTTAGCAGCATACGAATCAATCAGCTGGTCACAAGATGTGCTAGTCAGCCCGTCACAAGAATACTGGCCCGTCACGAGAAGTGTTGGCCCTTCACAAGGACTACTGGCCCGTACCAAGAAGTGTGTGCCCGGCACAAGGATACTGGCCCATCACAAGAACCCTAAAGAAAACGTATAAGATAAAACACAGCGATAACTATTTATCCCTGGTTATATGAAGAAGTTAAAATTAAATAACTTGGTACCTACATAGCCTTCTCGTGAAGCGAGGCCTAGAAATAGGTAAAACTACTCAACGTTTACTAGTTAATTAAAGTTCGGCTTATCAATTTATGTAGGTAATCTTCAGATTTACAAAGTAACAGGATAGACGGCTCGTGAAGCGAGTTCTACCCAACAATTACATTTAATAAGCAAATTACACCCTTAGATTTCAAGATACTACCCCTAATAGTTCATCCCATTTACTAAAAATATATACAATGAGAAAAGAACATAACCTAGGGTTAGGTTTAAGTAAGCATTCTAACTAAAATCGAAGCATATTTACCTCTGTTACAGCTAAAAAGAAGGACTTATTCAGAAAGACTACATATATATGTGGGCACTGAAATAAAAGAACGAAGGTCTTACGAAGGAATAACTACGTCGTAACTTAAAATACTGTGTAGAAAAAACTCACCAATGAGATTCAACACGTGATTAAATATAGCCTCCTAAGAGCTCCTACAACAGGTGATCACCAAAAAATACTACCAAATCTACACTGTTGTAACTTAAAACAAAAAGGTTGCTTCGCAATATCCCAAATGGATTAAAACGACTTCCAATAAATTTCGAAACAATACCTTCCAAATCAAAAACATCGTGTCGAATAACAATCTCGAAAAATCCAGAAAGAGAAAGACGGAACAACGTAATTTGACATCTCCCAAACCAGTAATACCAACATACCTTAGTGACAGATAGGTGTCCCATCAGCGCCCGCTATTACAAAATAAATTCTTGACAGAGAGGGCTAAAATAAGCAAACAAAGCCTCTAAAACGAAATAAACAGCCTAACTAAACTCAAATAGAGGTCCTATCTACCCCAAACCGATCATATACCCACAATTAACGTCAGAGCGGAAACGCTAGACCGACATCTTAAATACAGGGCAGCCACATGCTCACCCAGAGTGTCACAGAAGGACCGCTCTGTTCGAATATCGAACCAAAAGCACAGTGGTTAAAAATGCGGGTATAGAAGGACCCATTAAATAATTATTGAACACGGATAAAAACTAGTGTATTCTTATTTTTATGAAAAACCGCTATAAGGCCAAATTTAAACGTTACAAATACTTGTTTTATTGACTGGATCGTGTTTCCCTCTTCTGTCTGCAATAAACATTCCTGTGTGGTATCTAATTTATTCTGAATAACAACTTGTTTCTGTAATATCTAAGAGTACATAGGTCTACCAGTTCTTTTTTTATTTCAATAGTATAACGAGCAGAAATATGTGTTTCTTTGCTTACTGGGGCTAACAGTTTATGCTAATACCTGACTCTTTACTTGGTGAGTTTTAATAAACCGGATATATAAAAAAGTTTTTCATTTCTAGAATTTAAATGATAAAAGTTTTTAAAAAGCATTATTCTTTGTTGATCAGAAATTTTGTTTCGATACTGGTTCCTACAACTTGGTAGTAGCATGGCATTATTGCTTTTCCAATTTTATCATTTATTTTTGCTTACTTTTCTTTCATTTCTTATTTCATTATAAAAAAAAAAATAAATTGTTCTATCATGCTTACAATCAAAAAAATCAAAACTGCGTTTTTAAATCAAATGTTCAAATTGTCCTTCATTGACTTCCATACAATATTGAATTCTCTCGAACTAATAAATTAAAAAAAATCAAAACATTTTCTTATCTTGTCTTCATTTTTTGTTCTTAGAAGGTGTTTGTCACGTTTCTCGATCATTTCATGTAATAAAACAATTAATTTTTTTAAGAATATGATTTTTTTCATACATCGTTGTAAAGAGGCTTCCAAGACCTTACAAATGAAGTATCACTCAACCCCTCTTCCCTATTCAATTTTGAGGGGTTGAAGCGCCCCCTCATAGGGGGTTGCTCGTTTAATCCTCAAATATACGTCAAAAGATGTCCCCCAAAGAAAATCATCCGACGTGTTTCGGGAAATTTTTCCAATTACTATGAGATGGAACACCCTGTATAACAAAACAGTTGAATTATATGATTTAAATAATGTTTATAAATACAAATTTTAATCGCAGTAGACCAAAATGACATATTTGTGCTAAAATTAGCTTCCAAATGAAATATAACACTTTAAAAAAGTCTTTAATGCCTCTAAATAGTTTTAAAATCAAAAGCAACATAGTGAATTGTTGAACTCTTCATAAAATGATTATTTCAATGATTTCTTGTACTAGAAATATATCCTCCATTATTTAAAAATTGACGGCTTGTCTAAAATGTTGAGAAAGTTCTTGACAATGCCTCTAGTACGTTTTCGTCAGACCACTCTGTATATAATATTCTTTTCATAAGGAAAATGACTTTTATTTCTCGGAAACCGTTAGAAAATAAGCTAGTAGAATGTTTTCCAAGAACAAATTAATTTTGTTCTGATTGCGCCACTCCATGCACGCCTAAGACACTATTATAAATTATTTCTCTTATTTATCCGGAATAACATCAAAATATACTGTTTATTTATTTGTCTCTAGTATTTCGGAGAAGTAAATTTTTATTTATTTCATTTTCACTTTCAGAATTCTAAATATTAATTTTATTTGAAACGAGCTCACTTCTATTCGATAATTTAACATTATTTGAGACATTTGATATTGAATGTTGAATTCTATAGCGAATTAGAAAATTAAGGAGGTCCTTTCGCCACCAATGTTAAATAAAAAATATTAGATTATGACTAAAATTTATATTTTTTTCTAATAGTTGAAGTTCTTATTTATATAATAGTGAACTTTTAACTATACCTTACCGTGCAAATTTTTGAGAATTTTTTTTTTAATGTGAGTATTTGTATAGTGTCTTATGAGAAAGTAAGACCTCAACAACAATTCTCGAATTATACTATTATTTATTGATTAGATGATGTAGAAAAAAACTAAAAATAAGGTTTTTGAAATATGTAGGTTTTGTTTTTTGCAATAAAATATATAGGTTACAGCGGAATTTATTGAGAAATTAATATTAAAAAAAAATGAAGTAACTTAGTTGAAAATTTTTTGTGAATTTTTAATATTAATTTCTCAATAAATTCCACGGTAACCTATATATTTTATTGTAAAAAGCAAAACCTAAATATTTCAAAAACCTTATTTTTAGTTTTTTTCTACTCCATCTAATCAATAAATAATAGTATAATTCGAGAATTGTTGTTGAGGTCTTACTTTCTCGTAAGACACTGTACAAATACTCACATTTTTAAAAACTTTTTTCTTAAAAATTTGCATGGTAAGGTATAGTTAAAAGTTCACTATTAGATAAATAAGGACTTCAACTATTAGAAAAAAATTAATTTTAGTTATAATCTAATATTTTTTATTTAACATTGGTGGCGAAAGAACCTCCTTAAACAAGGTAACTGGTGCTGTTTAATATAAGTTTTGTTCAAACAATATAAAGTGTGTTTAGGTATTAGTTTAATCAAAAAAATAAATAATTATTCTTTATTTAAAATTATGCATGTTTTAAAACCTAAAATACATCCATCATATATCAAAGTTTATCCTTCATACTAAGTTTTTGCAATGGATAATAGTATAGTCGAAGTAAGGTTTAGGGTGGAACTAATTCCCACAAAGACGGGGTTTGATTTTTTGAGCTCATTACTCATATCCTTTCAACATACTAAAAGTCTGGAAAAATGTGAGTGTGCAAAATGCGTTTTTTGGCCGCCATCTTGAATTTTTTTAAAAATTCATGAAAAATCATGTGTGGTATTAAATTTTATGCTGAAAAAGAACAGATTATGGATTAAAAAGAATAAAAATAAATAACAAAATAGTATGGAAAAAACTAAGTCTATACGGTATGTAAAAATATGTAAATTCTTTTTTTTTTTTAGGTGACTTTCCCATGTTGCAGGCGAGTACTCCGGTGGAATATACCAACATTTTTATTCATAGAACAATGTTTATTTTGTGGTCGCTTTGTTACTGATCGTGAGAAACGGGATTAATCTGGGATTATACAGGTCCGTACAGTAATGTTTCAAAAATCAGATATTAAGACTCCAGAAATGATTTATGATCAGCAAAGGTTCAATCCCGTTTGCTATTAGTTAATGACTTGACAGCAGCACATGCCATTTGCCACCAAGCATGCGGCGTAAATTTTCAAAAAGGTGACCCGGTCCAAAAAAAGTAACAGGATAATTCCAAAGACGAATTACGTTACAAACCTCTTGGTCGTTCTATGGAGAAAAACAAGATAGATGCCTTTTTGGAAGTATGTAAGTGGTTTAAAGAAAATGATAAGCCGGTTTGTGCCCAGCAGCTGGTTGCTAAAATGAAAGACTTTCTACCAGTTGGTAGTGAACCATATAGTGAACGCCACATGCTGCAAAAGCTTAAAGAACATTTTTTTGGGAATATCATCGTTTCTTCGATATATGGATTGCCTAATATGATAATTATGGGTGAAATAGTGGCTTACATTATTTTGGGTTACCAGAAGAAGAAAAAATAAGAAGACCCTAAATCAGAGAAATATCATCTGATTAAAGCAGCAGCAAAACTGATCAAAACGAAAATCAAACTATTATCAACTACAACGGAGCACTATCCTTCGTCATCAGAGATTATATCTGAACAGAAAAATAAAAATACATGTGGCACTCGGGGACTGCCGCGGTAAAGCTATTGCATAGCATTTTTTATCAACATATGCAATTATAATTATTTATTTATTTTATTTATGCAGTATTTTTTTTCTTTCATATTAATTCAAGTTTTTTCTTTGATATTAATTCAAGTTTTTCTTTTTTAATAATTCAAGTTACACTTTTGAGCGTGGTGACCGATAAGAAAACAATTTTTTTTCTTTTATTGAATAAATGAGAAGTTAATATTGTTTAAAATATTTTCATTATTTTACAATACATGTAGGTTATTCAGGAATTATTATCATTAAAACTATAGGTTTATGGTAACTGAAATAAGAAACATAAGTTTGAGACTTGATATCCTCTAAATATCTGGAAAATACCGCGTCAATGCTGGTCCCATATTTTGTTGTGGATTCTTGTGGATCATTATTCATTTTCAAATTCAATTTTTCCGAAATTGTGTCTAAAAGAGATAGAATCAGTTATGAGCAGTTAGTAGCTAGTCTACACGCATACGTCTAGTCGCACGAACACAAACACCGTGCCGAACTGAAACGACGTTAGACGATGCAGGGCTTTCAACGCCGCACCGCTGTGCCGGTCGGAGTGAGGGGTGTTAGGTTTATTTTCGTTACGGAATTTATTTTTCGATTTTTCGATTTTTCGAAAAGTATATACTTATTCAGTGATTTTCCACACTCGTGTGATAGTCGCACTCGGCTTGTGCCTCGTGCGACAATATTTCCCACTCGTGTAAAAAATGTCACTTTCCACACTTGTAATGTAATATACTATTCCTATTCTTTTGAATTTAAATAAACGAAGTCTCCACTGGTAGCTTGCACTTTTAAAATTAGCTGAACTTAAATGAACCTCGTTATGCGCAACTATGCATTGAACAAGTATATACTTTTTAGAAACTAAACATTTTAAATTACCAAGACTGTGAAATAATAAAACAATAATATTTTTCCTTTTTTTTAAGGAAAAAAAAAACTAAAAGTTTCTGGGCTCGAACCACCAACTTGCTATCCACACTATCCAAATTATGTCCACTGTACGCTTTGCGCCACCAAGCACATATTGATAGATGTTTGGAATCGCTTATAATAATATATAACAATTTATTACGAATATTTACGAAAAATTTTATCATGTCAAATGATACCTATATTGTAATTTAATGGAATCACATAAATATATGATTTAAAAACTATAAAAGTATCATTATTACTTAATTGTATTAATTTTTAATCTTGAGATATAAACTTCCATGGCTTTAAGGCCGCACTGCTGTGCCGGTCGGAGTGGGGGTGTTAGGTTTATTTTCGTTGCAATGTTACGAAATTTCTTGATTCGGTCGCCGCTCAAAGCCCGCGATAAAAGCTATGCAATAGCTAAAAAAGTTGTTGCCATCAGTTTTGCAATAATTTTTGGATATTAAGGCAAGTGATTTGAAGAAGATTTCCATTAGAAAGGCTTTGGTACAAGCTTCAAGACCAAGATCACTTATAAGTCCAATCCTCCTTGGTGTTGGTGTCCGGCTTCATCGCGATTTTGGTTCTCGGTAACTTGTAGACGAGCTTTACAGTCTAGGAAAACACTTAGAAGCCAATGACCACACTGTGATTTATGCTACAGATGATGCCTGCCACACTGATTGTAATAACAGCACTGACCTTGTATGCTACAGATGATGCTGACACACTGATTGTAAGAACAATACTGACCTTGGCAGAAGAAAAGCACGTAACAGTTGTTGCTGATGACACCGACATTCTGGTACTTTTGGCAATCTTTGTTCGTTCTTCAGCCTCAACCTCTGCTTTTAAAAAATCTAACAATCCCTGCAAATCATTTACATTTTATTTATTATTAACTATGCGGTGTCGTTCCCAAATTTTTAATAAATCGCAAGGTAGTGCTGATTCTACAAGAGGAAAAAGCATGGTTGCATACTTATCCCTTATTACCCCTAATGACTCTAATGTCCTAAGTTGCGCTTATAATTTATCATATAGGGTGGATAATGCTATACCAGACATTTCCACTGAAGTTTGTTGATTTAAAACCAAATTTAATAACTCTCTTACGTACATTTCAATTAAAACCTCGTTCCTCGTAAACCTAGCTGTCATTTGATTAATAATTGCTATATTATAATTAGCTTCTGAAGATGGAAAACTTTCAATCATATTTCTTACGCTTGAGCCTTCCTCTGTTGCCTGGAGCAAGTACTGAAACTTGTCATCTGTTGATATATATTGGTCCTCATGTATCTTTTTAAACTGGCCCCAGAAGTTTATCCAATTTTTGATATCGCCGTCAAATTTCTTCATTTCTAATTTTGGAAGATTTTTGAACTGGCTCCTTGGTTACCTTTTTCTCTTTCCATATTCTGTATCAC
The DNA here is from genome assembly GCA_927349885.1 of Psylliodes chrysocephalus. Classification (NCBI taxonomy): domain Eukaryota; kingdom Metazoa; phylum Arthropoda; class Insecta; order Coleoptera; family Chrysomelidae; genus Psylliodes; species Psylliodes chrysocephalus. The sequence continues at coordinate 1,120,831 of OV651831.1, forward strand.
GTACTCGCATTCTGCTTTATACTTAATTATATCTTCTCTAAAGGCCTCCTCTTCCATCAGTTCTGTTGTAATGTCTTCACTGCTACATTCTCCGACACTATGATTTCTTTAATATTATTATCTAAGATGTACACATGTTCAGCTTTATCATCTAATAGTTGCTGTAATCGCTGTGCACTCCCCTTATCTACGCATACATCTTTAATTAATTCATATATTTCTTTGAATATTTTCTTTAGTCCGTTCTTTAAAATATCCCGCTCTACTTTAAAACTCTGTATTTTATCAGGGATGCCATTTATGTAGATAATAGTAGAACGAGATTTGTAGGCTTTTTTTAATCTTTTTATTTAATGATTGACAAATATATATATATTTTTTGTACTGACGTAAAACAAAATTACAGTGGTAACACAAAACATAATACAAAATATTGTAAATTGATAAATATTAAACATTAACTAAACAAAACTATTCCTAAGAAGACGTTTAAATCAAAAAAATTGTTTGGTCTTATAAGACAGCAAAACAGTAATTGTGCTAATCCAACAGCCATTTAATTTCAAAGAACTTTTAAAAAGTTGTTCTGTGTAAAGCTACTCAATTTAGAAACTCAAAATTGCGAGAATTACATGGATAATATGCTTCTGCGAGTATATGATGTCATTAAAGAGGAACAAATTCATTCGTAGCTCATACACATCCCCATACATCAAATTTGCCAGAAATTGATAGCTGTTATCAAAAAGAGTCCACGTTAGAAACGAATTTCGAAAGGTATTTTGCGAGTTTTCTAATGAAAAAATGCCTATGTATACATTCTTGTAGAATTTGTGAGAAATATTCAAAAACCTATTAAAATTTGGACGATACATCTTTATTTTGTTACTATAAAGCTTATAACAGCTCCAATTTAGATTTATTTGGTAACTTAAACATGCCACACAATGATTTTGTAAAATTTATCTCCTTTTTAGAGGTAATATTTCAAATAAATTTTGAAACTATCCATGCGAAAAATTTCCACATAATTATTTAATGAAATTATTCGGTAATGCAAGATTATTTTATACTCCTAAATGTATTAACCGAAATTTTAAACTATAAAAGACAAAAAGGTTGTCATTTGAAAAGATAAGTAAATATTTTTTTTATACATATAAATCTTTTACTTACCTATATTTGTAATGTATAAACTTAAAAAATAAATCAATATTTTTTTATTTACCTTACTTATATTTCGGTGCGCCTATGGAATGCAAGTAATAACTAAAAGACGAGGTCATAGCTCGTCGGCATCAACACAAAGGAATTAAATGAGAGATATCCTTCTGCTTAATATTCTTGTAATAGAATTTTCTTTATTTGTTTGTTGTTTGTTTACTAGTTATAACTGAATTTTTTAACCCGACATATACGATTATTCTCAGTGAACTTTCTTATATTAAGTATTTATCTTAAGTTAATTATTATTCTATTATCAGTTATGTAAAATTATTCAAATAAAAAAAAGTATTATAGAAATATTCACATAAAGACGGTATAGGTATACAGAAGATAATACACCTCAATTTTTTAATAACATTTATAGTGGTTAACATTCTCACGGATATTATATTAAATCACACTAGTATACTATCCCCAAAATAAAGAGGCACTTCCTAAATAAAAACTCAACAAAGAACTGAAGTGGATAAAATTTAAGTTTGCTTACATTCATTGGGTCGTAAATCAAGTAAGGAAGAAAACGCAACAAATAACAAACTATTCAACCGTATACCGCAATAAACCACACGGATAGTATGGAGCTGTCTCCAGCGGTGAACGGTAAATAGCTCCACAAAGGGGTGGCGCGAAATGCCAAGATATATGTAGTAATATTCGTATGGATGGCCGCAAGTGATCGATGTGACAATTAAGGGAGAACGGTCAGGTCGTTCGCAGTGATTGAGTCCAAAGATGGACGACCTCTGACGCGTGAAGTTCGTCCAATGCAGGAACATCCGTTTAAACCTCATTTTGAACTACGATGATAAACGGCGCTCATTGCACTCTATTTACTGGTTGGCTACTGGTTGATGGAGGCGGTTAAGGAAGTTTATTTTGTTTGAGATATAGGCCGAAGATATAATGAATGTTTAGTGATAAATTGGTAAATCCTGAAAACTTTCATAAGTAGGGTAGTCTTATTTTTGTTTCTTCTTAATATAAATAATAGTTTTATTAGAAAATATTTATAAATCTTCATAATACCAAATTTATTTTGGTTTTAAAAAACAAAAAAATAAGTATTGAATAATACATTTTTGTTCATACTTACATCCAAAAACGAGGTTTATTTAACATTTTTAACAGAAAATATATTGAATAACACTAATATTATACGTAATTTTCGGTTAATGCCAGTAACTAAACGAAGGTTGCTTATATTATAGAGAGAGAGAGAGAGAGAGAGAGAGAGATGTGCTTTATTGTCGTAAAAAAATTTACAAAAATTTTATAGACAAAGCGTGTAACTTAAATACTAAACATATTATAAAAATAACTAAACAGCAGAAAAAACAAACAAAAACAAACAGACAAAATAGGAATAACAATTGCAATAGATATGCAATATCCGTCATTATAATTATTCTAATTTAAATTTAAATTTAAATTTAAACTTTAATATTTAATTATTTAATTAATGCCATTGTATGTGAAACTCAAATGTCTAAGGTACGTTATAAAATTCTGCTACTGTGTATTATGGTCTTTCTAGAAGAAAAGCTTTAGCCAGTCTTCGAAACTTATCGTATGTATTTATAGATTTTAATTGCATCGGAAGGTTATTATACAATTTTTTAGCATTGTAGGTAATGGAATGTTTTAATAGGTCAGAAGTGGGCATTGTTAAATAAATATCAGTCTCTAAATTTCTTGTAGGATATCTACGAGTCGGTCTTTCGAAAAAATTTTGAATGTGCTTGCGAACTAAGCAGACGGATTCGAAAATAAATAGAGCAGGAAGGGTTAGAATTTTGAAATTTTTGAATTAATTTTCGCAATGTGTCCTACTACTTAAACCAAATACATAGCGGATTGCTCTTTTTTGCAGTTTAAAAATAGATTCGAAAAGGTATAAGCTACAAGAACCCCAGAAAGGTAAACCATAGCGAAGGTGAGATTCGAATAAGGAAAAGTAGGTTATTAATGCAGTAGAAGGAGTCAGCTCTTTAGAAACCGATTTAATGGCAAAACATGCGGAGGATAATTTTTTTGCTAAGGTATCTATATGAGCAGACCATTTTAGAGAATCGTCTATATAAAGACCTAAAAACTTGATTGAAGTCACCGTTTGGATCAGATTATTGTTTAAAGTTATAGGTTGTAAAGTACCTCTGTAAGACAATGCTACAGTTTTACTGGTGTTGAAACAAAGTCCATTCGAATCAGACCAGGACTTAATAGTCACTAGATCTTCACTTATGATAGATTGTAATGTCTGCATGTTAGAATTATTCCAGGTTACACTGGTGTCATCAGCAAATAAAGTAATTCTACCACTTATTCTTAAGTCTGTGATGTCGTTGATGAATAATAAAAACAAAATTGGACCTAATACTGATCCTTGAGGTACTCCACTGCTTATTGCTAGATTTGTAGAATCCTCACCATTCGCCCGCACCTGTTGATTTCTATTTTCTAGGTAAGTTTTAAACCATTGTAAAGGAGAACCCCGTATGCCATAAATT
>OV651831.1:1125064-1141500 GCA_927349885.1 Psylliodes chrysocephalus
CGTCTACATCTTAGATTTTTCTCGAAGTCCCTATTTATCGCGTAACTAGGGGTTGCTATGGACCAAACCTCCCTTTACGCTTACTGAGGTTTTAGAAACCAATAGAAATTACTTCAAATTATGACATCATCAAAACTCTACTTAAAAAGGTTTGTATTTTAATAATAAACTATAATTGATTCACAAAATGACTTTATAATAATTGAATTCAAACTTTAATGATAAAATTTGCTCAAATCTAACTCCCCTTCAGATATCAAAATATTTGTTCTTGTTAAATAAACCAATGACACAGCTTTATACAATTTTACCTTATATCTGTCGAATTCTCCTTTTTTTCTTACATTGCATTAAAAAAAATAACTATACAGGGTGTTATTTTTTTTTTTTAGGAAGAAACGTATGGCGTTTGGATTTAATTTTTTTTTTATTTTATGGATTATTTTTGTTGCCTGTAATTATAGAAACAAACCTGAATAAGATATTGTTGTTCAAAAGTAAGTATTATTCTTTGTTGATCAGAAATTTTGCTTTGACACTAGTTTCTGCAACTTGGTAGTAGCATGGCATTATTGCTTTACTAATTTTACCATTTATTTTTGCTTATTTTTCTTTCATTTCTTATTACATTCTTAAAAAAATTAATTGTTTTATCATGCTTACAATCAAAAAATCAAAACTGCGTTTTTAAATCGAATGTTCAAATTGTCCTTCATTGACTTCCATACAATAATGGATTCTCTCGAACTAATAAATTAAAAAAAATCAAAACATTTTCTTATCTTGTCTTCATTTTTTGTTCTTAGAAGGTATTTGTCACGTTTCTTCGATCATTTCATGTAATAAAACAATTAATTTTTTTAAGAATATGATTTTTTTCATACATCGTTGTAAAGAGGCTTCCAAGACCTTACAAATGAAGTATCACTCAACCCCTCTTCCCTATTCAATTTTGAGGGGTTGAAGCGCCCCCTCATAGGGAGTTGCTCGTTTAATCCTCAAATATACGTCAAAAGATGTCCCCCAAAGAAAATCATCCGACGTGTTTCGGGAAATTTTTCCAATTACTATGAGATGGAACACCCTGTATAACAAAACAATTGAATTATATGATTTAAATAATGTTTATAAATACAAATTTTAATCGCAGTAGACCAAAATGACATATTTGTGCTAAAATTAGCTTCCAAATGAAATGTAACACTTTAAAAAAGTCTTTAATGCCTCTAAATAGTTTTAAAATCAAAAGCTTCATAGTGAAGTATTGAACTCTCCATAAAATGATTATTTCAATGATTTCTTATACTAGAAATATATCCTCCATTATTTAAAAATTGACGGCTTGTCTAAAATGTTGAGACAGTTCTTGACAATGCCTCTAGTACGTTTTCGTCAGACCACTCTGTATATAATATTCTTTTCATAAGGAAAATTACTTTTATTTCTCGGAAACCGTTAGAAAATAAGCTAGTAGAATGTTTTCCAAGAACAAATTAATTTTGTTCTGATTGCGCCTAAGACACTATTATAAATTATTTCTCTTATTTATCTGGAATAACATCAAAATATACTGTTTATTTATTTGTTTCTAGTATTTCGGAGAAGTAAATTTTTATTTATTTCATTTTCACTTTCAGGATTCTAAATATTAATTTTATTTGAAACGAGCTCACTTCTATTCGATAATTTAACATTATTTGAGATATTTGATAATGGGTGTTGAGTTCTATAGCGAATTGGAAATTTAAACAAGGTAACTGGTGCCGTTTAATGTAAGTTTTGTGTAAACAATATACAGTGTGTTTACGTAAGAAACACTTTTTTATTAGTTTGATCAAAAACATAAATAATTATTCTTTATTAAAAATTATGCATGTTTTAAAACCTAAAATACATCCATCATATATCAAATTTTATCCTTCATACTAAATTTTTGCTATGGATAAATGTATGGCTGCTATAGTCAAATAAATCAACCTAAAACGCTCTCCAATAATACTGTAAAAAGTGTGGTAAAACGTTAAAATTAAATTCTAAAAGTGAAGTATGTTACATAGTGTGTGAAGAGAAATAGCCACATCAAATAATATGTATGGTATTTATATTTATTAATTATATTCTCAGCCCTCACAAAGGCAGAAAAAGGATTTGTAACAAAATATACCAAAAGGCTCAAGAACAGATGCCGGTTCAGGTAACCACAATATGAAAAGATACTTAAACTGACATCTCCCAAGACCGCAAAAGCCAAAGTCAAACAAACAGAGCTCAAATACGTGAGTACAACTACATAAGACCTATTTCAAGATTCCGAAGTAGGAGGATCCGAGGCCCCCCAGGTCGAAATTTCTACAATTCGATCTTCAAACGACCCTTAAACTGTTGGAGTGACAGTAAACACGGAAAATGCCTCAAAAGGGGGTACAAACACCACAAGAAAGCCCTCAGTGGCTGACTCGGGAGATAGTTTAGACAGTCTAAATGACTCCCCATACGATGAAACTACGCAAAAGTTCATAAACGTACTTGAAAACTCTGATGAAAACATAAATACGTCGGAAGAGTCGACTTTAGGCAGTCAAATGGACACCTCAACAGGTAGGGAACCAGGGGAAAAACTCTGAATAAATTCAAAACCCAATACCAAACCGACCCTAACTCACTGCTGGGCAAAGCAATTACACTTCCTCTCCCAAAAAATGTCATGGAAAATATCCTTAATTTCCAAACAAATCAGCTAGATGACCTCCCCAAAATCCCTGTCATACAATTAGCTACAGGTAGTACGGAAAATGCCCTAAAGAGTGGCGAACTGAGTAACTACTCTGATGGGAAGGTTACCGCACTCCCAGCCAACTCAAACACCAAGCAGACCGGGGCTAAAAGCCGCACGGCAACAAAAGTCGACCCTAGACTTGCAACAAGACTAAACAGTGGCCCAAGAATTAAAATACATGTCCAAGACACTGATATTCCCAGTAGTGTTGCATGTAACATACTTGAATACGATTCAAACAATGTCAGAAGAAGAACCCAACAAGAAAAACTATGACAACCTACCCAATTCCTCGAACAGTTTCTTCGAATTCAGAGACGCTAAGGATCGAGCAAACTATGAACAAAATACTAAGATGCACCTTTCTTAACCCCCAAGAAATTTAGTAAGAATTTCCAAAACCTGACGAAGGAAAAATCCAAGAAAACACCCCAATAAAAAATTAATTCCAACCACTTACGGATGATATGTAAATAAATATTTTTTTATAAAAATTGTACAAACAAAAGTTGTTTGTAATATAATTCTCTATAATTTTTGTCCTATACGTAATTTCTCTAAAATGGGCCGTATTCGAGATATTTGAGAAAATGTGTAAATTTCGAAATTTGAAGAAAACTCAAAAACGGATAAAGGAAAAAACATTAAATTTTAAACTTAAGGTTTATTTCGGCCTGAAGTAAAATGATTAGATTTTGGACAAAGTCGGAACATCTGGGGGGGGGGGGGGGGTACTTTATGGGAGGCCGTTTCTATATTTTATGGAATATATCTGTTATTTATGTTTGGAGAAGAAAATTGTTCAAATAAAAGTTACTTCTAATATTATTATCTATAATTTTTCTTAATGTCAAAATTTCCTGAAATGGTCCGTATTCGAGAAATTTGACAAAATGTGCAAAATTCTGATTTTTATGAAAATTGTTGAACTAAAAGTTGTTTGCGATATCGATTTCTATAATTTTTGTTTATACATGATTTTTATAAAATGGACCGTAATGGAAAAGTGCTAAATTTAAATTTTTCAGTATTTTCGTTTTCAATGAATATCTATAGAAAAATGTTTCGAGGTAAATGTATGTGTAAAATGTATATATTTAGTTTATCCTCTAAACATTTATAGAGATGCTGCAATAGGTTGTACACAATAACCGGAAAATGCCTATAATAACTAGATAGGAAATTCATGTGTTGGACACATCAGATTTTTCTTTATACTATTTTGTGATTCTTAGTTTTTATTGCTCAAATTTACAAGTACAAGTATTAGAATTTAAAAATTTAAACAAACCGACTTCAAAAACGTGCAGATGCCATCACCACATCTTAACCAAATTTATATGGGACTTCCCCTGAGGTATCCCCTTACTAACAAAAAAATAATCATATAAATCGGACAAGGTGGTAAAGCATTATCGCTAAACATACATAAAAAAATGAAGAGTTTGAGGATTTTCTCATGGACCCAATTATTAGATTTTGACCAAATTTATATGGGACCACTCCTGTAGTACCCCCTTTCTATAAAAAAAAATCATTGAAATCGGACACTGTGTTAAAGAATTATCGCTGAACATACATAAAAAAAATATCGCGACGACTTGAGAACCTCCTCCTTTTTTGAAGTCGGTTAAAAATAACACAAATAAGTTTCAGATTAAAGGCATTTTTAAATTCTTACTTTAGTTTACGTGTCTTTTAAAAAATATGTTCATTTAGGTTGGAAGAATGTTAAGAATGCAGGGTATTCATCCCTATCATTATCAGCGTGTTCAAGCCTTAAGACCCCACGACTTTTTACCACGAATGGAGTTTAGTGAATGGATAAGAAATTATCAGGAACTGCTTCTTTTTTTATGTGGAGCGACGAATCTACATTTAATAGAGATGGTGTTTTTAATATTCACAATCACCATTTTTATTCACAAGAAAATCCTCGGGTGGTGCGACGTCGATTTTTTCAAGATTGATTTTCTATTAATGTTTGGGCGGCAATAATCAATGACAGATTAATTGGGCCGATTGAAATTCCTGCTCGGTTAAATGCAATTGAGTATCTGAATTTTTTACACCCACCTTGAACCCATTCTGGATAATCTCCCATTAAATATTCGACATCAGCTGCACTTTCAGCACGACGGAGCGCCAGCCCATTATGGCGTTTATGTGAGAAATTGGCTAAATGAAAGATTTCCGGGTAGATGGATAGGAAGAGGTGGTCCCATATCGTGGCCACCTCGATCTCCGGATTTAAATCCATTAGATTATTACTTTTGGGGTCGTATAAAAGATATGGTATACGCTACAGAAGTTGACAGTGCGGAAGAGTTGCGTGAAAGGATACGTTTGGCAGGGAATGAAATATGGCAAAATAATTTTGAAGTAATGCGAGCTTCACATGCAATTATCCGTAGAGCCGAAATGTGCCTTCGTCAGCAAGGCAACGTTTTTAAACACTTTAAATGTTGTATAAATTGATATTTTTAGTAGAATTTTTGTTATTTTTAATAGAATTTTTGTTATTTTTAGTAGAATTTTTATTAGTATAGACAAAAACAATTTTTGAGAATCATTTGTTTATCGTCGTCATTTTGACCTATTTTAAGTCATCCTTAGGAAAATAAAAGTAGATACTTCACGTTAAAAAGCTTAAAATTATTATCAAATAGCATTTGCAATAATTAAAAGTAGGTAACTACTGATTTCTTCTCTAACTCAGTCAAACTTCATATTTTCAAGAAATTACCAGCTATTCTTAATTTCAAATACAGTTTTGCTATAATTTTACGATACTTAACGTATCTGACTTATTTTTACCATCCTAAGGATTACCCTAAAAGAGTTTAAACGTCGAAAGTTAAAGAAATAAATTCTCATCAATCATTTTATTGGGCAAAAGCCAACCAAACCATTAAAAAAAAACAATTGATTAGTTTAAGTTTAAATACTATTTAGTTTTACCATTTAAAGTTTCTTTATAAAATAAACATTAAATTAAAGCTAAATACATTTCTTTATTCACCAGTTTTCCAAACCTGAAAAAAAATTCTGATTTCACAGGCCTGCTAATTATTGTTTGCACTTTCGAATAAAATTATGTGAACTTATCATATAATTTTCAAATGCTTTTTTCTTGAAAATGGTGCGTCCTAGCGAGATGCAACAAGAGTAGCTTTATTGTAAATAAAACATTGGGTTTCCAAATTTTTTAGTCAAAAATGTTAAAAACTGACAACAAAAAATCCTAGGGCAATTTTACCTTAAGCCCCCCCTAAATTACTCATCTATGAAGATGATCAAAAACTAAGATTAATTCCATTACATAGAGCGTAAAAAGGTAAGCATTTGTATGAAATTTAATTTAGTTATCTTTAAGCGTTTAGAAAATATTTATAAAAATGTGTCATCAGGACTTCACTTTAAACACCCTGTATCTCGGAAAAGAAACGTTTTCGGACCTATGTTTATATGAACTTTTACTCCTATTTTAGGATTTAGATTACGCTGTTAAAATATGACCGTCTAATTTCGGGACACCCTGTATATAAATCTTTTACTTACCTATATTTGTAATGTATAAATTTAAAAAATAAATCAATATTTTTTTATTTACCTTACTTATATTTCGGTGCGCCTATGGAATGCAAGTAATAACTAAAAGACGAGGTCATAGCTCGTCGGCATCAACACAAAGGAATTAAATGAGAGATATCCTTCTGCTTATTTATTCTTGTAATAGAATTATACATTATATTCTCATAGACAAGGTCTTTAATGACTTTATTTGAGATTTTCTTTATTTGTTTGTTGTTTGTTTACTAGTTATAACTGAATTGTTTAACCCGACATATAGGATTATTCTCAGTGAACTTTCTAATATTAAGTATTTATCTTAAGTTAATTGTTAATTATTATTCTATTTGTCAGTTATGTAAAATTATTCAAATAAAAAAAAGTATTATAGAAATATTCACATAAAGACGGTATAGGTATACAGAAGATAATACACCTCAATTTTTTAATAACATTTATAGTGGTTAACATTCTCACGGATATTATATTAAATCACACTAGTACTATCCCTAAAATAAAGAGGCACTTCCTAAATAAAAACTCAACAAAGAACTGAAGTGGATAAAATTGAAGTTTGCTTACATTCATTGGGTCGTAAATCAAGTAACGAAGAAAACGCAACAAATAACAAACTATTCAACCGTATACCGCAATAAACCACACGGATAGTATGGAGCTGTCTCCAGCGGTGAACGGTAAATAGCTCCACAAAGGGGTGGCGCGAAATGCCAAGATATATGTAGTAATATTCGTATGGATGGCCGCAAGTGATCGATGTGACAATTAAGGGAGAACGGTCAGGTCGTTCGCAGTGATTGAGTCCAAAGATGGACGACCTCTGACGCGCGAAGTTCGTCCAATGCAGGAACATCCGTTTAGACCTCATTTTGAACTACGATGATAAACGGCGCTCATTGCACTCTATTTACTGGTTGGCTACTGGTTGATGAAGGCGGTTAAGGAAGTTTATTTTGTTTGAGATATAGGCCGAAGATATAATGAATGTTTAGTGATAAATTGGTAAATCCTGAAAACTTTCATAAGTAGGGTACTCCTATTTTTGTTTCTTCTTAATATAAATAATAGTTTTATTAGAAAATATTTATAAATCTTCATAATACCAAATTTATTTTGGTTTTAAAAAACAAAAAAAAATAAGTATTGAATAATACATTTTTGTTCATACTTACATCCAAAAACGAGGTTTATTTAACATTTTTAACAGAAAATATATTGAATAACACTAATATTATACGTAATTTTCGGTTAATGCCAGTAACTAAACGAAGGTTGCTTAAAATATATTAATCTGAAGGTACTATAATTAGTCAATTGTTGTTTAAAGTAAAATCGCAATCGACACGGAGTAATAAATCACAATTTTGTAGGAGTTTTACAGCACAGGTGGCTCAAACAAAATCTGTAAATTTAAAGAACCGGAAATTAAAAAGTGTGGTTTCATTAAGAATTTTACCTGTGCCGCCCGGTTTGGTGGGACATAAAAAATGGGCTACAGTTCATCAAATTTTTTAGAGGCTTTCGACGGCTAGACAGAGAAAGCACTACTGACAGGCATCCCGACGGATTTACGCAATGAAAGTACACTCTGCGCATCAAGTATTTCACTATTTCATTCAGACGTAAATGTCAGATGTAAATTTCGCTAAAACATTTCTTTTATTTTCGTTTGTGTTTTTTGCTCATTACAGTTTATTAGAACCTAAGTATGGAGTTTAATAGCAAATTAAAAGGCCGCGTGATTAACAGTCAATCTCGCGAAATAATAGCCAATGTTATAGAGTTTATGAGAAGAGAAGGAAACTTTAATTCACCTTCAATACCATTTAAAAATGTAAATGATCGTGTTGCTGCAGCCACAGGAGTATCTAAAAACACTGTCGTCCGCATTTCTGGAGAGAAAAAAAGAATCGATAACCGTGAGATATCGGAATTTTCATCACCAAGAAAAACCATTAAAAAACCAAAAACAGTTAATTATATAGATGAAGCTGCACAAGAATCAAATTTTATTTTTTTATTATTAGATAGCTATTTTTGTTTCTGAGTTGTGTTCATTTACAGGCTCAATTTTTTTCCGTTTCTTCTTTTTGATTTTATATGGGGTTTCAAGTTGTTGTTGACTTATTTCGACGTAAATCACAACAACACACTTTTTTAATAAAGCAAACAAGTGTTAAGAGGTATAAAAACCGAATGATGAAATTTTTAAATAAATATAATCTGATTTCAAAGAAACAATTTGGTTTTAAAGAAAAATCATCTACCGAAGATGCAGTACTAACATTAACAGACAAAATACATAATGCTTTAGAAAAGGGAAACCCGTGTTTATGTTTATTTATTGACCTTACCAAGGCTTTTGACACGGTGAGTCATCCGATGTTATTAGATACCTTAGAGGAAATAGGATTCAGAGGTGAGTGTCTGAAGCTTCTACAGAGTTATTTAAGCAATAGGACCCAAGTAGTTAAAATTGAAGGCGCAACAAGTAGAGTAAATAATATTAGCTATGGCGTACCACAAGGCACAGTCTTGGGTCCTATTCTCTTTAACCTGTATATTAACAATATTTTCTCTCTCAACACCACAGGTCAAATCTTAGGCTATGCCGATGACACTGCGGTATTTTACGAGGGTGAAAATTGGGCAGAATTAAAGTCCACAACAGAAACAGATTTTGAGTTAATAAAAAAATTGTTCAACAATAGACTCCTAACAATTAATATGGAAAAAACTAATTTCTTACCATTTAGTTGCAACAAATTCAATATAGCGCCTTTTACCTCGCTCAAAATATGTGACCAGGGGAAAGTCTTATCAATAAATTCTGTGACTAGTATTAAATACCTTGGTATAATTATAGACACACACCTCAGATGGGATAAACAAATAAAACACATAATAACTAAACTACAAACAATTCTATATAAATTTAAATATTTAAACAAATACCTACCCATAAAGACGATGAAAACACTATACTCATCTCTAGTAGAGAGCCACCTCCGATATTGTATCTCAGTCTGGGGAAGTGCATTGCGAGTACACATAAATCCACTAGAAATACTGCAGAAGAGGTTCTTAAAAATAATTATGTGTAAAGGTCATAGATATTCGTCTGAGCGATTATTTTTAGAAAGCCAAATTATGGATTTGAGGCAGTTATTCTTTTTAGCAGTCAATGTTAAATTTCACTTTTCCAGAAACAAACTTACTTCCATACACTCTTATCCTACGAGAAAAGTAAATCAAACAATTCCACCGTTTGTAAGAAAATCCTTAACACAAAGATCATATCTATACATATCTAATAAAATATATAACTACGTACCGGGTGATCTAAAAACCATAAAAACTAAATTTAATTTTAAAAAAATGTTAAAAAAGTATATATTGCAAACTGAAAGAAAGCTGTTTTCAGACATAATAGAAAATTAACATAAAAATAAAAATAAATAAAAATATTCTTGTATAATATAACATAATATAATCTTACTTCTCGCACACTATTAAGATTTAGTGTCGTTTTAGAATTGATTTTATTATTATTATTAGTATTATTGATATTATTATTCTTATTATGATTATTATTATTCTTTTATTATTATTATTATTATTATTGTTATTTTTGTCGAAACAAGTATGTATTACTTATCGACTAATACTTTATTTATCAAGTCTAGTGGGTAAATTTGTATTTTATAATTTTGTATTATGTATCATATTATTGTAATATTGCCTATTGTATACTGCATATTGTATATTGCATATTGTATTGTATATTGTATATTGAATTTGTATAATTGTATATTATTGATAATTAAAGTTATTTTATTTAAAGTTATTTTATTTTTTTTATTTTTTTTATATGTACGTGTAAACTACAATTACAAAAAATTGATATGAAACCCATGAAACCACCAACAAAAATGTAAAGCTAGCTTCCGTACTAGAACATGGTGTCATTCGTCGAAATAATTTATTGTTTTGTTTAATAGATCAAGAAATGTAAATATTCCACTGTTATTTTTTATAAAATTATAAGAGAAATAAATTTTTTTCTAAATAGTATAGTATATTATTTTGTAGAAAAACAAAATTTCGAAAATTTTAGTAATGTTTCAGAAACAACCGTTATTAATAATAGGTACCATTTTCCTTAATAAGGTAGAAATAAAATATAAACTATTTCCACGATTTACAAAGGCCTACAAAAAAATTATAGGTATTTTCCGCTATCCTATAAAATTTATATTTTCTGACTCAATTTCAAAAGGTTGAAGGAATTCCAAAACACCTTATATGGCATAATAATTATTTTAAATTCTACATACTATCTTTAGCTGCTTTTAAAAACGTTCTAAGAAAGTCCAATCAGACCAATTTAATCCCTAAACTATTCCACACTTTTAAAATTTAATTACCTAAAAATATTAAAAACTATTTAAAATAACTTGTTTAGCAGACTGTACAATAGCTATCTTAGTCACACGTAGCGCGTTCTCTGTCTGGGCGTCGAACACCTCTAGAAATTTGATGAACTGTACATTTATTTTAATTCTTTTTAAGACTGATGAGCGCACGGTTGGGTAAATTAGTGGTATTTGTTTGTATCATTATATTTTTTGTTACTATTTTAACCTTAAATAATTGTAATTTAACCGCCGGTGTGCTATGTACTATGAATATAACATTTAGATAGATAGATAGATATGCTTAAATACTCTCAAAGATCAGGAAACGTGAAAGTCTCTGAATTACTATATTCCTTTATTCGAAATCCAAGATTTTGTCCAGAATCCACATGTTTTTTTCTTCTTTTAAGACATGCTCGATTGCTTTTTGCAAATTTTTCTTCGTAACAAATGGTATGGAGGTTTCTAACAATGCTTTTACATCTTTTAACTTAAATGTCGTATTATGTCAAACTGTATATTTTTTAACTTGTGTCCATATCAATTAAATAAGATTTAGTTTGCAGTGATAGACGTACAACATCAATACCATGTTTTTTTGCAAGCTCATCCACTACATAACGTACTGGAGGCTTATTTAATTTAACAATTTGTAATAGTTATATTTTTATTGATTTTTCTGGAAAGTTAATGTTTCTGTCTGTTAGCCACTTAATGATATTATCTTTCTTCCATGAAGTATTTGGCACACATGAAAATAGACGGGAATGGTAACTAGCGTTATCCATTACTACAACTAAACCCTTTGGTAAATGTTTTATCATCTGCTAAAAATATTCTTTAAAATCATCAGCGTTCATATCTTCATGGTAATCTCCGATGTTTTTAGATTGAAATAATAAAGAACCACGTTTTGAAAAGCCGTCATCATTTCCAATATGAGTTATAATTGAATCGGTGAGTGAAAAAACGATATAACTTTCAAAAATGTCATTTTTAAACCAAGATGGTCAAAATGCTCTCTAACTCTGTATTTCTCTACTGGGCCAAAAAAAAACAGTTTAAAAATCAAAACGTGTACGCTTCCACATAGCGGCACACTTAAACGTTGAGTATAATAACGATATAACTAGCTTTTATATCGTTTTATATCGCATGAGCACCTTCAGTCTGCTGATGTATCGGAATGCGTCATTTGTAACCTTAAATGATTAGTATTCATTTCGATCTTGTAGTGTTAACAATATTTAATATTTTCTCTTATACTGTACGAATTTAAAATGTCTAGCAGTGAGAGTTCTGATACAGAAAAAGCAGAAAATACACGAAAGAAAATGTGTCCCGAAACATGGAAGCGAAATGAAAAGAAGAAGGCTTGTCTTCTGGACACCAATACACAGCTAAAACTGGTAAAACAGTCGACAAAAGGGCATTTAAAGACGATTGCACGTAAGTACTATTATTCTACTCCAATCAACGATTTGTAACAATATTCTTTTTTCTTCAGATGTAAAAAGAAATGCAAGGCAGCTTCTCTAAGTCTGCATTCAATATCGAATTCCAGGCTACAACGACTAAATAGATTTTAAGATCTAAGAAGTTAATAGATTTGTTTATTTCAATTTCTAATGTGAATTTAATATTAGAATGTAAGTCATTATTATAAGTCAAGAAGTCATTTAATGAGTCTAAGTTACCTGACCACAAAATCAAAATATCATCAACATATCTATAATAGAATTTCACATTTGAGTGGAAAGGGTTGTTTTTAAGGATTTTTTCTTTTTCAAAATTGTGCATAAATATGTCTGCTAATATTGGGCTAAGTGGAGATCCCATAGAAAGTCCATTTGTTTGTGATGATATTTTGATTTTGTGGTCAGGTAACTTAGACTCATTAAATGACTTCTTGACTTATATTAATGACTTACATTCTAATATTAAATTCACATTAGAAATTGAAATAAACAAATCTATTAACTTCTTAGATCTTAAAATCTCACACAATAATAACAAGTTCAACTTTGACATCTATAGAAAGCCAACACATACAGGCACAGTTATAGACAATACCTCTAACCATCCAGCAACACATAAATTGGCTGCCTTTAATTGCTACTTAGAGAGGCTATTAAACGTTCCTCTGTCTACGGAAAACTTTAATAAGGAACTAAATATAATTAAAACTATTGCTATAGATCACAACTTTGAACTAGATATTATTGATAAAATGCTAACACATAAACAAAATAAAATTCAACAAAACTTAGTTTATATTAACAATCCTAATATGGTACATGAACTAACCACCAGTAAGAAATACATTTCGCTTACCTTTATTGGAAAAGCATCCTATAAAGTGGCAAGCTTACTTAAAGACCACTTTAAAGTATCTTTCAAAACCCCCTCCTCATTACATAAGTTATTTGTTCATAATAAAGATAAATTAGATCCCTTTGACTTATCTGGAATTTATAAATTAACTTGTAAATCTTGCCATTCTTTCTATGTGGGATGCACATTTCGAAATTTCAAGATCCGTTTAAAAGAACATTTGCGTTGTCTTAACCAAAATACAACAGGTTTTTCACATTTTGCCAACCACCTACTAGACTCAAATCACGACTTCGATTCAACTGAAGGTTTCGAAATCCTACATAGTTCCTACCATAGATTTAGGCGAGCCTGAAGATGAAGTGATGACACTTCGAAACCGGTCGCACTCAATGTTTTGTTAAATAATTAAACATTGACTTTCCTTGTGAGATATAAAGGACCTTTTCTCCCCCTTCACCTTAAAATTAAAGAATATCGTCAAATATGAATTTTATTTAAAATTCTTCAAATAGAATTTTGCACTGAAATTTGGGAGGCCTCAAGTTGATGTATGCGAAGAATTAGGCACAAAACTTAAAGACCCAAATTTAAACGACAACGCGAAGAGAGTTGCAGCTACTGAACCGTTGATCCATAAACGTATGGCAAACAAATTTTACTCAAAACTTAAGGAAATCACTACTTTCTGCCACGAGCGTAAAGATGTTGGTGAAATAGTTTTTGATTATATATAAAATATGCCACTGCCTGTTATACATGTCAAAGAAATGTTTTATTACAGACAATTGTGGCTATATGGGTTGGAAATACACGATTTGAAGGGACATTTTTATACATACCATGAAGGACAAGCCGGAAAGGGCCTCAATGAAGTATGCACATTTATTAATGACTACGTGCAGAAAAACTTTTCCTACTGCGCCTGCATATTACCAATCTATTTAAAGAAAATTGATAACCTCAAAAAATTGATGCAATATATGACAGGAGAAATTTAGGAATTTTATTACCCATTACGTCATGGGAAACCAGCAACTTGGAAGATGAAGATTAACTTGAATTAATGTTTTTTTATGCTATGTCAGTTTAAGTATGTTAAATACCTTATAAATAAAAATTAATTACTGACTTGCAGCGCTATTCGTTAATTAACATTAAGAAAAAAACAGTATGACTCCAAGAGACATTTTGTCGAGCATGTCATTAATAAAAAAATCAAACTGATATTTCATTTCACAATCGTTCAAAGAATTTGTCTATCTACAACTTTGCAATGTATAACATTCTAGTAGGATAAATAGTTCTTCTAAAAAACAGTTTTTTGTCATTATCTCCAATTCACATTTTTTGAATTATATTGTTTTCCCACTCACCGATTCAATTAGACGTCGTTCTCTACCGTAAGGAACTTTTAATCCTGTAGATAATCCTTCCAAAAAAGCCTGTTGTGAAGATTGAATGTTTGTGTTATATCACATGTTGCTGTGTAACCTTCATTCACCCAGGTTTCTACCAAATAAAATATTTTTTTGCCTTCTGCACGTAATTTAAAAATGGTTCTGAGGTATCTCTGTCTCCAACAAATAATTTTCTGAGAATCAATAAATGCTGCTTTCCTGTTCTGTTTATCTCACTTGAACTTCAAATCTATTAGAGTTCTTGTAGTTTTGTCTTTCCAATTTTAGGAAAATACGGATCACTATTGATTACATCCAAAACCTTAGCAACTGTTGGTGTTGTTTTTCAAATAAAATTCGTTATTCCGCTTTTAATTTGTTTAGTAAATTCCACTTTTGTCTTACTTCCTGCATGTTTTCTTTGGGGGTTTAACAACTTCACTTTTCAATTCACTTATAACTTTATATATAATGATTTGCTTACACCCATCATATTACTTGTCATTTTAACAGTATCGTCAACGGAAAACGAAGAATTTTCTATTCTTAGGCAATTATAAACATTGGTACTGTCAAACGGGGTGACTCGGAACAGCCGGTTGAATTGGGACAAGTGTACGAAAATAAAAATTGTAGCGAGGACCATAGAAATAATATAGAAGACCAATATAAACATAACATTTAAGCAGAAATTGAAACCTACTGTGCATAAAAACGCGTCTCTGCGCCTGACATCGCAAAATAGTGTGTCTAGAAGCTTGCGCAATATGCATGACTTGTCCCTGTAGTGTTGCCAAATATATTAAACATACCTAACAGAAAAGAATTTTAAATTAATTAATTTTTAAATTATATGATTTAAACAGTTTATATCTACGAAATATCGCCACAAAATAAATTATACACATTTAAATAATCAACTAATAATATTTATGTGTAATTACATTCCCAAAAATATATACAAATACCGTATTAATGTCATTAATACCGTATTTTTAATGTTCAATAAGCGATTCACCTACAAATTCAATATTGACCTGGCAAAAGCACTAAAATCCGGTGTTTCAAGGCTATATGACGCTGCCCTTACAGGACCGTTTGTAGTTTATTGTTTATGCCGCGTTTGAGAATCCACATCGGATGCATCTGAGATGTAGTAAGTAGTAAATCTTTGATCACGTGATTCAGTATACGTAAATGTAATGGGACAAATGTGTCCGATGTGGATAAAAAACGCTCGAGATGTAAAAAATGCATCCGATGTGGATTCTCAAACGCGGCATTAATTACACGATGAAAGTGGCATTTTATTTTTAGTTGAAAGGTTTTCTGTCTAACGACTCATAGTCTCGGCTGACAAAATGTAAAAAAATATCGAACATAATATTCCTGGGCCCTATTTTGCACTCGCCAGATTAAATTTAGTTGTAGTAAATGATATTATCAAATAAGATGTCAAATCACAAGCAAAATCTCGTGACTACAGTACTAATGATTGCCTGTTTGGAAAAGTATCTTTGTTTGTAAATATTTATATGCATAGTTATATTTAAATGCGCGAGTGTAATGTTAAGTATAAACAAAATCCGCCCATTATGTATATACGTTTAGTTACCGACCCTAGTAGATAGGCAATTTGTTATTGTTTTAAGTTTTACCGTAGGGAGAGAGAAAATCAATATTAGGATAAATGGTCCAGCTCCTTTCTGGTTACGTAGGTACCTAAAAAGTATTTTAGTTTTTGGTTAAGTAATTAATTATTGTAACAGTGATTTTCTTGTGATAGTACCTAATTTAGATTGTGGATTAAAGTTTTTGTATATAATTTCGCTGTTTAATAATAAACGTAGTCAAAACCGGTGCACGTGGTTTTTCTGGAAAGTATTTTTTAAATCACAAGCAAAATCTCATGACTAC
>OV651831.1:1142000-1163004 GCA_927349885.1 Psylliodes chrysocephalus
CCTATAATTAAATGACCAATTTTTGCTTTAGCTGAAAACGAATTATTTATGTTATGTTATGTTGAGAATGGGGTGTTAGTCTATTTTTATGTATAAGAGAGTAATAAAACAGCATTTCTAATGCAAAACTTAGTACGGTCATTTTAAATATTTTTACAGAATAATCTAAATATTTCCTAAAATTGTAATAAATGTACCTGAGCTATTACAAGTTTTGGGTCTTTTATTGGTCCTTTATAAACATAAGCTGTACAGAACAATAGAAAAAGGTTTGGACAGGCCAAAAGCCCTGTGTATTAAAGATTACATAGCCGTATCTTAAGATTATTTTCAATAAGTACCTATTTGCCAATTTTGTTTTATTTTAATTCCAAGAATTTCTTACAGTAATCGAATTATAAGGAAATAAATACCTTTCCAACAAATTTCACCGAAAATGCGATTATAGGTTTTCCATTTAGTAAGTTGTGTATTCTTGACAGTTCACTAAATGTCGTTTAGTTGCAACTTGCAAGGTGCAGTGTGAATTCTAGTGTTCATGGAAAATTTGGAAGGGCCACGTAAACGACAAAAAATCGGTCCTTTAACAGTTAATGAAAAAACATTAATATTTAATTGTTTTAAATCATTTACAGACAAACATTTATGTAAAAGTGTTGATGACACAGTAGAATTAGTTAGTAGTACGCTTGGTGTTGGGAAATTTACGATTTACAGAGTTATTAAAGAAGAGAAATGTGGCGCATTTCAAACAGCACGTAAAGCTCCAGGAAAACCAAAATTTCAATTAGAAAATCTTTTGAAAGAAAGACTTCGAAGGAAAGTGAATGCGTTCTTCTTTAGAAAAGAATTTCCGACAGTAGACAAAGTTCTTGCCACGGTTCGAGATGATAAGGATCACCCTGAAATGAGTCGAAGCACACTATGGAGACTTTTAAAAGAAATAGGTTTTCTATGGAAAAAGCATTCCAGAAAGTCTATTTTAATAGAAAGAAGCGATATTGTAGTATGGAGAAGAAGTTACCTAAGGACTATAAAAGAAATGAGAAACCAAAGAAGAAATATATTTTATTTAGATGAAACATGGATCAACGAGGGACATAAACCAAATAAATTTTGGCAAGATGAAACTGTTACAAGCCGAAGACAGGCTTTTTTAAATAATTTATCTACTGGTTTAAATCCACCATCAGAAAAGGGGCGCAGACTAATAATAGTACACATCGGTATTTCAAACGGTTTTGTTAAAGGTGGTTTATTGACTTTTGAATCTACTCGTTCCGGTGACTACCATGAGGACATGAATGCTGATGTCTTTAAAGAGTGGTTCGAACAAATTATAGCTTTTCTTCCTCAGAACTGTATAATAGTAATGGATAATGCAAGTTATCACTCGAGACTTATAGAAAAAATGCCCACAACCAAGTGGTTAAAAAAAGATTTACAGAATTGGCTAAATTCAAAGAATATTAAGTTCCATCCCGATTCTGTGAGAAAAGAACTGTATTATTTGTGTTCCCTTCATAAAGAGAAATTCAAAAAATATGAAATTCAAGAAATTGCAAAAAATCGTGGGATGACGGTGGTTAGATCACCACCATATCATTGCGAAGTAAACCTGATTGAACTGATATGGGCACAGATAAAGGGAGAAGTTTCAAAAAAAAATTATTCTTTTAAAATGAGTGATGTAAAACAGTTGTTTTTGGAGGCTGTAATTAATGTGAAGCCTGAAAACTGGGAAAAGGCAGTAAATCATACGATTAAAGAAGAAGAGAAAATGTGGAAGTTGGACAATATTACTGATGAAATGATCGAGCCACTCATTGTAAATATTGGTTGCGACAGTTCATCTTCTGATTTCGATTCTGATTTGGATTTGTAGGTAAGAAGTAGTTTTTATATTAAAATTATTATTTATGAACGTAACGTTGTTTAAAAGTCAAAGTCTAAACCCTTATACCTACATAACCCGTTTGACACAATGTTCTTAACATACTTTGTGGAAAAATAAAACATTTTAGAAAAAATTGCACTTTTTTACCTTCAGCTGTTTAGAAGTTATAAGCATGTTAATTAGTTGAAAATATTAGTGTATACTCGAGGAATAACTTCAAAAAATATTTTAACTGTCTACTTAAAGAAGTGGTACGCCTATGGATTACGAACGCTTTTTTATTTTAATACTCTCTCATACAAAAAAATAGACATTAGTATATTTTTTATGTCTTTTAAATAAGATTTATTTTTTTCGTTTATTGTTAATTCAATGTTTGTTATTATATCTAAGGTTATTAGTTAAGAATAATCAGGCTTTAGCGGAAGAACAGACATTTTAGTTCAAAAGACTTAAATGCACTGAGCTAAATGCCATTTACTCAATGTTTCGTGTGGGTGGCACAAAATTGATCGAAAACATTTGATCGAATACATTTGATCGAAAACATTTGATCGAATGCATTTGATCGAAAAAACATTTTATCGAATAACAATTGATCGAAAAGAAAAATGATCGAAAAGAATAATGATCGAAAATAGATTTGATAGAAAAAGCAATTGATCGAAAAACCAAATATTCATAAAATTATAGAATAATATGAAAAATGGAAACAAAAATTTTAACTAATTTACCTAACCTGTGTGGCCTAGAATCATCGCTGGTTGCTTCTCAAAAACAAAATATAAAAAATTAAATAAAGTTAAGTAACGTACCTAACTAACCCAACTTGTGCTAGAGCAATCAGTTAAAGTTGAATAGCACAGATTAGGTAAATTATTTTTTTTTATTTTTGAATTATTTTTGCGAGGCAAACCGCGACGTTTTCAGACCGAAGCAATTTAACTGATTGCTCTGATACAGGTTAGGTAAGTTAGTTAAGTATTATAAAAATAAATAAAAATAAAGAAAACCTAACTAATTTACATAACCTGTGCGGCCTGGGGCAATTTAACTGATTGTTCTGACAGAGCTTAGGTAAGTTAGTTAGGTTTTTTAAAAACTTAACTAACTTACCTAACCTGTGTCAGAGCAATCAGTTAAATTGTTCCAGGCCGTACAGGTACAGCCGAAGGTAAAAAAGTGCAATTTTTTCTAACATCATGTTTTATTTTTCCACAAGGTATGTTAAGAACATTGTGTCAAACGGGTTATGTAGGTATAAGGGTTTAAACTTTGACTTTTAAACAACGTTACGTTCATAAATAATAATTTTAATATAAAAACTACTTCTTACCTACAAATCCAAATCAGAATCGAAATCAGAAGATGAAATGTCGCAACCAATATTTACAATGAGTGACTCGATCATTTCATCAGTAATATTGTCCAACTTCCACATTTTCTCTTCTTCTTTAATCATATGATTTACTGCCTTTTCCCAGTTTTCAGGCTTCACATTATTTACAGCCTCCAAAAACAACTGTTTAACATCACTCATTTTAAAAGAATAATTTTTTCTTGAAACTTTATCTGTGCCTATATCAGTTCAATCGGGTTTACTTCGCCATGATATGGTGGTGATCTAACCACCGTCATCCCACGATTTTTTGCAATTTCATCAATTTCATATTTTTTGAATTTCTCTTTATGAAGGGAACACAAATGATACAGTTCTTTTCTCACAGAACCGGGATGGAACTTAATATTTTTTGAATTTAACCAATTCTGTAAATCTTTTTTTAACCACTTGGTTGTGGGCGTTTTTTTTTTCTAAAGTCTCGAGTGATAACTTGCATTATCCATTACTATTATACAGTTCTGAGGAAGAAGATCTATAATTTGTTCGAACCACTCTTTAAAGACATCAGCATTCATGTCCTCATGGTAGTCACCGGTACGAGTAGATTCAAAAGTCAATAAACCACCTTTAACAAAACCGATTGAACTACCGATGTGTACTATTATTAGTCTGCGCCCCTTTCCTGATGGTGGATTTAAACCAGTAGATAAATTATTTAAAAAAGCCTGTCTTCGACTTGTGACAGTTTCATCTTGCCAAAATTTATTTGGTTTATGTCCCTCGTTGATCCATGTTTCATCTAAATAAAATATATTTCTTCTTTGGTTTCTCATTTCTTTTATAGTCCTTAGGTAATTTCTTCTCCATACTACAATATCGCTTCTTTCTATTAAAATAGACTTTCTGGAATGCTTTTTCCATAGAAAACCTATTTCTTTTAAAAGTTTCCATAGTGTGCTTCGACTCATTTCAGGGTAATCCTTATCATCTCGAACCGTGGCAAGAACTTTGTCTACTGTCGGAAATTCTTTTCTAAAGAAGAACGCATGTACTTTCCTTCGAAGTCTTTCTTTCAAAAGATTTTCTAATTGAAATTTTGGTTTTCCTGGAGCTTTACGTGCTGTTTGAAACTCGCCACATTTCTCTTCTTTAACAACTCTGTAAATCGTAGATTTCCCAACACCAAGCGTAATACTAACTAAATAGGTACTTATTGAAAATAATCTTAAGATACGACTATGTAATCTTTAATACACAGGGCTTTTGGCCTGTCCAAACCTTTTTCTATTGTTCTGCACAGCTTATGTTTGTAAAGGACCAATAAAAGACACAAAACTTGTAATAGCTCAGGTACATTTATTACAATTTTAGGAAATATTTAGATTATTCTGTAAAAATATTTAAAATGACCGTACTAAGTTTTGCATTAGAAATGCTGTTTTATTACTCTCATACATAAAAATAGACTATAATACGCGCTAAAATTAAGGTAAAAACATAGATAATATAGGAACAAAATAACAATAAATGTATCTGTGACAACCTATATAATAAAAAAAAAGTTAATAAGGACAATACAACAATAAGAGTTAGCATCATAAAGAAAGTAGGTGATTTTTGTAGTTCATTTTGAAGCTATTTGGAAAAAGTGTGATATTAAAAAGATTATTTTCCAATAGATTATTTGCAGATTTTGCCACGTTGTATGAAAATGCTCGTTTAAATATTTCTTTACGATGAAAGCATTTGCTTTCGTCGTATATTTACATTGTGGACATCAGTACGGGAAATAATTTGTAAGGTATATCAATTATTATAGGCCTATGTTGCTCATAATTGCCAATATTGACTGTATCCTCTCTCACAATACTAACAACCACCATCAAGGGAATTTATTTTAATTAATCCTTTTAAACATAATCCTAGTTCTGACGTGACGCGACATATATTTTAAATCTACATGAAGTCATATGGTAAATCATATCGTGATAAAATAATAAAGTAGTTAATACACACGATGTATCGTGTTATGGGAAGTTTTCGTGACCCTTACTAAATGTTAGCTAAACGAAAAATCACTAGGTAGGTATGTACGTATATCATTGACGGCATTGACATTCTGTAAATGGTTTTTTTTTATTTATTTGTAGACTATAATTTAAATTAAAACTATTGTAAAAAATAAAAATGTACGAATCAGAACGAGAAATATATTTTATATCTGTAAAAAAAGAATATTCAACAGGGAATATTCTAAATTCCCCAAAAACTAACACCGCACCAATAGTCATATAACAGGAATACGTCATATTCTTCGTACCAGAACTGTGTTACCCTATTTGATATTGATATTTCTTTAAACAATTAACTGGTCTAATAGCTACGGTTATTGACACGAAAAATACATTTTGACGTCACTGGGAGTTCGGGTGTTTCCGGTAAACTGACTGCTGGAAAGTGGTTGCTAACTTCACACCGGTCAAACGGAATGACTGATCAAAAATGTATTATTGACATTGAGCAACTTAACAATTTTGTATAGCAAATATTAATAATTGTATTTGAAAAAGGAAGCAATATCTATCCCCTTTTATTATTTCTAACTATCTGTAGTAATTAAAATAAATTTTTAAATACCTTTAACCTAGCCACCAAGTCCTGGTACATAACTACTAGATTGTTATCTATATTAATGATTTTCATGCCATCTAATGTATCTGCATATGCACCTTAAATATTTAACATAAGCCGCAAATTGCCCCTAAAGTCTGTCTCCAAATAGAATTTCTGAGATTGTGTGAATCCTGAATGGAAATATGGATATTAATACAAATATCAAGAGTCTTAAACGAATAAGTTTAGGATCCGATACAAAGAGTCCTTGGTTATTGTCACTTTATATGGATTTAATTTCGTTATTTGTCTTATTAACATCATTATTATCCAGAGTTGTTGTGAATTATTTTTATAATTGTTAATCCAATTTTGATAATAATTAAGCTTAAATTTTTTGAGTTTGTTACCTTGTTTCTGTAATATTTATACTCATATTTTAAAGGATATTTTTTAATTTGCTTGCGTAAATTATTTTTTGTATTTATTGTTTTAACTAACTCGTTAGTCATCCAAGGTGTTAGCTTAGATTTTTTCCTACATACTTTAATATTAATAATACTTTTATTTAAGTTTAAAGTTATAGTTTCAATGAATTTTTTTGATACAGAATCCGAGTCATTAGTTTCAAAGATGTCATCCCAAGATGTATGTTGTATTTGAGTTTTTAATTTTTCGTAGAGAATTTGTTGTATTTGTGCCTTCATTTTTTGAAGCAAAATTGTGAACTATTTGTAATACTGTAGAAAAGTGGTCAGTAACTGTAGTTTTTATTATTATAGGTAATATATTTTGTAACAATGTTTGTTGTTTTACTTTAATAAAAATATGGTCAATACAAGATTTAGATTCTCCCTGGATCCTCGTTGGACTATTTATGACCGATTTGTTCATTAGGCTAAGATATGCATTTACCTATTGAGTTTGTGATAAAACATCTATATTTATAACGCCTAGAAATAAATGACAATATTTATTATTACTATTATTCACCTGTAGAAATTGTTCTAACAATTCTATAAAAGTATTAATGGTAGATGCTGGGGATCTATGCAGTTATAGCTATGTCTTTATGTTTGTTTAATTGTACGAGTAACTGAATGACTTCAAAATACAATAAAGTTGTAAAAACGGGAAATATTTTAATAAAAATTTCAAATCTAAATGTTTAAAATATATGAAAAGTGTTCTCCATATTTATTTATTGTTTGTATAAACCATTACTGATCCACTTCAATTTTGATTTTAAATGTTCAATAGTTTGTTAAATATTTAACAAACCTTTTTGCAACCGGCTGTAAAAGTTTTAAATTGATGCTATATTAAAATTAAAATTTATAGATATACATATAATTTGTTCTTCTGCATATCTATTTATAGAAATACATTTCGTAATATTACAACTTTTAAAAATAGTTTTATTATTTCTGCTCTATCCAATTTTCTCTAAGAGAGTAAACATGGTTACATGTGGCACATCTTTCTTGACATTGAGTTACGGCCAGGAACTACAGGGTTAAAATATCAGCTTTTCAGATATATAGGTCACAAAACTTTCTTTACAAGTTGCAAGATTATAGTATATTTATTTATTTTAAAATTTTGTAATATTATTTCAATGTTTAGAGTTTCAATAATCTGCTTATTGGTTTTACATTTTCTCATAAATTATTATTCTTTAAGAAATATAAATATGTTGTATTTAATATAAAAAAGAACATTAATAGATTTAAGAATTGTTTAACCAGAACATATTCATAGTTTGAGAGAAACATTAATATATTTTATATTTTCAGTTTCAAAAATTAATAATATATGTTTTTTTAAATCCACAGATTTCTAAATTTAGTTAATGTATCATTTAATTTTCATTATGTAATCGGTCCTTTATTAATCGTACTTTAAGAAAATGAAGTACCAAAATGTGAAAAACGTTTTTAAGGCCAAGTTCAACGCGTTGTCAATGTATTTTGTTCTGTAAATGGATTAATTTGTTGGGCAATAAAATTATTTTTATTTTATTGAGCAAAAAATGTTTCTTTTGATGCACCTACTACCTTTAAAAGTTTGTCAGTATATTAGCGAGAATCCTATATAATTCCCAAAGAAAAATATTTTTGGAATAAATTGCGAATTCTATTTATTGATATTTATAATTTTTTAGGTTTAATGACTCGAAACATGATGATCAGGTGCACCAAGAATATCCTTGATACTTAAAAAAAAATAGTATGAGATTAAACAGATTTGATGCTACATTACACTGTGGTGCGAAGACGTGGCTTGTATAAATTTAGAGTATCAGTTGATCGAAAACAGTGAGCAAAAATAAATTCCATACCACAATACGTCATGCGTGAACTTGATGAGATTTCATCGGCTAAATATCATTCCTCTCTAATGTTTTGTATCATTAGGAACATCAACATTGTCAACAAATATGACCAGGGTTTTTTAACCTTTTCCCTAGGTCAGAGAGAATAAATGATAAATGTATAATAAAGATTGAAAATATATATACTTTTAAGAGTTTTATTATGTCAGCCATAGTTTTATACCAAAAATGAAAATAAACTGAAATTATACATTAAAAATACATTCATAAATTTACTATATAACATTCATCGACTCTCTCCTGGCTAAAATATTACTTATCTATCTATTCAGCTTTGTTCCGTCTATTTTTTGCCTTAAGACTCCTTCTGACACTTCCATTCGTTCTTATTCACGGCCATATGCACCATTGTCCAGCTAAGTCCTCTGTTATCTAACAGTAGTATAAAAAATAACAGTGTGTTAACAGAATTTGCTATGCACCATCTATGTACCATCTATTTACTAGTTTCAGTAAGAAATCAGTCTGTTGCGTACATATTATTGTCAATATCCTATAAAACCTTATATAGCCCTTCAAAATAAACAAGTAAAATTAAAATAGTCTGATAAGTAAAATTAACAGGCCAAATTTGGTTTGTTAATTAACAACGCCTTTAACAGATTGTTAGTCGTATGTTGTAATGGTGAATACAAAATTGTCAATTTAACAGTCAGTTATGTAGTTAACTCTCTGATAACTATTAACAGAAGAATGGTGCATATGGCCGTTAGTGTAGTATGCATGGTTTTCAGAATATCAAGTGTTATATCTATCTGATGCTGGGTCCTGCAAAGTTCGTCTTCAGTACACCTGCTTATGTGACATCTATCTCGATGTCAAGTTTAATTGATCATCCGTTTCTTGCCTATTACTCTTATACTTAACCAAAACTCGATTAGACTCGGACGCAAATGTCTAATTCGGCCAAAACACAGCGTTGGTACAGAAATATCTATTTTACCGCTGGTTTCATTACAAAAAACTGGAGTAAAGTGTAAAATTATCTCTCGTCCAGTACACTCCTAGTATTAGCTTATATTATTTTTAATTCAAGACGTATACATTTAAAAATGTCGTTTACTTAAAAATAAACATTTAATTTTGATATTTTATTTAACTCAACCAAAACATTAAATTATTATTTTCCATTTATATATGGCTTATACCGGACCTGTATGTACTCTAGTAGCTGACAGTGTTGCCGTCAGTTGCCGCCACATATTCATTAGTGACATACGTTTTAAATTTGTCTTGTAATACTTCGAATGAAAAAGTCGATAATGCAATTTTCTAACCTAAAAAAAATCGTGACTATACTATATGTCAAACAAGATTAAAGTGGGCCTTAATGTATACCATTTAAATTTTATTATGAAATCGGTCGTTTATTAATCGTACTTTTAGAAAATGAAGTGCTTACATGTGAAAAACGTTCCTAATTAGACTTTTTTATCATCTGAAATAGCTTTTTCAAGCAATCATTTCCTGACAATAGAAAGACAAACAGTAAAATAATAAGAAAATGATATATCAAAAAATAATGTAAAAGCACAGAACACAAACAAAACCTTAAACTTATTGGTCCTCAACAAACAGTACGGAAATGTGTCAAATATGCTGCTCCTATCTTTTTAGTAAGTAAATTGACACAGCTGAAATAGTTAATATTTACCTTTACTTCAGTTTCTTCCAAAATAAATAAATAGAAGGAACATTGTATCTCAGATCAATTCATTGAAATTGTTTTGAAATATACCTATTTTTTATACAATTTAGAAAAAAGATAAGTACTTAAATTGTGAATAAATTATGCAGTTTTTCGGTAGTGTAAGACTTCTTGTATTTAAGAGGAAAATTTACATATATGAAATAAAATATGACCATTCTTTAACAGAGATTTGTATTATGAAAATAATGTTTATGTCTTGTAACATGTGCCAATGAGCAAGTCCGGTTCTGTTTATTTTCAAATAAACAAATATGGCCGTCGAAAGAATCTTTAAAAATTAAATAACTCACCGAAATAAATGTAAGTTTCCGTTATCGCCGTCACACTTCGCACTTTTATTATAAATAAATGTTTTTACAATACATCTTTACTTTAAATATGGTTTAAAAAATATTTTAAACCAATGTGGTGGCTAAAAAACAGCTTAAATTTGGACGAACAACGCTCTGACATATGATGTCCTCAACTGTGATTGGTGGGTGTGAATAATTTCGAAGTGGGATTATGCGCAGATATTTCATCTAAGGTTTGTATAATCTAAAGCCACAATACACAGTCAGCTTGATCTCGTGTCACATTCATTTTTTTTCTCATTTATAGACATTGGGAAACTTTTTAAAAAATCTTCTTTTGCAACGCGTTTCAAAGAGTGCGACAGATCAAAGCCACACGCGAGAGCAAGAAACATGATTTACTTAGTTCGAAAAAATATACATTACTTTAACAGATTAGAGTTGTTAACATGCTGCAATTCATTATTCTTAACTCGAAGATGTATTCATGAAAAAAAAAAACTGCAATATAAAAATTTATAATTCACGTCTCACTGTATATCTTTTAATTTCGAATATATTTTTTTTTTAATAAAAAAATTATAAAATTAATTTAAAATAATTGAGGGAAATTACTGTATGTAAAACATAACAACGTGTACAAACATAAATTCAAATCACTTGTAAATAGTAGAAAAGGATATACAGTTTGTTGGTGTCGCCCTCTAGACGAAAAAACTTTTAACGTATTTTTTTATTTTAAGAAAAATAAATACTCCTGTAGGTAAAAATTAAATATATTTTTCCCTTCCAGCATTTTTATTTGTATTTCTTTTCGTTAGAAAGACATCTTTTTAGATTTTTTTCAAAAGAAATTGATTCAAATTTTCAAAAAGTGACTCCAGACTGGTACGGGTTGAGCCTTTACCTGTACTTACATAATTTTTCTTGTGGGAAAAATAAAAAAATAATCCGTAAAATTGGTGTACTATGAAACAGTTGTTATATAATAAGTCGATCTTAGTATTACAGAAATGATTTACGTAAAACAATAAGGTGTACAAATGCGTAAATTTTATTTATCCCTCGTAAAACATCAGTAAAATTTATCATAAATTGTTTTCATTCACAAATAATATTAATTTACTTAAAAATGTAACAGAAGCGTCACTTTCCAGACGAAAAATCTTGCAATGTAAGGGTTTCGTAGTACCCCACTTTTAAAATTAATTTTTTAGTATTTTTAAAAGAAGAAAATGTGTATTTATAGGTTAAGGTCAAATCTATGTTTTCTTGGAACCACTTTTTCAAAATTCAATTTAGTTTTTCTAAAAAAAAAATTGAGAAAATAGTAAACAAAATCGAGTTTTATATTTTTTTTTTTTTTTTAGAAATAACAGTTTCATATTTCAGATTTAACCTTTACCAACACGCACATATTTTCTTCTTTCAGAATGAGTCAAAAATAAAAAGTGAGGCAATACGACACCCTTGCATGCTCTGCTCTAAAGCCAGTAAATACTCTTAATTCAAAAATGAAAATTAACTAAGCACCTGCTATTTCATTTTTTTGAGTTTTTTCCCCAAAATGTATTATATTTTTCCAATTCTAGATGCTAAATAATCCACTGTTTTGTGTCATATTACTGTAAGAACTGTTTATTTTTAAGTATAGGTAGTAAATTGTTAAACAGATATTTTAAAAATGGTTGGAGGTACAATTATTTTATTGTTTATTTTGTTATTCTATAGAAAAGGTATTTAATTACCTATATTTTTATATAAAGTGTCAACAATATACATATCTCTATCGTTTATAGGAAGTAAATGTTCACTTAAAATATATATTCTGTCAATTTTTCATTAAAATACTTGCCTTATTCATGCCATTCCCCATGTTGGCGGGGTGGCCGCGGTAAGCCTTTCAGGCCCCGTCTTTGGCTGTTACCCACTGCCCGAACGCGATTGAACTAGAACTAGGGCTTTTCAAAAAGAATACCGGAACGAATCTCGCCTGTAGAGATGCGGAATATATGGGACTATCTGTTATTGCTGATAACTTTTTTACGTTTAAATATTTGTGTTCAAAATATGCTTGTTTGCATTTGGTAGATCGATATTAATGTCATAAAACAAACCTTGATATACTTACTATACATTTTTTATGTTATAATAAATATTTTTTAAACTAGAAACTAGCGAGAACACCGGCGGGTTAGCAACTTGTATTTTTAGGCATTCTATGGGCACTTTTTTTAATAAAATAAAAATAATAAAAGCAAAAGAATATTTCTTACCATTTTCAAAATAATAACTACTTTCGTTTTTCTTATAGAAGCCATATTAGATTTGTATTGCATTAAATAGTACCTTTTATCCCCTTTTCAAAAATGTATCACATGGCATTTTATTTCAAATTAATGTTGAAATAACAGTGGAGGCTCGTTATAATACGAGATGGTAGTGCCAGATTTTTAACAAATGTGAAAACCCCGCCGGAGGCGCCCTGTCGGAGGCCCCCCACCTAAGGCGAAACATTTTTTGGGATGCAACGTCCAAATTTTTAACCAAAAAACTGGCTTTGGGCAAATATTTATGACGGTATTGTCAAAATAGATATAAAATTTTAATTAAAAAAATAAATGAAGGACGGATACTTTTATATTTATTATACAGTGTGTCTACTTAAGTTGGAACCATATGGAAAACATTTTTATTATTGATTTTAGGAAAAAAAGTTATTCCTGATAAAAAGTCCTGCATGACCCAAAACTTAAAATACAGTCATCAGATATCAAATTTTTCAAGCCGTATACGAGGTTTGTCAAAAAATATGAATTTTGCTCAAGAGTAAAGTAGGTACGTTTATTTTTTTACAAAACCGAAAATTTTCATTAAGAAATTTGCTAAATTCTTCACAAACATCAACAAAAGGAAAGCGTATTATGTTTATAGTAGCTAACGTAATTTATAACGTTTTCAGATATTTACAATCAATGTGTAGAGTGTAGAGTTTATAAAAAATAAGAAAATCTGTTTTTTCAGATAGATCGGTGTAATTGCATATTTGAATGTAATATTCAATTCTAATCAACTTTTTTTAATGAAAATTTTCGATTTTGTCAAAAATAAACGTACTTTACTCTTGAGCAAAATTCATATTTTTTGACAAACCTCGAATACGGCTTGAAAAATTTGATATGTGATGACTGTATTTTAGGTTTTGGGTCATGCAGGACTTTTTATCAAGAATAACTTTTTTTCCTAAAATCAATAATAAAAATGTTTTCCATATGGTTCCAACTTAAGTAGACACACTGTATGACTACTATTAATGAGGTTTCTAACACAACTTTTGCCACGAAACAGTCCGTCAGGGTTAGTCTTATTCTAAACTTTGCCAATAAATTACTCAAAACTTACCAAAGAACTCTGTAAAATTAATTAAAAATTATGACTTAACTTACCCCCAGTAATTAATGCTGAAAGTCCTTGCAGTTTGTTATTACCATACAGAGTCTAAAAAATCAAAAAAATAAAACTATACCTACTTACAGTATTTAAACCCGAGAATACTGATCAAGGAGAAGCGACAGCTTGGTGTTTTCAGTGTACCGTTTTGTAACGCGTATGTGCGAAAATAAGTTGTGTATCACTTAAAATTATGTTATCTGTCAAAGTCAGTTCAAGTTGTGTTTAGTACGTGAGCAATGTTAAGTGATATTTTTTGGTGTTTGTTTTGTGTAGTAATAAGATGAAGATTTTTACACACTTAGGTATATACAGATATAAAATGTGCCAAAATAGTTATTAGGAAACTAAGAATTTTATCACATGCATAAATATTAAGTATAATGATTTAATCATTTTTGACATTTTATTTTTCATATGTAGGTATTGTATTTTGTGAAATATATGTTTTTCTTTTTTTAAATAAATTTAATAAACAATGAACTGCAGATTTTGTTTATTTTATTTTGAAATTATATTTAAAAAAATATAATAAATTCGCGTATTTCAATTAGGATTGGTCAAAGTGGGCAAAATCCCTTTATTATGGCTAAATTGTAAGTTACAATTATGTCAATATAAAGATGTTTTGCCCATTCATATTTACATTTATTGAATGCATCATACTGGAGTTGATTTTGGAAATATTAGTACATACTTAAGTACTATTTCTAAAAATTCGTTTATGCACACATAGTCCAATGGACGTCCACTTTAGATCTATTTGAGGGTCAGTAATTCTATCAGCGGAAGTTTAAAATCTTATTCAATTATAACTGTATCTATTAAAAAGTTTTCAAGTGGTTCCTTGGTCGAGCTCGTCTAGCGATTGAAAGCGTAAAACGATAATGGATGTGTCGTGAGTTCGATACCTGCTCAGGTCAAGCGATTTTTAATAAAAAATAAATAAATGGTGTATAGCGATTTGCGAAAATAATAAACAAATTATTAATAATATAAATTAGTGTGTGGTGAATTGCGGTTCTGTAAAAAAGTGGGGATGTGGTCTCAATGGAAATATAATCCTGGACGTTTTTTGAATGTCCAGTATTCGACGTCCAAATATATTCCAGAATTTGACGTCCTCTGAATGGTCAAAAGTCCCAGACAGCACACGACATCTTAAAGACGTCTGTTTTATGTCGTAGTTATGACTGACTGCCTAAAGACCTAAAAAAGACGTTTTAAATATAAATTTATTTTTAATTTTTTTTTTTATTAATTTACAAAATTTACTTATTTTTTTTTATTTATTTACGAGCATTTGTTCATTAGAGTAAGTAAATATTTGATAACATAAAAATAATAATAATAATAAATATAACTTTAATAAAATTAACAATTAAAACATAAGACAAATTGAATTACGCGCTCTTTCAACTTGACCGGAACTTGGTTCAACGATCGAAGCGAATGTTTTTATTATGCTTTGTCTTATTTCAACAGTAGAATTTAAACAAGGACGTGTATCTGAATGTGACTATTATTGGGGTTCCGTGGTTCGTCGCGTTCTACGTTGTTGTCCTTTCGTTGTCATTTGTCGTTGATATTGAAGATGAAAGCCGAGACTCCGAGAGGTTAGTTTTTGTTCATTATTCGTTGATTTTTTTGTGTCTTGTGCCGTGGATTACTGTGAATTTATAAGCATAAAAGTTTACTGCATATACTGAAAAACCAAATAGAAGAACCCTTATTAGTGTTTTAAGTACATCTAGGCGTCTAGAGCTGACTTAGAAGCTTCATCGGATGTAAATATATCTGAATTAGAGTTGAAAGTAAAGGAAAATTGCCATTCTTTGACCCCCACACTATCTACTGAAAATCCTATTAAAGCGAATTTGACAGAGTGAGCTATATAATGTATAATATTTTACACAGCGCAGTTAAAATTATTGCAATCCAGACTGGCTCAAAAGAGCATCAGACAGAAGATTAACCACTAACGAGGAAGAATCCAAAAAATAATTTGTAATATTACTTTTTTTTTTTTTTAAGGTGAAGGGGGAGAAAAAGTCCTTTATATCTCACAAGGAAAGTCAATGTTTAATTATTTAACAAAACATTGAGTGCGACCGGTTTCGAAGTGTCATCACTTCATCTTCATGCTCGCCTAGTGGAATGGAGAATATGTGGTGTAAGGTGTGTTAACTTGGAGCAAACGATATATAAAATAGTAAAAAAGAGAAAACTCATCATACTCTCTATCCACTAAATTGTAAAATTTAAATTTAAACTTTGTTCATTTTACAATTTATTTCACCCCACCTTTGATGAAACTTGTTTTGTAGTATTCCCTAGTGGATGGAGAGTATGGTGAGTTTTCTCTTTTTTACTATTTTATATATCGTTTGCTCCAAGTTAACACACCTTACACCACATACGTCTTAAAGATGTCTTTAAGACGTCTGGCCGGCATCATAAGACGTCTTTTAGACGTCTGTCATGTCTCTGACAGGCGTCTTATGGACGTTTTAAAGATGTCTTTGTGCTGTCTGGGGTGTGCCATTTGTATACTTCACTGGACGTCCATTGGATGTCGGAAGTCCAGAAAACTCATTTTTGGACGTCTAGACATCCAAAATTGTATATCGAATGGACGTCCAATGGACATATTTGTATTATCTGGGTAATAGCCAGGTCAGGTATTTAACTCTAAATACATAAACCTTAAATGACATCTGGTTTAACTTGGCGAGAAAACACTTGTTTCTACAGTAATGAGTGATATACTTTTAATATAATATAAATCTAGAAATTCTAAAAATATGTAAGTACTTTTTAAACCTAAAAGCTTTGAAAATATATGCACATTGCAAATATTTAGTTAAACCTCTCAAACTTAATGTCTTTTTAATTCTTACCTACATTTTTTTTGACACCCTTAATTTTATTTACCTTATTTTTAGTTAAGGAAAAGGTAATTTAATTTAAATATGGGGCTTTTATTACATTTTTAACAATAAATAAACCAAATATTGAACAAATTTTATAGATAAATTATAAAATAATAAACGTCTTTTACTTTTATAATAAATAATTAGTTATTACATAATGAATTATATTTTGGTGTCGAAATTTCACCATTGCTATTAACCCTACTTCAATGAAATTAAATCACATTGCAACATTTGCGCATGGACTATAAGAATAATTTCAGATAATTTGCCAAACTATTTCGCTCAGTGTATAAAATAAGCATGTTTTCTCAGCGTGCT
This sequence comes from Psylliodes chrysocephalus, assembly GCA_927349885.1. Classification (NCBI taxonomy): domain Eukaryota; kingdom Metazoa; phylum Arthropoda; class Insecta; order Coleoptera; family Chrysomelidae; genus Psylliodes; species Psylliodes chrysocephalus. The sequence continues at coordinate 1,158,956 of OV651831.1, forward strand.
AAGTTGTGTTTCAGTCAAAGTCATACTGTGAAAAAGGTACATCCGATATCAAAGGCACCGACAGCTACTGTCGCTTCTCCTTGATCGGTATTCTTGGATTTAAACACGCGCACTAAGTTGCTTGATATACTAGTTTTAAAGTTTCCGATAAATGAAGTTCATTCATCTTTCTTTTTTGGTTGTAAAGTTATCAATTACTTTATTATTAAAATTTTCAATTCCATTTACAAAATGTTTTTCTGCAGACAACATACCCAAAGCACTAAGTCTTTCTTCCTTCATTGTATTTCTGAGGAATGTTTTAATCCGTTTAATCATTGAAAAACAGCACTCTGCTTCAGATGTTGACACAGGTATCAAAATACCTAAAAGTTTAAGAGTTTCCTGAAATGTACAATTTAAACCTTCCTCATTTAATCAAATTGACAGCGGGACAGCTCCGGAGGTGGTACTTAATTCGTCTCTCTGATACAGTACTTGTAATTTATTTTTAAGCATATTTTTGTCTAAAAATGAAAATTGTATACACAACTGTAATGAGGTCTTTTCTATTTTCATAAACAGTATGAACACCTCGCGATTGAAAATTCTAACGTGTTTAGAAAGATCTTGGCAACCTACTTAACTACCTCATCCAAAATTTTTGTTCTTTGAGGAGACGTGGAAAAGAAAGAGCACAAACCAGATAAATTAGAAAAAAATATTCTAGCCTGCTTATTGACAGAACTTGTCATAACTAAATTCATCTGGTGTGCATAGCAATGAACGTAATTTGCAAGAGGATATGTTTGTTTAATAATTTTTTGCAGACCATTTAATCCACCACTCATTACAAACGCGCCGTCGTAGCTTTGAGCAATTAATTTATTTGGACTATGTTTTAATAATGGATGTAAAACATTTAAAATACATTCAGCGATTGATTTGTCATCGTGTCCATTGAGCATGTAAAACCTCCAAAATCTCTCAACTAGTCGTCCTTTACAAAAATATCTGAAAACTGTAACTAATTGAAATTCACAAGCAACGTCCGTCATTTCATCGGCAATCACTGCAACAAAAGGACAATTTTCTATTTCTTTCCTAATTTCTTCGTGATAAACATAACATGCACTCAAAAAGTTCATTTTGGGTTGTTTTTTATTAAAAGCTTTTGAACTTTGAATATGAACCTTTAAGTCAGATGCAGGGGCAGATACGGCCGCAAACGCTCCCCTGAGGGAACCTGGCGACACCCTCTTCTATCTAGACTTGCCAGCGTATGCGGGGCTCTGCGTCGGTCGACCTTTCCTTCCCTAGCTACTCGTGGGTACCATATTGAAAGGGATCGTATTTAATTCCGTCCCCGTTGAATGGCAATATAAAGTGTCCACCTATTCTATCGCTTTTGACCGCGGTAAATTCCAGGAACCAAAGTCGTGGATGCGCTGGAACAGAAGCAGAGAATCATCGTAATAGGAACGGGAATTGATTATTGAATGTCAGTGATTGAACGTGGGGAGAATGGAATGTCCGTCATTGTTAAAAAGGTTTAGTTTTTTTTTTCGTTAGTTTTATTTGTGATAAAAATGTAAGTGCCTTTTTAAATCAATTATTATGTTTCAATTACTTTTATATTATTTAACTAGTTGATGATTCACTATTTAGATTTGAATTTCACTGTTATAAGTAATTTCATGCTTTTTCTTGACGGCATTTTTTTGTATCTGTCATAAAAAATTGCTTGCATTCCAGTAACGAGTTTGTTTGATTTTATGACTTATTTTACTATCTAAATCAGTGAAAAATAGCATCCTTTTAATATTTTAATTTAAATATTTTTGAAGTTTATTGATATTTTGTAGTTATACCAAGGAAAATTTGCTATAATTTTTATTTGACATTGAGATTATTTTTAAAGTTTGGCAAGGAAAAAGTAATATTATATTAGTAAATTATGTGTTTTTCTAACATCAGATATTCACAGCATTGGCAGATCTAAGTTAAAAGTATAAAATGCCTTGTTGATTGATACTAACATTTTCGCCCGTGGCTGGGACATCATCGGGATAGGTGTCTCGATAACTTACCCTATTTTGTCACCAGAATATTCAACTCTAGGTGAGTAGTAAAGCTGTAGAGCTTCCCCATTACCTTGTCCCTATTAACCCTTCTTCAGTTTTGCATCGAGTTTGTTTGAACCTAGTAATGCTCAATGTTTGTTAACTGATGAGTTATTGTTCTTAAAATATATATTTTATTTTTGCCTTGCAGTATTAGATATTGTTTTTTTTTAAATAATGTATTGAATATTATTTCATATATTTTCCTGTGTATAACTCAAATTGAATATTATTTCATATAATTTTCTGTCCTTAACTAAAACATCAAGTAATTAAATGTGTTTTTTTATATTTATACTTAATTTGTCATTTGTATCCAAATTGACGTTTGATTGGTTTTATTGTATTTATTATAACTTAGGGGTTTTATTGTTGGTTCTTTCCCCTCATTTGATAAATTAATTATTTTTTTATTGCACCGAACCAGACCTATATTTAATCTTTATAAATATATTTTATATACTTATAAATTTTTACTTTCTGATTCTGTCATCTATAATATTTTCAATAAAGATTAGATATAAATCAATAGATGTTTTCTTTTAACCTTTACCACTCCCTCAATAACACGTAAGTAGCCAATAGATAACGAATCTTTCAGTCTGTCACTCGTGATGTCCTAATCACTTCATAGTCGATCACGCCGCCACTTTATTTATCATACTTTTAACGGCTTTTTGCATAAAATGTAGGTACTCATGTTTCTTTTTAAAAAATGGTAGAGACGCTAATAGTTACTTGTAAAATGACCTTGACGATGCCTTTTTATATTTCTATTTACAACTTACACAAACTCTTACCATCGTTAAAATTTGTATCACTAAAGTAATAAAATACAAAAAGTCACTTATAAACTACAAAAATAACCTAGAAATTATTGAAAATTAAAAATCAAATGACAGTTCTGACAATTTCGAACGATTTGACATGCCAGCCAAAACGAAACAGACCAATGGGAATGCTGAACACTATCTTTCCCCCTGTACCAAAACAAAGTCCATTTGGACGATGGCTCTAGTAATATATTTATGCTCGCATACTATAGTTTATTTATTGAAAACACTATTTACAATTTATTTATGACGTACTATTTAATTTATATAATACTTAGACGCTAATGAACAATTCTAATTTATTTATTACACTTTAAATTTTATTCTAATACTCTATACTAAACTATATACAACTAACTGCCGTCTTCAAACTCGCGATATTTATATCAAGCCAACTCTGTAACCAGAATACTCTAGACGGCCCCGAAAATTCCATCTCTGACTCAACGGTACTCTCCGCCCGTTGTAGCCGTTTCTAGTGCGGTAGCGGCATTCCTGAACGTTCCGTCGCCTCGAGCATGAGTCGCGTGCCATCTGAAGGTAGCGCTTGCTTTAGACACAGGGTCGGATTAGGAATTTCATGACAATATATAAAAGATAATAGTTTGTTTATATAAAAGTAGTTGTGTTAAAAGTTAGTTTTTAATTAATATTCAAGCCATTAATATATATTTCATTGCGAACTTGTGCTCGCGTACAGACTTGTTGAGTTTTTTAAAAGTACAACAATGATACTTCCTACTAAAATATTAGTCATTCTTATAACAAGTTGGTATACGTAACTCAACTTATACAGTATCTTGAAAGTTTCAAATAAGAACTTGTGTTAGTTAATAGGGGTTGATTTTTAGAACTCGTCGACCCCAACATAAATTTTCGTTTATGGTTACCCCTGGTAAACCAATTTCGACCGCAAGTAGTCATCGACTATTTTGATATATTTGCTTACCTTAAAAAAAAATATTTTTACTTTTCATAAAATTAACATTTTTGAAATATTTAATATTCATTAATTTTTTATGAAATTTACCATTTTTTTTTTAATTTTATACGCATAATACCTTTATATACCTTTATTTATCTTTATTTTAATAAAATTTCCGAAAAACTGAAA
>OV651831.1:1163504-1184504 GCA_927349885.1 Psylliodes chrysocephalus
CTATAACAAAATTAATGCCGTAAAAATAATAATTAGATTCCAGGTCCGGCTTGACAAAATTTGAGCATTTCTGTCCGCTTCAAAAACAACACCCTGTGTGAGCAAATTTAACATATCTGATTAAACATCTTAAAAGAGCGGAAAAAATCAATTTGGGTAGGTGTCTTTTAAAATTTGCGCATGTCGTTTTAGAGGCACTAATTTTTTGATAAAAGATATTTTTAAAAATTTGTTAACTTCAGAATTTAAACACGATTTTTTGATTATAAAACATGGAAAATATTACTTTTTTAAGTAAGTACTTTCAAATATCTCAATTTTACACTGTTTCAGTCTTTGATTTAATATTAGAAATAAATTACAGGCCCGTATAGTTAGCTAAACCAATAATTTTTTAAATACCCTGTATAATAAAAAATAAGGAAAGTAAAGATTAAAAAGGAAATTTCGAATTAATGGCAAACATTAACAAACTTTGAAGTATTTTCTTTAAGGTACCAGGAAAATTTAATTATGTATAAACAAAATAATTATTAATTTTATTTCACAAATAAACTTTTTGAAACAATTAAAACCTAATTAATAAAATAACCTATTCTAACCTAATAATTGTTCAAAATGAAAACCATTTTGCTGAATACATATTGTTGCCCTTTCCACAATTTCTTGGATTGCCGCTCGAATTGTTTCAGGTTTATTTCGTATTTCTACGCACGCATTGTTTATTCTTTGAAGAAGTTCATCAGGTGTATTAATTTCGTCACTATAAACTAATGATTTTAAATGTCCCCAAAGGTAATAATCGACGGGATTAAAATCTGGTGATCTTGCCGGCCAGTGATTAGGTCCACCCCGACCTATCCACGTATTAGGAAAATTCTCATTTAGAAATTCTCTTACGATTCTTCTAAAATGTGGCGCAGCACCATCATGCTGGAAATACATGCCCCCAATATTTTCATTTTCCAGCAGTACTGGCAAATGATTTTGAATAAAATCTAAGTATGCTTCACCTGTTAGTCGATTAGGAAGCACATGCGGCCCAATCAGATGGTTGTTTAGCAAACCACACCAAATATTCACAGAAAATTTATTTTGCGAGTGGCTCTGTCTTACAACGTGTGGATTTTCTTGTGCCCAAAAATGAGAATTCCTTAAGTTGTATACACCATCCCTAGTGAATTGTGATTCATCGGAAAATAAACATCGATTAAGAATTCTTCTATTTCGAATAATCCAGTTAGAAAAATGTATTCTATGTATTTCATCTCCCATCTCCAATCTCTGTACATGTTGAAAGTGAAATGGATATAACCTATTTCTTCTTAATGTTCGCCAAATAGTAACGTGTGGTAGATCTAATGCATTACTTATTCTGCAAGAACTAATTTTTGGATAATTTTCAGCCATATTGATAATATTCTCTTCTACATCAATGTTTGCCATTCTATTATGTTCATTGAATTTTGCTGTATGAAAACGACCGTGCTGTCTAAGAAAATTAAAAATGTTCGAAAAAGTTTGATGGTTAGGCAGTCGGCGTATTTGGTACGGGCCTGGAAACCTTCTCTCATATTCCCTTACAGCGGCTCGACTATTACCATTACAAAATCCGTATACAAACAAAATATCGGCATATTCTTCGTTGGAAAATTGATAAGGCATTTCTAGATTTGGTTATTTAACACCAATGTTTGCAACAAAGAAACTTTAATGAATAGTCTATTAAACTTATGTATTAGCTGTCAAAAACTTTCAACTGTTTTCTTGCTTTCTAGATAAAGTTATTTATAAAACAGAGAATACATAATACATGTGAAAAAATAAAAAAATAATCCTAAGGTTGGCAATCCAAAGAATTTATTGAATGGCTTATTTGATAAAATAGTTGTCATTTGATCAAATATTAGGTTAATCAAGGTTGTTTTAATAGTTAGGTTTTTCTTGAGTTATTCCCTTTATTTAGGAAATAAATTTAAATATTTAAATACAATAAAAAGTTAACTGTATGAGTAATAATTACTAAGTTATGTTTAAAATTGAATCTTGCTGTTAAACTCATTTTTGTTAAGTAGAAATAATATTTTTAATCTTTAATTTCCTTATTTTTCATTATACAGGGTATTTAAAAAATTATTGGTTTACTATACTATACGGGCCTGTTATTTATTTCTAATATTAAATCAAAGACTGAAACAGTGTAAAATTGAGATATTTGAAAAGTACTTACTTAAAAAAGTAATATTTTCCATGTTTTATAATCAAAAAATCGTGTTTAAATTCTGAAGTTAACAAATTTTTAAAAATATCATTTTTTATCAAAAAATTAGTGCCACTAAAACGACATGCGCAAATTTTAAAAGACACCTACCCAAATTGATTTTTTCCGCTCTTTTAAGATGTTTAATCAGATATGTTAAATTTGCTCATACAGGGTGTTGTTTTTGAAGCGGACAGAAATGCTCAAATTTTGTTAATCCGGACCTGGAATCTCATTTTTATTTTTACGGCATTATTTTTGTTATATGCCAAATTTTAATTTTTTATACCGAGTGGTTGTTAAGTTTTGGCTAAAAACAAATTCAGGTGAAATTCATAAATTACCCTGTATCTAGGTAATGAGATGTGATAGACCTATTAATAATTGATGATTTCGAGGCACCCAAGTGTTCCACACCTACAGTTAACGTATGTACTGATATGGTATTAAAACACCCTGTGTTCTAAAATAATGAAATAAATTAATAATAATAATAATAATAATAATAACCATACTAATAATAATGATGATAACAATAATAATAGTAATAAATTAATAACCCTGTATTATGAAAATATTGTAAGAAATCTTAAGAGAAGCAGACTAAGAGATAGAAAAAATGGTTTCTAGATAAAAGGAGATTGTTAGAAAAGTCAGTTTTTGAAAGTTAATCAATTTTGAAATGTTAAAAAAAATTAATGTCAGAAATTTAAAAGAGAATTGTACGTTAAAAAAAATAGATAGAAGAATTTAAATAAGCAAACCTGTAAAAAAAAAACTTCCTAAAATGTAATAAGAAGTATAAATTACACAAGAATGTAAAATGTACATATGATGATAGGCAACTGATGAAGGAGTTGATTTGAGTACAAGGACAATTTGGATAGAAGTCGACCAAGACCGTGAGTACGCCGTTTATAAACATTTTAATTGTGCAAGTTTTTTTGACTATTCCTTAAAAAAGGAATAAAAGGTATTCATTATAAGTTTTGTTGAAAATAGACATAATAATAGTTTTAATAATTTTTCATAATTGTTTCAATTGAAAGGCTAATCAAATATGAATTATTTGATTTTGTAATTTGAACAGAGTTGTACTTCAGTAGGTGTAGTAGGGTAGTATTAGTTATATATAATTTTAAAAGGATATTAGAATATCTAAAATTTGTTAGATTGTTCCATAATGGTTTCTGTAAATTAAACAAGTTGATCTTTAGAGAGGTTTGTTTATTTAAACATATAATTTACAAAATACAGGGTACAAAGATTAAATCAACTCATAAGTTTCATTATTTGTTATATTGTTGATTTTGATAAAATAAAATTAAAATAAAATAAAAATAAAATAAAAATAAAAATAAAAATAAAAATAAAAATAAAAATAAAAATAAAAATAAAAATAAAAATAAAAATAAAAATAAAAATAAAAATAAAAATAAAAATAAAAATAAAAATAAAAATAAAAATAAAAATAAAAATAAAAATAAAAATAAAAATAAAAATAAAAATAAAAATAAAAATAAAAATAAAAATAAAAATAAAAATAAAAATAAAAATAAAAATAAAAATAAAAATAAAAATAAAAATAAAAATAAAAATAAAAATAAAAATAAAAATAAAAATAAAAATAAAAATAAAAATAAAAATAAAAATAAAAATAAAAATAAAAATAAAAATAAAAATAAAAATAAAAATAAAAATAAAAATAAAAATAAAAATAAAAATAAAAATAAAAATAAAAATAAAAATAAAAATAAAAATAAAAATAAAAATAAAAATAAAAATAAAAATAAAAATAAAAATAAAAATAAAAATAAAAATAAAAATAAAAATAAAAATAAAAATAAAAATAAAAATAAAAATAAAAATAAAAATAAAAATAAAAATAAAAATAAAAATAAAAATAAAAATAAAAATAAAAATAAAAATAAAAATAAAAATAAAAATAAAAATAAAAATAAAAATAAAAATAAAAATAAAAATAAAAATAAAAATAAAAATAAAAATAAAAATAAAAATAAAAATAAAAATAAAAATAAAAATAAAAATAAAAATAAAAATAAAAATAAAAATAAAAATAAAAATAAAAATAAAAATAAAAATAAAAATAAAAATAAAAATAAAAATAAAAATAAAAATAAAAATAAAAATAAAAATAAAAATAAAAATAAAAATAAAAATAAAAATAAAAATAAAAATAAAAATAAAAATAAAAATAAAAATAAAAATAAAAATAAAAATAAAAATAAAAATAAAAATAAAAATAAAAATAAAAATAAAAATAAAAATAAAAATAAAAATAAAAATAAAAATAAAAATAAAAATAAAAATAAAAATAAAAATAAAAATAAAAATTAAAATAAAATTAAAATAAAATTAAAATAAAATTAAAATAAAATTAAAATAAAATTAAAATAAAATTAAAATAAAATTAAAATAAAATTAAAATAAAATTAAAATAAAATTAAAATAAAATTAAAATAAAATTAAAATAAAATTAAAATAAAATTAAAATAAAATTAAAATAAAATTAAAATAAAATTAAAATAAAATTAAAATAAAATTAAAATAAAATTAAAATAAAATTAAAATAAAATTAAAATAAAATTAAAATAAAATTAAAATAAAATTAAAATAAAATTAAAATAAAATTAAAATAAAATTAAAATAAAATTAAAATAAAATTAAAATAAAATTAAAATAAAATTAAAATAAAATTAAAATAAAATTAAAATAAAATTAAAATAAAATTAAAATAAAATTAAAATAAAATTAAAATAAAATTAAAATAAAATTAAAATAAAATTAAAATAAAATTAAAATAAAATTAAAATAAAATTAAAATAAAATTAAAATTAAAATAGAAGTATAATAAAATAAAATTAAAATCAAAACTAAAATTGAAATAAATTAAATTAAATTAACTTAAATAAATTAAAATTAAAAAAATATTAATATCGTAACTTGAAACACCCCTGAGATAAGAGCATTTTTGAGTCAAATTAAAAGATAAAGTGGGAAGCCGAGGTAAATTAATATTATAATTTAAATTAAAATAAAAATAAAAAAAGGTATTGTGAGATATCATAACAGTACATTACATTCTGAAACACCCTGTATAGGTACAGTATACAAAAAAAATATATATATATCCAAGACATGCACATTAAAAATAGACAATTAGAAAAACATTTACCTTAAAATATGGTGGTATTCAGATAAATTATAAAAACATGAATCTAGTAAATAGTTTAGTTTTTTAAGTTTTCTTTTAAAAGGTTCATATTTCTTTTCAGATTTAATGAAATCAGGGAGTTGATTAAAAAATTTAATTCCAACAAATTCAGGCGATTTCTCAAATAATGCTGTTGAGTGTCTTGGTGTTCTGAATAAATTTGCATTCCTAGTTGAGTATTCATGATAATTTGAATTTTGTAAAAATTGGTGTATGTTGCATTTAGCATATAGCAACGTTTTATAAATGTAAATACAGGGAAATGTTAATATTTTAAATTTTTTTGAAGTTATATTTACAAGTTTGCATTAATTCTAGATTAAAAATAAGCCGGATTATTGTTTTCTGTAAGATAAATACTTTAGATGCATTGACTGCATCACCCCAAAGAATAATGTTGTATGATATATGAGAATATGCTAAAGCATAGTAGACATTAAGCAGTTGCTCTTGGGTAAATATTGATTTTAATTTTAGTATTGCATAGTATGCGCTGTTTAATTTTTTACAAACATTAGATATTTGGCTATTCCAACCCATATTGCTATCAATATGTATGCCTAAAAATTTTGTAACATCTGAGAGCATAATTTCTGCATTATTGACATTTACTTTACAATTCTGGGTAATTTGATTTCTAGAGTAGAACTGAAGGCAAACGGTTTTGTTTGAATTAACAAATAAAGAATTTCTATAACACCATGATGTAAACTCATTAGATAAAATATTTAATTTACTAATTAATTCATCTACTTATTGTGCGTTGGTGGCAATTGTTCTGTCATCTGCATATAAAATTATGTTTTCTAAGTTAATATGATTAGGCATATCATTTATGTAGCATAGAAAAATTAGAGGTCCTAAAATTGATCCCTGAGGCACACCCATATTAACACTTTCTAGTTCAGATTTACAATTTCCAACTTTGACATAGATCTGTCTGTTATTTATATAAGATGACAACCAAGACAAAAAGTTACCTCTAAAACCAAGTCCTTCAAATTTTTGAATAGCGACATCTAAGTTGATTGAATCAAACGCCTTTGAGCACTTTCAGTAGATTTTTCTGGAAGGTATCCATTTTGATTTTTGCATATTATTTCATATTTTTTAAGAAATATTAGCATTTTTTGTGGACACACTTTTCAAAGATTTTGCTTAAGATTGTAGACACTGTAATAGGTGTATAATTATCAATTAAATTATTATCACCTTTTTTAAAGATAGGAGTTACATATCCTACTTTCAGATAATCTGGGAAAATACCTAGCTGAATAGACTGATTGATTAAGTCTGCTAAAATTTGAGAGATGTGATGACTAATACGTTTTATTATCTTTGTGGAAATGCAGTCAATGCCCATAGTGCCCATTTTTTAATGAGTGAATAACTTCAATTACATCACGATGATCAACAGGAGAGAAGTAAAAGGTCTGAGAGACACATGACGCAGTAAAATTTTTAAAATTCAAATCATTGAAATCAGACTGTAGTGCTTTTTTTGTGGAGGTGGCAAAATGCTCTGCAAAAACTTTATCTATTTGTTTTGGTTCAATAATTGACAGTCCTCCTACTTCAATTTGTTTAATTTGAGAACCTTTTGATGTTTTACCATCTTGGTGATTTACCTGTTTCCATATATATTTTTGTTTTTGCTGAAAAGTTATATTGAAAATGAGATCTTTTTGTTCCATTTATATTATTGACATATTGTCTCTTTGCTTCTTTGTATCTAATATGTATATTCACATCATTAGAATTTTTTATAAAATAAATTCCTTATATCAGCTCCCATCCTCAAAATATCTGGACTTATCCAGTTATTTTTTTTATTTGTCTTTACAGTTCTTGTGACAACCGGACAATTTACTTTTATATAGTAATTTAGAATATTTAAGAATGTTTCATAGGCAAGATTTATGTTATCAAAATATTCATACACAGAATCAAAATTTTCAGAACTTATTTTTTGCTGCAGATTAAGTAAATTCGCCTCTGATAAGTCTCTAAAATGTATTTTTTCATTGATAACAGTTACATAACATTTTTCCTTTATATAATTTAATGACACGTCAATTGCTAGGTGATCTCCAATACAGAGGTCTACCACGGTTTCCGTATATGTAGAAAGGTAGTTTGTGAGAAAATAATCAATTTTAGTACGCGACGTTTTACCGTTTTTGTCAGTACAAATTCTAGTTGGTTCTCTATTTAAACAACGCAAGTTAAAACACTCCATCAAATCAACTAATAAAACTTTTTCTCATGAATCTTTTAAAAAATCAATATTGAAATCTTCACAAATTATGATACATTTGAAATGACTATAACAATAATTAAGAAGCATATACATCTTATTAAAAAACGTATCAAGATTACCTGTTGGGGCCCGATAAATAGTTAACAAACAATACCTAAGTCCATTTAAACTAAACGTAATTGAACAACATTCAAAATTTAACTCTTCACTTTTGTCACTAATAAATCGCGGTATATCATGCAACAAAGATTTTTTTACAAGTATCAAGATACCACCATGATCCTTATCAGTCCTATTAAAGAATGCGGCCTGATGGTATCCATCAAAACAAAATATATTGATATTATCATCATTACACCAGGTCTCCGAAAGGCATAAGATATCTGGCGATTTTTGATTTATAATTAATTCAATCCGGTTAGTTTTATTTGTTAATGACTGTACATTTATTATCCTAAACATTCACATCATGATTGTTCACAATTTTACCATTTATGTTTTTAGTTGGAGATCTGTGCTGAGAGAAAAATCCTCGATACTATCATTATTAACTAAAGTTTGTTCCTCATCCAAATTGTTATATGTCTGATTACGGTCTGACATTCGACTACTGGTTTTAATAAAAATTAAATTTGATGCAGGCTTTTTAGGAGAGTCTATTTCTTTTTTTTATATGCAGGATATTTGATTGTTGTTTAATTTATTAGCGTTATTGTAGTTGGTATTTAAAAAAATAGCAGGTCTTTCGTGATACCTATTAAAGACTTCCAGAAAACTAAATAACTTATTATTAAATTTGGAGACTTGTTGGGCGCATTCTTTATTAGGACTGGAAGCGGATAAAAATATGAAATTTGTTTGTGTACAACTTTTTAATTTGTAATTTATGTTCTTAATACTAGGGTATCGTTTATTGAAAAAGTCATTGGATCCAGCCATTACAATGATGAAATCTTGGGCCGTAAAATTTCTTGACAAATTTTCAACATCTTCTATTACACTAATGAATTGCGCACCGGGTTTTATAATCATCTGAATTTTGATATTTACTCCGGAATACCTTTTCTTAATTCCCTATCTAATCCTCTACCGGTCTCATCAGTCAGTATCAAAATTTGCCTAGAACTCTTGTAAAAGTTACACTTGTTACATTTTTTGGATTAAATATCACTTCTTTCTGAGTTTTTAGTTTTTGCAGCGCATTTTCCATATTTTTGTTTGAAGCTTCTAGTTTAGAAATTTCGTTCTCTAAATTTGCCAACTTCTTGACATACGAGGATGTATCAGAAAATAACGAGACTGGTGCTATAGTATAACAACGAAACATTTATTTAAAAAAATTCAACAACTATCCTTCGAAGTACTCTCCATTCTGTTGAATACACTTATTCCATCGCTTTATCCACTTATTATAAACTTCTGAGAAACCATTTTTTGATAGTCTGTTTAGTATACCCATCACAGCGTTGTTGAGCTCTAAATCCGACTCAAATCTTCTACCTCTCAATTCTTTTTTGACTTCAGGAAACAAATGGAAGTCACATGGAGCAAGTTCAGGAGAATAGGGGGGATGAACCATAATTTCAACCCCTAATTCTTCAATTGTTCGTTGACAAATCATTGATCTATGAGCCGGAGAATTGTCGTGATGCAGCGTCCAGCCAAAGTCCTGATAAAGCGGCCTTTTTTTCTTTAATTTTGCCTTTAAGGGTCCTCGAAGTACATTAGAATAGTACTCCCCTGTTACTGTATGTCCTCTAGGTACAATGTGATCGTAAATAACGCCAAATTTATCAAAAAAAATCAGGTGCATCACTTTACCAGCGCTTTTAGCAGTTTTGGCCTTCTGCGGTCTTGGGCTGCCTTTATGTTTCCAATGTAAGATGGCGCCGTCTGAACAAGACGTGTTAAGTATAGAGCTAAATAAATTAAAAAAAAGCGACTTAATCGAAATTATAGTTTTTAAAAAGTTACCTGATCATGTTAGTGATAACGCAGTGCTAAACAATTGTGTCAAAAATTTTAAAATAAGACAACCAGAAGTAGAAGATAAAGACAATTTCTACGAGTCATTGAACAATATGGAGGAAAACTGTTAAATTGACCGATGCCGATTTGTTCAATTAAAAAGTAAACAATTGGAACGAGAAACTTGTTTATTAAATGATTTAAATGATCAAATGAAAAAAAGGCTCTGTGATCAGGAAGAAATTATTTCTTCTAAAAGCAAATTTGGCAAATAAGTCAAAACAAGACAAAAATCAAGTCGAGGAAGAATATTCCAGTAAAACAGATCACCCTATACGAAATCAAAATATTTCAACAAATAATAAAAATGCTAATATTTCAAAAACACCGGAACTAAATCCATTTAACATTTTGAACAAAAAAGTGGTCCAAATAGATAACACACCGATAGCGAAATCAACAAATGAGAAAAACATAAAAGTAAAACCGACGAAGACGGTTTTACGACAGTAAATAGACGAAACAGACGGTCTTCAAAATCTGTTCTCGTTAAAGGTTCCTCGTGTCAAAGTTCCTGCAAAATTCAAGGAGCCGATTCCGATGTGGAATGGTTACATGTTAGTAAAGTGAAGGGTCATGTGGAAAATGAAATAATGTTAAATTTTCTTCAAGAAACCTTCCCAAATGAGAACGTTAAGTGTTTTAAATTAAATACAAAGGGCAATAATAGTTCATTTAAAATAGGTGTACGACAGGAGTGCAAAGTGAAAATGTTGAAAAGTGAAATGTGGCCTAAAAATGTGCTGCTATATGGCCCACGTTGGGCGCCAAAAATGTAACCTAAGAAATGAACTTGGTGATTCCACCAAAATTTTTAAACTTAAAAAAAAATTATTAAAGTATTAACTACAATTAAAAATGTTGTCTACTACGGTTACACAAGTTTCGGTTGTTCCGGTGTCAACCTTCGGGCCTTCGACGTCGCTCAGACGGCAGCTAGGGGGTGGATAGCTTACAAAAATTCCGGAAATAGACAAATGAGTAGGCGCCAACTGGGTCTATATAGTGGCCAAACTATGATCCTATTTCCCCAAAAACCCAGTAAATGAGGAAAGAAATAAAAGACAAACCTCAACTTATGTTCCTTTATAAAGAAAAAAAAAATATTTACTAAATATACAGACTAATTACCTAATGGCTTAGGTAATCATAAAAATTGGAGGAAATTAAAGTGAAAATTTACACTGTATATGTATATGCATAACCCAAAATAAATTATTAAATCAAAATATGGCACGGTTCGTCGTTAACTTGGTACCAGGCATGACGCTTGCGCAAAATATTAATTCCCACCTTACATAAAAAAAATATAAAAATAGTTAACTCAAATCTTGTGCATAATCCGCACCTATACTACATCATATATATATTGTAAACTAAACAGTAAACTTATAATCCTTATAAGCTTATAACCCTCTCCAAATTGGAAGGCGATATTCGCTTAACTTTTGGTTAAGACCAAACTACCAAAAAGAAAATTATTAAACCATGAAATTTTATAATTAAGTATAATTCATACAACTAAATAAAAATATAAAAATAAACTAAAAATTTAATGAACACATAAAGGACTTTAGACACAGAGGTTATTTACTTAAACTCCCAGATTGGAAGAGGTTACTTAATCTCTGCCCCCACACGGGTCTTCTAAGATTGCTTAACTTAATCGTTAAGTCTGGTCCATTTAATAATGAATAAATTGAATAAAGTAAAATTATGGCAGTAGCCCTTAATAACTGAAGAATTACAACTTAAACGTGGAAGCAGTCCAAGTGTTCTGCGACCCGAAGGATTACTACATCAGCATTAAGTGCTTAAATTAAGTAAACATTTAAAATATTAATCAATTGAACGATGTAACATTTGATAATACTTAAGTTATGAGTGAAAGAACCCTAGAACATTCTGTGCTCAAAAGTATAAATAATGTTGCGAATACCTTGACAACATTCGGTTGAAAGTGAAGGTATAATATAACAATGCACGCATGAAACCTTCAATATAACGTATAAGAAAAACCTGATAGTAGGGTGTCTTCTTTCACAGCATTCCCATCTTCCTATCCAGAACGAGAATCATCATTGTAAATCTAGCTACAAGTAAGCTAGGCAGCTAGTATACCAATGTTCTGTGTTCCCTCGATGAAACCGTTGAACTCCGGACGATATAACCCTCTGTGTACAACTGTTGAAATCCTGGGTCAACAACCCCTAGGTGAAACTGTTGACGAATCTTGGGCTAACAAGCCCCTGGGTGAAAATTGTCGACGAATCTTGGGCTAACAACCCCCTGGGTGAAACTGTCGTCTAATCCTGGGCTAACAAGCCCCTGGGTGAAACCCTTAAAATATTACAAAGAAAAATGTCAATACACATTGACTCAAGTATCCCGAACTATAGGATTACCCAAAAATGTACATAAACTAGAAAATATTCAGTATCTAGGATAAAGAAAAATTACATTGGCTCAACAGTGAGTCATAAACAGTATTATGAGCTCAAATAATTAAAATTCTGTTATACAATGCCATAACATAAAAGAAATTGCCAGCCACATGGATGGTAACATAACCAAATATATACAAAACATACCTTTTTCGCAAAGGGTTAACTTGGTAGCCTTCCAAGGATGAGAAACACGTGAGATCATCCACAGCAACAATATTCCACACTCCAAATGCTGTGAACTCCCAATTATTGCGTTAAAATCCTATAATAGATATGGGCTGGACCAATGACCATAGGAATTTACCAATACACTAAAATTCCTCTCAAAATACGAAATGTCCATTTACCCACAATTAACCATGAAGTAGAATCTAAAATCCCCTTTAACTAGGGTAAGCCGATGGGGCTAAATATTAAGAAAATTCTACTTCGACGCAAAAATCGTCTCTCGTGACTCAACACCCACTGCCAGAAAAAACTACGTCAGCCGTCCAAAATGGCCGAAATCCCTTTCCGATAAATGTCAAGTGGGTTCAGAAATTCATCCTCAAGAATTCCCCACTATATAACTTAACAGACCATTTACGAAAGGTACCCTAAAAACTATATTTATATACAGTATAACTACATTTGGGAAACTGTTCCCAACAAAAAATTAACACAACAGCGATCGCAAAAAAAAAACCCTCACGACTTAAAATCGCTCATTGTGAAACTACCTTACCTCGGGTTCTGAGCCCGATATAGGAACGTCCCACCAACATGACACTTGTCGGTGTTCTGTCGTCAAATGACGTTTATGTCATTCACTGTCACAATTAATAAACATTAATCCAATTCTGACAGCTATAAACAAAAATAAAGAAAATCTTAAAGAATGGTATCGTAAATAATTAATTACCCAAAGGTGAGACTATAATACATAATATGTATAAATTTAAAACGAAACTTGGTCTATTTCTAGGAGAATCTGGCAAATTAAAACAGTGAACACTACACCGCAAATATGACCAACGTACAAAGTATTATACTACCTTTTACTTAGTGGTGAGATGAAATAAATTATAATAATGATGTCCGAAAGTTAGAATACAGGTGAAATTAGTTAATGACAAAAATAATAGAGATATCATCAATACGATTTTACCCTTTTTTTCTCGTATGATTAACCAGGTAAGCCAAAACAATTTTATTAATTCGTGGGGCCAAAAATGAACGTTACAAAGGATTACGAGTTTTTTCGAGGACAAAGGCAGTAAGTCGTTTTATATCACATTATGCCATCT
This sequence comes from Psylliodes chrysocephalus, assembly GCA_927349885.1. Taxonomy (NCBI): domain Eukaryota; kingdom Metazoa; phylum Arthropoda; class Insecta; order Coleoptera; family Chrysomelidae; genus Psylliodes; species Psylliodes chrysocephalus. The sequence goes on from OV651831.1 coordinate 1,177,021, forward strand.
TAACTTCAGAAGTCTCCGTAATAAAATAGATCAACTTGAAGAACTGATCGTATCACTAAATTACCCCGATATTTTTTGTATTAGTGAAGTTTGGTGTGAAGAATTTGAACTAATATCTATTTTCATTGATTTATATAAATTGACTGATTATTTTTGTCGAAAAGATAAGCAAGGTGGCGGTGTCGCAATTTTTGTTAAAACTGAATTGGAATACACAATAAAGTCAAGTAAAATAAATAAAATCGATGAAATTTTTGAATATGCTCTAATCGATTTACAAATTAACAAATTTTCTTTGACCGTAGGCTGTTTTTACCGAACATCGCCAGATATTGCTCAATTTTTAAGTAACATTGACTGTCTATTGTCTGAAATAGTTAAGGGTGATAAAATATTCTTAATGTGTGGGGACTTCAATGTAAATTTTGACGAAAACATTCACGATGTTAATGCAAAAAGATTAAGAAACATTTTTTTAAGTTATGGTTTACATCAGTGTATTTTTGAATATACACGTATAACAAATCAGACAAAGTCAATAATTGACAATATTTTTTCTAATTTAGAAAAACAAACTATTAAATGCAATGTTATACGCACTGATGTCAGTGATCATTTTTTTACAACAAATTGTTTATGACACCGAGTCCGGGTCGGAAAGTTTTGATGTCACTTATGCATTGAAACGTAAGGTTTTTAACGCTCATAATATTTTTTACTGTAAGTATTTGCTAGCAAATGAAAGCTGGAGTTTTCTGAATGAAAATACTTTATCATGTGATAAAATGTTTGGCCTCTTTTACAATATATTTGTGGATATTTTTGAAAAGTCATTTCCAATAGAATCATATAAAATCAAATCAAATATTAATATAAATAAGGGAAAGCCTTGGATTACTAAGGAAATTATAAATGAAGGTTTCCTTTTAAGAGATCTGTTTTATCTCTACAAATCTTCTGGTGATAAAGGTATTTTGCAAGGATACAATATTATTAAAAGAAATCATCGTCTAAAAATTACGGCAGCGAAGAAAAATTATTACGATACTCAAATGTTTTATTCAAACAACAAAACAAAAGGTGCCTGGAATATACTAACAATACAAATGGGAAAAAATCAAATAAAAATAACTACCCAAACTATTTTAAAGATAACGAAGGTAAACACATTTTAAAACCGACTGATGTTGCTGAATCTTTAGCGGATTTTTTCTCTGCCTCAATATCAGACCTTTTATCAAAAATGACAATAGAAAACTCAAACAAAGGACACAACATAAGTTCATGTAGAGATTCACTGTTTTTATATCCAGTAACAAATTCCGAGGTAGAAACAATTATAACAACAATATCCTCAAAAAACTCTTGCGGAATTGATGAAATTCCATATAGTTTATTGTTCCATGCTTTGGAATATATCGTGGAACCTTTGGTTATTTTAATTAATTTGTCCTTTCAAAACGGTTCATTTCCTCAGATCCTAAATAGTGCAGTTATAATACCACTTTTCAAAAAAGGAGAAAAAACAGAGTTTGCAAATTACCGTGGTATATCATTATTAGCAGCATTTTCAAAGATCTACGAAAAAGCATTCCAAACCAGGCTAGTAAATTATATTAACACGTTTAGAATTTTAAATCCTTATCAATTCGGTTTCCAAAAAGGGCTTTCCACTCAAGATGCAACTCTTACATTGTACAATCATATCCTAGAAAATTTTGATAAAAATAATAAATGTCTAACTTTATTTTTTGATCTTTCTCGGGCCTTTGAGACAGTCAATCAAGAATTACTTTTACATAAACTTGAGTTGTATGGTATCAGGGGCCCTGCTCTGATGTGGATAAAATCTTTTTTAACTAACAGATCCCAAACAGTTCTATTTAATTCAAATTCTTTAAAAAATCTGTCAACTTCTCGAAAAGTCAGTTCCGGTGTACCACAAGGTAGTGTCATAGGCCCTACTCTTTTTCTTCTTTTTATTAACGACTTAGCCAGTTCTAATATTTTTATTACTCAATTTGCTGATGATACATCATTTAGTGTTGTAAGTAAAGATACTTTTTTGTTACGAGATCAAGCTAACATGGCTGTCGAAACTATGAGTAGTTATTGTGACAACAATGGGCTATTTTTAAATGTTAATAAAACAAATATGCTATTATTTTCCCCAAGAGAGTTAAATTATAGTTTACTGGTCCGCCACAATGGTACATCTATAACTCAAAGTAAATGTGTCAAATTTTTAGGAGTTTATTTTGATTGTAATGTTTCTTGGAATTTTCATGTTGACCATATCACATCTAAATTGGCCACTCACTGTTATGTCCTTTGGCAACTAAGACATTTCATTTCAGTAGATATCCTGAAAATGTATTATTTCGCTCAAATTCACTCGATTTTGAATTACTGCATATTATGCTGGGGAAATTGTAATAGAATAAATGACATACTTGTGTTACAAAAAAAGGCTATAAGAACCATTACTTTCAAAAATAGACAATTTTCATGCAGACAACTTTTTAAAGACTTAAGAATTTTAACTGTTATTTCCGTTTATATTTTAAAATGTGTGTTATATGTAAGGTCTAATCATCAGAATTTTCTTTGTAGAGGTGATATTTCTATAAATAGCGGGTACAATTTAAGAAATGCACAAAATCTCGTTATACCTAGACATAAATTAGTTATGGCAAGTAAAGGACCTCTAATTACATCAATCAAGCTTTACAATAAACTTCCGGATAACATAAAATGCATAAATGATATTAAAGCTTTCAAAACCCGAGTAACAGAGGTCTTACTAGCTCACACTTTTTATAGTGTTGAGGAATACCTCCACTGCAATTTTACTTAAATGTTTTATTATAATTTTACTTAAATGTTTTAATTTTACTTAAATGTTTTAATTTTACTTAAATGTTTTAAATGTATTGTTTGTAACGAATTATATATAAGTTTGTTTTTACTCATACATTTCTGTCTTGTTTGTAAATTTTATGTGACGTTTTCTATACCTATGTATTCAGGTCTACAGAAATAAATTATTATTATTATTATTATTATTGCATACTTTGAGACTTCAATTCAGGATCGTAATGATAAAACCAACTTTCGTCACATGTAACAACATTATTTAAAAACTGTGGGTTATGATGCAATTGCCTTTTCCACTGCTGACAAATTGTCACTCGATTCGCTTTTGTTCATCGGTCATCACTTTTGGAATCCATCTTGCCGCGATCTTCCGGTACTCTAAATCTTCATGAATAATTTTTTTGAGTGGTACCGTAAGACAAATTAACATTGTCAGAAATTCGTTTTATGCCAATCCGGCGATCATTTTGCATCAAGTCGTTAATTTCTGCAATTTTTGTGTCATTTCTCGCAGTTTGTGGTCGACCGGGACGAGGTTCATCTTCAACTAATTCACAACCGTCTTTAAACTTTTTATGCCACTCAAACACTCTACATCGTGATAAATTATTATCTAGATATGCACCTTTAATCATTTCAAAAGTTTCAGTTGGTGTTTTACCCAATCGAACACAAAATTTTATCGCGTATCTTTGCTCCACTTTCATTTTTCGATGGGTACGCAAAACACTGACAATTCAATAATTAATTTGTAACAAATGTCAAAAGTTAAATCAAAGCCTACTTGCGGGGTAGTACATTAAATATAAGGATTTCATGTCTCATTTTTTGGGTTATAAAATGTTACCTCTGAAAGAAGTTATAGCACCAGTCTCGTTATATACTGATATATCCTCGTATTCCTTACTAATTTTCTTTGCATCACTCTGGAGTCTTTCATTTTCTTTTTCTAAAATGCTTATCGTGGTAACCATATTTTTACTTAATTTATTCAGATCATCAATGTCCTTATTCAATTTCAACACACCTTCATCTTTTATGATAAGTTTTCAGAATATTCAATATTTATTTTTTCGTATGAATCAAGCTTTAATTTTAAATTTTCCATTTCTTTTAATTGATTTGAAAGCTTTTCAAAGAATTTATCTTCCGCTTCTAGTACCATATCTTCATAACTTTGAGTACCCCTTTTTAATCTATTGATGTATCTTTTTCTTCCAAAGTTTGTTTAAGTGTATATATTTCTACCTCATATTCTTTAACATTTGCTTCTTCTTCATCATTGTCTTTAATTTGACATGTCTGGGAACAATAAATTTGTTAATTCCGAAGTTTAATTGCATGTTTTATGTCCCTCTCTAGACAACTGGGGTGAAAAACTCCTGAACACGTTACACAAATAAAAATTTTAAATTCTTTGCCACAACATTTAAATGTAGACGTTTTAAATTGATACGCCACTGGACACAAGTTGAAAAATCGATTTCCACAGCAATACAGTTATCAGTTTTGCACTTTTTTTATGAGTCACAAGAAATAGTTTTTTGCACAGACAAGTTTTTATATTAAAACTGAATTTAAAATATTATTTCATCAAATAACCACTACAAATCGCGTCAAATGTTCTAAAACAATTGCACCACAATGTAGCTGATGATATCAGGCACATATTGACATAAATTTCGATATTTAATATAGACTTTATTCACATGAAAATTCACTTTTAATCAGAGCAACATATACACTGTCGGCAAGCGCCGGCCATTCGAGTAAATATACACTTCGAACCTTATTAATTCTTTAGAAAACTGTACAATTCACCTATATGCCAATGTCACTCAGATTTATTACAGTTTCCCTTCAGATCTATCACAAAATGCGTGTGAGGTAATCGTGATTTGAATTCTTTTGTTGGATCAGTAACCGAGCACTGTTTACTAATTACTGCTTCAAAATCTAATGTGATGTTGTTTGGATCAAGTCTTAATCGTGATAAAATTATTGAAAAATTAGGTATTGAAATTAATAACGATAGACTAACAATAGTAAATGAAACTAAAAACTTAGGAGTTTTAATTGATTCTGAATTAAGGTTTGAAAAACATATTACTAAATTGATTCAGAGAGTTTGTAGCTCATTAAAATTGATATACGGTAATCGTAATTTGTTACCCAAAAGTATTAAAATATCACTATGTAAATCACTTATACTATCAAATTTTAATTTTGCTGATTCTGTTTATGCTCCAAATTTTACAGTAACCTTAAAAAAAATACAAAAAATACAAAACAGTTGATTAAGACTCATATACGGTATAAGAAAATATCAAAGGATATCACATAAACTCAAAGAAATTGGTTGACTAAATATGGAAAACCGACAAATTCATCATGCAACAACGCAATACCACAAAATTGTCTTGTATAAAATCCCCATTTATCTTTACAAAAAAATATCCTTTAAGACAGATGTTCACAACTTAAACTTAAGTTTCAAAGGTCTACTATCACCGCCTCAATTTAAATCTTACATTTTATATGCCTATTAGAATATTAACGTGGCTATCAAATAGCGTTGGATTTACTATGCTATATTTAATAGTTTTTTAAAAATCTCATGGAACATTCGATTGTACTATTATAAAAATTTTACCATAATCCCTTTTACAACATTTACATTATTCCAAAAACATTTTTATATATTTTTTTAATATACCTAATTTTTGAAATATGACAATTATACAATATGAATAAAGTATTTAATAAAATATTGATAATTTGTAAAATTATTTAATTTTAAATTGTTTAACAGAATTTTTTTATTTGCAGATTTCCGTTCTTCTAAATTAAGATCGAAACATATCGACGGACATTTTGGGAAAGACTTCGTGATTTGTGAATTTTGTGGAAGATTCATGACAAAAATGAATTTTTCTCGGCACCAATTTATTCATGTAGTAAAAAATAGATCAAGAAAACAACAGCATTTAATAAATCACGGTAATGAAAAAGCATTTAAATGTGACATTTGTTCCCAAGGATTTAAGCGAAAATATTTTTTACAACAACATTTAATAAATCACAGTAATCAAAAACTATTTAAATGCGACATTTGTTCCAAAGGATTTAATCAAAAATCTTATTTACAAAAACATTTAATAATTCATAGTAATGAAAAAACAATTAAATGTGACATTTGTTTCAAAGGATTTAATTACAAATGTAACTTACAACAACATTTAATAATTCACAGTAATGAAAAACCATTTAAATGTGACATTTGTTTTAAAGAATTTAATCACAAAGGTCATCTAAAAGAACACTTATTAATTCATACTGATCAAAAACCAAAGTGCAGCATTTGCTCTAAGGAATTTACACATAAATCTAGTTTAAGAGTACATTTACAAAGTCATTCTGATGAAAGACCATATAAGTGCAATCATTGTTCCGAAGCATTCAAACAGAAAGTCGGTCTAAGGCACCATTTAAAAAAAGGATTTAATTACAAATATCACTTACAACAACATTTAATAATTCACGGTAATGAAAAACCATTTATATGTGATATTTGTTCAAAAGGATTTAATCGAAAATCTAGCTTACAACAACATTTAATAAATCAAAGTACTAAAAAATCATTTATATGTGACATTTGTACTAAAAAATTTAATCAAATATCTTGTTTACAACAACATTTAATAATTCACAGTAATGAAAAACCATTTAAATGTGACATTTGTTCAAAAGGATTTAATCGAAAATCTCACTTACGTACACATTTAATAATTCACAATAATGAAAAACGTTACAAAAAAGAAATAATTAAAAATTAACTTAATTGTAGTGAAAAACAATTTAAATGTGGATTTGATACAAATCATTCGATTTTTAGTAATTATGCAGATCCACCAAGGTCACTAAATAGTCACTTGCTTTATTTTTCTGTTTTACTTATTTACTAAATTTTATTTTTTTTATCTATTTTGCTTTTTGTTTATTTCATATGGTTTTACTTTCTAGTTTGTTTCATTTGTATTCTCAACTTATTATGATCTCATTGTTGTGTATACATAATGTCAAAGGGTTAGATGCAAGAGTAGTTCTAGGCCAGCCATACTCAACCTGCGGCCCGTGGGTCGCATGCGGGTCTCCAAGCTTTTTTTGTGGCCCGCAACACTATTATTGGTCGCAGCGCTAAAAAACATGCTAATTTTTAAATAAACGTTTGGAATTTTGTGGGGTACTGCAAAAACAAGATAGCTCCACTTTGTAACGTGATACTTGTTATTTTATCTATTTGTTGTAGTGTTTTAAGCTCAATTGATTTTGGGAGTGGGTCAGGTTATTAAATAACACGTACTGCCTTGAAAAAAAGTTGGGCGCCACTATATTTTCAACTTATTATACTTTACTATAGATTAGTGATAAAAATATAGAAAATCACTAACCATTAAGATATTATATTTAAGCCAAGTTTTAGATAAGGCAGTAACAAATTATAATTCACAGAGATTTACTTAATTCAAATTTAGATGATTTATTAAAAAAATAAAAACTTATCTGATATAACAGGAGGTAGTTATATTAGGGTGATTTGTATGGAA
>OV651831.1:1185004-1230440 GCA_927349885.1 Psylliodes chrysocephalus
AACAATTGTTCGTATTCACCAAGTGGAGTTTTTGGTGGGATATACAGGTAACATATATATAAGGACGTTAAATTAAGCTTAATCTTTACTAATATTAAATCTATAAAATTAAAATCGGGAAAAGAGTGCTCTTGTACATTAATGTAAGTAGATATCATTTAAATCATTTAAATAGAAATCATTTAAATAAAATTATAGTTGCAGCTAAAACTAAATATTATGCCAATATTTTTAAAAACACAAAATATATTTAAAAAAATTACAGTACAGTAAAAGAAGCTATAAATGAAAAAACCAATAAATCTAATGAACGAATTGTTATTAAAAATCACAAAACCCATGACACTTTTACCACTGTTAAAGAAATGATTGATTTTTGTAATAAATACTATAATGAAGTTGGTAGTAAATTGACAGAAACAATTGTGAAACCATCAGACAAGTTTAAATTAAATTATTCGTCTACCAGACTCTTGCTTTCTAAAATCAGTTGATGAAAACGAAATTGCGTCACACATCGAAAGGTTAAAAAACGGTAGCTCACCAGGAATTGATAACATTACAACAAAAATGATTAAAAATAACTACAATCATTTTTTATACCCACTTACACATATAATAAATCTAATATTTCTGACCGGCATTATACCTGAACAGTTTAAAATTTCAATAGTTGTACCTATATATAAAAATGGAAATAAAAATAACATAGCTAATTACAGACCTATTAGCCTTATAAACACATTTGCTAAAATTTTTGAAAAATGCATTAAAGTACGCTTGTATGACTATCTATACAAAAATAACAGTCTCAGTGAAAAGCAGTTTGGGTTTAAAACAGGGTTTAGCACTAACGATGCAATGTTTTTACTTGTTATCCGAATCAAACTTACTTTGGATAAGGGTGATAAATGTATTGCAGTGTTCTTGGATTTAGCAAAGGCGTAATGTGAGCCATTTTATTATTCAGTCATGCTCTAACTCTCCAAGTCCCTCTCTGTCTTATTTCGCCTTTGAGGCTCAACTTGTCCGATTATCATACATAATTAAACCCCTTAAGACCAAACCTATGTGACGACTATGGCGGAAGGGCTTTCAAGACTTTTCCAGGTAAAACGTGATAGTGTTTCTAATTTTTGGCGAGAACGTTCTAGAACCTAAAGGAACCTCCCACCATAATTTTAAATTGGTATTAAAATGGTACAGTTTACATTAAAATTATTTAGGAAGATGTTGAACATTTAAAGTTAGAACATTTATAGTCTACAGTCTTAAATTCTAAATGATCTCTAACAATGGTATTGGTTATACCATAATAAAGTCCACGATAATAAGAGCGTGGGTACGTTTTTCTCATTGCTCCCGAGAAGTGTTCAGATTTGGTGGTAAAAACCATCATACAAAATTAAATAAAGTATCAAATTATAGCTAAAATCATAGTGAATTCAAATATGTAATTCTTATAAAAGTGCCAATTACAGTAAAGGTGAAAATTGCATTTAACAAGGATTTTTTAAAAGTGTTCTGTTTTTTTTTTAACTTTAAATACAAAAACTGGATATTGTTATCTGTTCAATTAGTAAAGAAGCCAGCTGATAAATAAATAACTATTTACAAAATAATACAGTGGCGTACTAGAAATAAAATGACCTATTTTAAATGTCATAACAAACAAGAATTCAAAAACTTGGTTTGTATAAGTTGCTTTAACGTCCTGCATCCGAGTTGCCTTGATCGAGACTTCAAGGAAGCTGTTAAAATTGAGGACCATAAGGTATATTGCTCATCCAGATGTGAAAACCTAAAAAACTATGAAGAAGTTGAAATTAAAAATTTCCAAACAGAGATTGCCAAACTAAAGGAAAATCTGCAAGATAAAGAAGACCATATTAAAAGACTAAAAAGAAGCAGTCAAAGTTTCGAAAACTTAGTAATAGATGCAGAGTCAACATTTGAAGCGAAAATTACAAAGCAGTATAGGGAAATTGAGTCTCTCAACTCGAAACTTCAAAGTGCACAGTGTGCAATAAATGAATATGATAAAACCATAATGAAAAAAGATGAGATGATATTAAAACTGCAACTGGATGTCAAGGAGTTGGATTCTATAAACAGGACCATGGTAACAACAATAAGGATGTTGGAAACTGAAAATATTGATTATGAGAAAACCACTGGGATACTTAAAATTGAAAACGAAAATTTTATGGATGTAAGTAAAAATATAAATGAATGTAGAGTTTTAAATTTTGCATTGGAAGACAACCAAAGAAATATGACTGATCAACTTAATCAATTAAAAAATAAGAACGTTAAGCTGATGAAAGATATTGAAAACTTAGCAAAAGACAATATAATGTACCTAAACCAATTAAAAAGCTTACACATTGACATCAAGAATACGAGTTTTAAAAGTGACAACATTGAACCACAGAATGCCAAGAAACAGAAAAAGATTTTGATATTATCAGATGAAAATGGAAGAGGTTTGGACAGGGAATTAAGAAAGTGTTTTTATCGAGAAAGTGCGTCAATTGAAATAATTTTAAAACCAGGAGCAGAATTTAATAGAATACTAGAAGATATTAAAAATCTTACTAAAAACTTTAACTGAAATGATTATGTAGTTATTATGGCAGGAAAAAACGACATATTAAAAAACAGGTATCCTAGCATTAAGAATATTAGTTATAAATTAAAACAGTGCTTGCACACAAATTTAATTTTTCTATCAATACCTAAATTTAAAACTAATATTAAACAAATAATTAATTTCAATTCTAAATTATCAGGTTTTATAAGTTATATAGACTGGTATCAAAAAAACTGCATGTTTCATTTTATCACTTAATGCTCAAAGTTTACTATGTCATTTTGATGAAATTTCAGCTATAGTTACGTCAAAAAAACCATTATTATTGTGCCTTTCTGAAACACATCTTACTGATGAAATATTCGATTCTGAAATTACTATAAATGGTTATAATAGTTATAGGGTTAATAGTGATAGTCGGCACACTGGTGGGGCTTTAATCTACATAAACAATCAATTAAAGGTTTTGAGTTTTAAAAAATTTTGTACACAAAAAAAATATTGGATAATACTATTGAAATTTTTATTTGAAAAAAGTAATTACTTAGTTGTTAGTTTATACAGATCTCCTAGTAGTTCTTGTAAGGATTTTTTAGACTTTTTTGAACATTTTGCAGATGACTTTTTATGTGATTGTGATTTTAATATAATTGTAACAGGTGATTTTAACATTGACTTGATGCATGACAATACTTACAGTAGCAGATTAAAAAATTGTATTTCTGACATTGGTTTGAAAAATATTGTTTCACAAGTTACCCATCCCTCCAATAGTAATAATGGTGGCTCACTTATAGATCTTGTAATAACTAATTCTGAAAATATTAGGGTAGAAATTGTTACATCGCCTAGAATAAGTACACATTTTAATATATCTAGACTGTTTGGCACTAACCAAGGAACCACAATTAATTGAAAGTAGAGGTAGAATTATCGATTATGATACTATTAATGAAAAATTATCTAAAGTTGAATGGAATTATAGATTACGGATTAATGCCAAATATAAGGATTTTTATGAAAAAGTAATGAGGGTTTTAAATGAGGTGGCACCAAAGAGAACTATTAAGATTTTTCCAAAATTTAGAGTTTGGTGGAATGACACAGTGCACACAGCAACTATAGATAGGGATAAGGCTTACAAAAATTATGTATTAAACAAAACAGAACAAAATAAAGAATTATATAAACAGAAACGTAATATGGCTGTTAAAACTATTAGAAATGAAAAGAGAAAATATTATGACTCTCAAATTATGGAAAATAAAAATAATTCTGTTAAATTATGGAATGTAATGAAGGAACTGTTACCCAAAAACTATAAACAAAATGATCTTGTAGAAATTGAAATAAATGAAAATTTAATTATAAAAGACATAATTGAAATGCCAGATGCACTTAACACATATTACATTGATAGTATAATTGACTTAGTATCTAATATAAATCAGAACGTTAATGATTTTCCCATTATTGTTAAAAATGATAATGTAAGTCTTAAAAAGTTTAATCTTGTTAGTTTTGATACTTTAAAAGAAATTGTTTTTGATATGTCGAATAAAGGAAGTCCTGATGAAATTAATATACTGTTTTTAAAATACTGTTTCGAAAATATTGCTAAGCCATTGATAAATATAATAAATTCCTCGTTAGAGACTAATACTGTTCCAGACGATCTAAAAATTTCAATAATAACACCAATAGCTAAGGTTGAGAATTCAAATAGGGCAGTGGACTTACGTCCTATTAATATGTTATGTACAGTAGAAAAAATTTTAGAGAAAGTAGTATATAATCAACTTATTGAATATTTGGAAGAAAATAATATGTTTAATAGTAATCAATCAGGATTTCGGGGTAAACACAGCTGCGAGACTGCACTACAATATGTATTAAATGACTGGAAACAGAATCTTGACAACAAGTTAATTACAGGTGCTCTTTTTTTAGACCTACAAAGAGCATTTGAAACGGTAAATCGAACTCTACTGATTAAAAAGTTAAAAAGTTTTGGTATTATTGAAAATTCACTAGAATGGCTTATAAATTACCTGGACAATAGAAAACAAAAATTAAGGTTTAAAAACATTTTATCAAAAGAACAAAAAAATGAATTAGGCGTACCACAGGGGAGTGTATTGGACCCACTATTGTTCCTTCTATATATTGATGATATTTCTCAAGTTGCAGGTGGTTGCTCCATACATATGTTTGCAGATGATACTCTGCTGTATTATTCTGCTAATAATTTGCAGGAAGTAACCGCTACTATAAATACCACATTAAAGCAAATATATTATTGGTGTTGTTTTAATTCGTTAAAAGTAAATATTAACAAAACTAAATTTATGATTAACGGGAATGTTAGGTATTACAATGAATTTACTGAAAATAATATGAAAATTAGTATTGAAAATGATGTCATTGAAGTCGTAAAAAAAATTAAATATCTGGGAGTAATAGTAGACCATATGTTGTTTTTTTAAAGATCATGCAAACTATATCATTAAAACAGTAGCGTTTAAAGTCAACTACTTATACCGGTGCTCAAAATATATTAATAAATGGTCATTGATTCTTTTATATAACAGTATAGTTTTGCCTCATTTCACTTATTGTGCCACCATTATGTATTTACTTAATCAGAATGAAACCAACAGACTTCAGAAATTACAAAATAGAGCAATGAGGATATTATTGTCATGTGATAGAAGGACCAATATATTAGGTATGTTACAAAATTTGAAATGGCTTTCTGTTAAAAACTATTTTCTGTACTTAACTTTAATATTCATTTATAAAATTAAACATGGACTGGTCCCCTCTTATTTACTTGATAAAATCAATTACAACTTTGACTATCATAACTATAACACAAGAAATAGATCTAATTTTCATATTCCACAAGTTGCACGTAAACAATCCCAAAATTCAATATTTTTTAAGGGACTTCAAGCTTTTAATGAGATACCCTTAGAACTCCGAAATGTCGCCTCATTTAATACCTTTAAATATAAACTAAGAGATTATATGTTAACGAGCCAGCATCTGTGATATTTTAGTGTTATATTTTATATTTTAGATATAGATAAATATTTTTTGTAATTTTATTTATTTGTAATGTACTATTAGCTTTGCTAAATAAACGAGATATATATATATATATATATTTGGAATCTTATCCTTTAAGTAATGTTAGTGATATTGAATAAAAAAAGGTTTTTGGTTAAAAAAATCAATAGGAAGTTTGTTCTTAAAGCCTCTTATCAAATTTAGTTTATAGTTTTTTTATAAGGAGAAGTGGGTTTAAAACTAATGTCAAAGCAGAATTTAAGTTATTTAATATGCTCAAAAAGATTCATAAATTCAAAATTATAAATAGTTAACGTTGATTTGATACAGTTATAGATTTAAAACATTTTGACATGTGTTTGAAACCTCAAATGATAAATTTGCCATTTATATAAACAATATTATAAGAATTAGATATTAGGGATTAGGATAGTGTAAAATGGATTGAATTAATCCACCTTTTTGTTAAATCCTGTATGTATGATTAGAAAAGATAATTTTGAAATCTAGTAGATAGGATTTTGAACATTAAAAACGGGATGACTTTGGTTGGTTTCCGGGGAGACAAGTTTGGTTTTCCTTCATCTTGACAAAAAAGGACGATAGTTAAGAAAAAAATTGATTTTTTAATAAAGAAAAGTAGTATTTAAATAATTAAAGAGAGGCAAAATACTCACCGAAGAAGCAGATAACCTGAGACTGAATTCGCAGTTGGTCCCAAGGTGATTCCAGAAATATTAAAAAAATTGTTGACAGGAGGTTTGTCCTGACCAGGAGACATACACGGACGCAGCCCTAGCTTTGGAGTGTGTGTGTGTGTGTTAAGGTTTCATAGTGGTTTTGAGGCCTAATACACATGTGCACATTTTAGTACAAAAAAAAACCCAAGGTATTCATTTTCTTGTTACTTACATGCATGTATGAACTTTTTCCTTTAAAATAGAATAGACTTTCTGATTTCCTTATGTTGAAGTAGAACATACCAGTAGTTTTCAATAGACATTTCATTCATACAAATATGACATAGTGGAGACTAGTGGTATAAAATAAAACTTTATATTATATTGTGACGAAGTCACTAAAATTCCCATTAATTTATTCCATAAATTAATTTCTAAAATTAATTTCCGTCTATGAACATTTTCAAGACCCCCTGTAACTAATGTTTCCATAGAATTACCGTTTTTAAATCTTTACAAGAGCCCTCGTAGTTTAAAACTTTTCAATATCACAATAATGTAAATCGTCTCGTAAAATTGCAATAGTAGTAGATTTTATCAGTAAGCTGATCAATTAACGTTTTTTTGCAATAACAATTTATTTCCTCTAGGTGGGGCTACCGCCCCACTCCGGCAAAAGTACGAATTCTGATAAAACTAGATGTTTGCGATGAAGGAGATCTCTTTTCCTGCTGTTACCGTGAGTTGAAGAATAAAAGTTGCCTTGCTGTAGTGCCGATTATACCGCAAAGCGATTTTGCTGAAAAGTTAATTAAGGTAGGCCTTTTTATTTAAAATTCCGTCTAATAATTCTCCCTGTAACATTCACTTCCGTACTATTAATTACATGAGCTATTCGACCGATATTTTTGATTTCTTAGTGCCTGTCAGGGTAACGAATTGTATTTAAATCCGGGGCGTTAGTGCCCTTCAACCATTTTCGTGTTAACCAAGGGATGATAGTGGTATTCGCTTGCTATCCCTGTCGAGAGTCGCAGCCGTTTCTGTTCTGTGGAAGCTATGGATTCCCAGATCTCCACATAAGAGAAACTTGAAACCGAATAAATAAAATAAAAATTCTCAAAGTATTGGTCGAATAATACCGCGTTAAGACACCCGTTATTTGGTCTATTGTGCCTAGTAAAATAATATTGCGGGGAGGATATTAGGCGTCGTTTTTACAAAGGCATCCGTCATTTTTTTTCTCTCATGAGTGGAGGGTGATACTGTTCACCACCATTGGCCGATTACTGATATTTTTTTTTATTACTGAGAGTAGCTTATTATTTTTTTTTTATTTTTAAAACGTATAGTTTGAATCATATTTAGTTTTATTATTGTAGATTTTTTCTTATGGCTAAAAGCCGGCCGTTTTCATTAATAGCAAGGAATTTGTGCTAAGGGTGTTAGTGCCCACCGTTTTAATTTTTTTTAAAGGAAAAATTGTTATTTTTATTTTCTTATGGGTATAGTATAGGTCATAGTTAATTTTACCGTTTTATCATTTTCTGTAAATACCGAGACCTTTTATTTTATCAACATACATAATTCTACATTTATTTTATTACCGTTATTAAACAGATAAATATATACCGATTTCATCCCGTTTATTTTATTTTAATTATTATTTATTTCATTTATTTTGTAAATATATTTTTGATTGAAATTCCTGAGTTTAATTTTGAATTACGCCTCTGCTTTTTTTTTCCGTTTTCAGGGCTTAGTGATTAATAGGTAAAAGTGTAGTGAAAAACTTTATTTACTTTACTACCCCAGTGTAGGTCAACTTAACAGCGAAGGTCTATCCGTTTTATTTTTTTTATTTGTACCTGGACTCCACTGAGTCTACTGAGGGTGTACTCTACGTGCACCCCAGGGCCGCAGAGCAAACTGCGATATCAAAACTGGCGCCTGAGCAACCCCTATTCGGGAATTACATTCATAGCGCCACAGACTCGCTGAAGCACTGTAGGTGAATCAGGAGACTTGTCACAATATATAGTATGATAGAGATTAATTATTACTGACCAGAGCATAATAAGCAGAAACTTCTCCTATTGAACTTGTCATTACCAATACCGTTTTCATTTTAACAGATTAATAATAAATGTCATTCACCTAATTTTTATTGTTTTAATTATATCGAACTTTTCTTTAGATAACCTATAATAATTCCCAGTAAACGAACCTACAAGTTTAAGCATTTCATAGGATAGCCCATTGAACCCAGACTGAGAGACGAGTCAATTTCATGCTGACGTCACTAGTATCTACTGTAAGTGTTGATAACTTTAAATGTTAAACAGAACTTTTCATTTTGATCGAAGCTGGCCAGGGAAAATTGAGTAAGAATTTGAACCAAATTTGATTATTATTTTTTATTAAAATTATTTGGAACCGAATGAATACAAATTAAAATCACTTTTTAATATTTTCTTTAGTAAAGTGTTGATTGTTTAAATTAAAAGAAAATACAAATCTTAAGCAAAATAAAAATATATCATCACAGTATATAAATATTGGTGGAGAATAACGCTGTAGGAGTTATTATATGGACAGTGAAGATAAATAGTAATTAGTAGATAGACAGTGGTGAATATAAATAGTGAACAATTCATAGACATTCGAAATATATATATAAATAGGAATAGTGTAATAAAATAAATAAGTGTTTAAATAAATTAATGATAAATAAACTGTTGTTTAAAATAAACAAACATCACAATACAGTGCCTCATCAATTTCTCCTTAATACTTTACAACAGTATGGAGTGAGGGGCACTGTATTAGATCTTTTCAAAAACTATGTGTTAAATAGAAAACAAATGGTGAGAATAAAAAATATCTTAAGCAAACCGGAAATCGTTCAAATGGGAGTGCCGCAGGGAACGGTTCTTGGTCCAATTTTATTTATCATTTATATCAATACTATGTTAAAATTACAAATAAATGGTGCAATAATCTCATATGCAGATGATACTGTGATTGTATTCGAGAATAGCAGCTAGGAAACAGTCAAAGAAAAAGCCAAAATGGGTATAAGTACTATTAAAAGCTGGCTTGATTTTCATAAACTCTCTTTAAATGTCTCTAAAACCTCCTTTCCAGCATTCACGTTAACTAACGTTAACAGGCCTTCTTTCGAAATAAAAATAAATGAAAACTTTGTAATTAGAATGAACAATACAACAAAATACCTCGGTATAATAATTGACCAAAAATTTGAAATGGAGTGAGCACATTCAATCATTAAAAACCAAGGTTAGAAGATTTATTTTTAAATTTTATGAGTTAAGGAAATATATGACTAGGAGTCTACTAATTACTATTTACAATTCGTTGGTTGAATCTATTTTCCGATATGGTTTAATAATATGGGGTGGTTTATATGATATAGCACTTAATGTAACCCAAAATCTTATCATCAAAATTATTTACAAAAAATTAACATTATATCCCAGCTCTCTCTTATATAACAAACAAGTGCTTAATATAAGAACATTATATTACCATTGTTGTACTTTTATTTATAGAAAGCCTGAACTGAGACATACTGCAAAGCACTTGCACAACACAAGATCCAGATTAAATGAGAATCTGAGAACTCCAGCAGTTCAGCAAGATGCAAGTCAAAGATTTGTAACTTATGTTGCTCCCAAAATCTTTAACACCTTACCTGTCAATGTGAGGAACATAAAAAATTTAAAATTATTTCAGAAGAAATCAAAACAGTAAGTATTTCACTTCTAATATTGGTGCATATAGAGATGTACTCTAGATAATTTTGTATTCTTATTACAGATATTTTAAAACTATGTATATATGTATGTATACTATAAGTATAAATGTGTATATTACTATGCTATTACTTTACTTTACATAAAGGTGCTTGCACCTAGGTGCTTTAACTTTAATTATAATTTAATTTTTAATTGTATGAAATGCGAGGGGCAAATCATTTCCGCAATACGTGTACAAAATGACCGCAATCCCATTGAAAATCGCCGCAGTCTCATCAAAATCAGAGACAATCGCTAAAAAATCGCCGCAGTCGTTCCGAATTCGCTCGCAGTCGTTCCGAATTCCCTTGCAGTCCCCCGAATTCTCTCGCAGTCACTGAGCAATCACTAGTAATCGCGCGCAGTAAGGTGACATCTCAGAGTAAGTAAGTAGTAAAGAGAGGACAGTAAACAATGTTTGTGTCGCCATGATAATATGGTCGAGAATTCTAATTAGAGAGAAATAGATTAATATCTCTATCTCTTTGTTTGTATTTGTCAGTTTGACAGACATTAACCTATTGCCATTTTTGGCTAGGGTGCTTTGATTAAGCCATCTAAACCATTTTGTATAAAGAAATTGCAGTTTACATTTATCGAAAGGGTCCTTCCGTGCATTTTGAAGTAAGAACTATTAACCTAAATTTACATTTTGGAATTTGAAGGTCTTTTTAGGATAAATTTAGACAATAAATCTATTTGTATACAAGATTTTACAAGGTGGTCGAAAATTGTCCTTTTTCATCTAATTTTTTTTTAATGTATAACAAAATTGTTGGTATTTTATGGGGGGTTGGGGTGATACATGTTTTAATTAGGGTTTTAAATGTATTTTTACTTTCCTATCTGTGTACAGATAAGGAAAGTATAGGAATCATGATTTTTTTCGACCTCGAATTTTCGACGGTTTTTTACGTTTTGGGGTCTCCTGAATCCGTTTTGACTATTTTCGCGATGGTGTCCGTGTGTGTGTATGTCTCTCTGTATCTGTATCCTCGATAACTCATGAACGGATACAAAAAAAAACACCACATTTTAAACTAAAGCTTTATTCCGACGTCCAACTAACTAATTAGATTTGGGGCACAGTCGGAACATCTGGGGGGTACTTTATAGGTCATCATTTTTATATTTTATGGAATATATCTGTTATTTACGTTTGGAGAAGAAAATTCTTTAAATAAAAGTTACTAACAATATTATTATATATAATTTATTCTATACCAAATTTTCCTAAAATGATCCGTATTCGAGAAATTTCACAAAATGTAAAAAAATTATTTTTTTATAAAAATTGTTCAAATAAAAATTGTTTGTAAATAAGTCTCTATAATTTTTGCCCTATACATAATTTCTCCAAAATGGACCGTATTCGAGATATTCAAGAAAATATGTAAATTTCGAATTTTGTAGAAAAATCAAAAACGGATAAAGGAAAAAACATTAAATTTTAGTAAGTTATCTGAATTTTTAAATCTATTTATTTCAAGTGTTTCTAGAAACACTTGAAATAAATAGATTTAAAAATTCAGATAACTTACTAAATGATCAATTAGATATTAATAATTCACCCTTATTAAACCTCTTTCCCAGTTTTCTGTGAGATAATCCCGGTAATGGGCTATCTTATTGTTATTTGATGGATATTATAATTACCTAAGTACCCTTATTTACTTTAAATAGTTAGTTTATTTTGTAATGTTATTGATGTTTTCTTAAGTACTTTGTTTTGTTAAATTATTTTGTATATATATTGGATACAGAATTGTAAATAGTCACATTTGAAAAAGAAGTTGTACTTCGAAACATATGTCATGTTAGTGTTTGTTTAAAAATTTTTATTTTTAAAATAAAAGTGTGAAAATCTACCAAATTTGGTTTTACTCTTTCAAAATTAAATGGATTTTCATCAAGTAAAGGCCGAAACAATAAATAACCTACATAGAAATTTATATTTCGTGAATCACATCAATTAAAACTGATCTTTCGAATGAATAAAAAACGTACAAAAAGTTGATTTATTGATAAATTTGTGATACACACTTAGTTTTAAATCAATGCATTGTATTTAGCACCCATACATGTGTAATCTGGTAATCCATACAATATCGTAGAAATCCTTCGGAATGCGTGCAATTTGCAATAATACTGGCAATCCATACGTTAATCGCCGCAATCAATAGGAAAATGTCCGCAATCAATAGGGAAATCGTTGCAGTCAATACATAAATCACCGCAGTCACGGGAAATCTGTCGGAAGTCATGTGGAAATCACCGCAGTCATCCAGAAATCGCCGCAGTCAACCAGAAATCGCCGCAGTCATCCAGAAATCGCCATATGATTGCGGAAATCATATGAATTCGGCAATACATGTACATTTTTACAAAGAGTGATTTGCCCCTCGATGAAATGTATTTGTATCAAATAAATCAAAAATACTTATTATACAAAATGTCCAATTTACAGTTTTATCATTTAGTGGAATAAAAAATAGAGGTAATAGTTCATACATAATGGTTTGTTTGGTGCAAACTTGACTCAAGTAATAACATCCCTAAGGTAACTTATCAGTGTAAGTCAGAGCTAATTGAATAAGCTGATACATGTGACTGAAAATTTAATGATTTTAATTAGTTTTCTATTGATGCCAGATATTTTTAGTGTAATTGCATTTTAAACTACATTAAAAACTGAAGGAAAGAAGCTGAAATATTTTATTAAAAATTTGTCTTCCTTTTTTTGTTTAAAATCGTCAGTTTTTGTTGTTTATATCTTCTTTTTGTAAAACTGTTTTTAGTCATGATATATTGTTTAATAGACTTGACTTACCTTTTTGGCACACAGCACAAGGGTATTGTCTCCATTCTTTCTTAGAAACAATTGCTGTAGTTGTTAACATTCTCAATGCCCTTTTAGCAACTTTACTGCTACACGACTGTACTAAATTGTCCGGATCTTCATCAATTTCACTTTTTAACGTTGGCAAATCTATTTGAGTAGTCAAAAGTTCACTTTCAATTTTAGCTTGTTTATTCCCACTAACTTCTTGATTTTCAACAACATCGGGAATATCAGGAGATTCTATTTTAATGGTTACATTAATATTTTTCGTTGGAAAATCCCAGGATCGTCGATATTCCATTTTAGACTCTTCACATTCAAAGAATTCTTTTTTAATTTCATCAAGATTTGAAGACTTCTGTGTTTGTGATTCTTCAGTTTTAAATTCACTAAAATTATCGTCCGATTCGTCTCTATCGTCAAATGCAAGCGCATAGTCATGATCGTTATTAATATTAAATATTACTTGTTGTTTTGTATAAGTACAATAATTTCCTTCTGTTCGACTAGAAAAATCTGGTTCCGATTTGAAAACAATGTCATAAGGACCTTTTGCTTTCACGTTCATTATTTTAAAATTAACAACTTTATAAACAAATTAATCAGTTAATAATTATTATATTACAACAAAATCTAATTTTTTATGATAACATAACCTAATGCTAGAGTAATTTCTTCTTTTCCTTTTTCTAGAAGAACGATAATCAAGGATTGAATACTATTAAACAGGATAGATTAGTAAAAATATCTATCAATAGAGGACTTCTATACAAGGGAAGTGCAACCAACTTGACAATTTTTTTTGACACTAATGACATAAGAAATCGGGACACATAACGAGGCTGTTTTTTGTAAAATTTTTGGTTTTTCTTATCTACTTTTATGCCGTTTAGATACCATGTTGTACCCGTAACGTAAAAAAGACTTTATTTTAGGGTATTTTACATTTAAAGGTTGAAAACTTTTGTCAATATTAGCTGTCGATAATGTCAAAACATAAGCGTAGCATTGCATTTTATTTTTTATTGTTAATAGTCTATTTGTGTTTCTCCTGCTTTCTTGAAACATTTTTTGTCATTTGGTTTTACTTATTTATGTCGATTGCAAAATGCTGCTGCAACGAATACAAGTTATATACAATATACAACCAACATACAACACTAGTTACGTTGTGCCCATCTATGGTTAAACGCCTGTGTTCTATCATCACTATAATTGACAGCTGACAATGATAAAATGTTTCAACCTTTAAATGTAAAATACCCTAAAATAAAAAGTCCTTTTCACGTTACGGGTACAACAAGGTATGTAAATGGCATAAAAGTATATAAGAAAAACGAAAAAGTAAACTAAAAAACAGCCTCTTTATGTGACCCGATTTCTTATGTCATTAGTGTCAATTTTATTTTGTCAAGTTGGTAGCACTTCCCTTGTATAGAAGTCCTCTAATTTGTGACGTCACTACAGAACCTTACACATTTTTTTTTTACCTTTTACACAGACACCGCTTTATTTATAAATAGTGGAAAAGTATTTTTATTGATTTTAAATAAAAATAAAGGTTTTGGAACATCTATAGGTAAAATTCTTAATTAGGGTCAATAAGGAACAAATTACGTATCAAAGTTGGGGAGGATTCGAATCCTTTTTGAGGATCCGCGAGCGGTATTCGAATACTTAAGAAAAAACCGGATTTGTCGAAGATATTCTTAAGGATTCGTATTCGAATCAGCAATATTAGTCTCGGATCCTTTTAGAGACCACGCTTTGACTTGTCACGAAGTGTAAACTGAAACAGACTAAGACTAAACTGATTGATAAATGTAACAATCTACAAATTAATATCAAAGAAGGCAGCAGAGCATCTAAACAATTTTGAGTTGAAACCTATGCCATACTTTTAGGCTATTTGGTTATCTGCTAGCTTCGAACGAAGCCAGCAGAGCACCTCGGTTTTTAAAGCTTTTTTCTAAAAACAACCACACTGCATTTTTAGGCTTTTGAAATATAAAACTTTACTAAAAAATTACTGTTTATAAATAATACAGGGTGCTTTGTTGGAACAAAGTCAGCAGAGAACCTCGGTTTTTTAAACATTTTTTCTAAAAAAAATCACACTGCATTTTTAAGCTATTTTAAGGCCTTTAAAATATTTTAAAGCCTTTAAAATATTTTAAAACTTTACTAAAAATTACTATTTTTAAATAATACAAGGTGCTTTGTTGGAACAAAGTTAGCAGAGCACCTCGGTATATTTTTTCTGGAAACATCTACTAATGTCACATGTTTAATGCTATTTTAGGCTCTTAAAATATAAAACTTTTCGTTAAAAAATAGTTGAGGGAAACAGATTTTGTTCCCTTAAGGGTTCTTTAAAAGGATATGCAGTTTAAGCTCCTAGAACATTTATTTTGAAAACAAACAGGATTTTAGAACTGAACGAACAAAACAAAATGATTTTTATGTAACGAATTAAATTCAAAACGATAATGACATGCAAGAAAAATCAAAAGTAATAATCGACATCTTCTTCTTTTTATTTTAACCAACCACGCCATCGTCACTTTCTTGTGGGCCGCTCAGTCCACAATTGTGAGCGCAGGGAATGTAAACGCTGGACATAGGCAACACACAATACGTTTGTTACATAGTGTTTTTTTAAAAATACAGGATACTTGTTGGAACAGAAGTGCTTTGTAGGCTTCGTTCGAAGCTAACAAACCACCCTGCATTTTTAAAAATAATATTTTAAGAGCATAAAAATAGCCTAAAAATATTGCGTGTTCTGCTCACTTTTTTCGAAGCTAGTAGAGCACCTTGATTTTTCAAAAAACAAGCAATATAAAAATAGCTTTGCTGTCTTCTTTGACATTACAAATTAGCAATGAATATTCAACATAAAAAAATCCTAAAATTTGACACTTGCCTTCCTTCGTCTGGTGCAGTCTAACGATTATTTTGTTTGCAGGTATAATCGTCGGACCTCGAAGGAACTTTGACTTTTAAATTTTGGTGCTATGTAAGCAGTGGCGTGTCGTGACATTTTTGGAAGGGGAAGCGATTGTATAAAAATACAGCAGGCCAGTAAGCACAGCGCCACAGACGAACATTTTTCGCGGCGCATTCACCACTTTGTCAAAATCTTGCATTTTTTTACTACGGATATTCGAGATTGAGATTTTTGAAGTGTTATTACTTTATTACCTAGTTTAGTACTAGAAGCTATAAAAAAACTTACCATTGAAAAGCTTCCTTGGTTTATTTAAATGTAAAAAGTTGACATTTATTTATACTTAAGATCTATTCGCCTATCCTCAATAGCGGCAAATTTGTCTATAACATCCTAAAATTTTGGATTTTCTGATAACTGTTTAACAAGCTCTTTTTCAGTGGATATTGGCACTAAATTAGAGAGTCTGTCTTCACTTGTTGAATTTCGTATTAAACTTTTAATGCGCTTAGAAGCTGAAAAACTTCGCTCAACTGGACGCACTTGTGGCTGGGAGTTAGTACTAATTCACACAACTTGACGACTTCACAAAGGGACTTATTTAAACCAGTTGTTATAAGAAAATTTAACACATTGATGGGCGTCTTTTTATCACTAATTTCAGCTGTTTCATAAACAACACTTAACTAGAACTTTAATGCTGGAATATCGAAAAAATTTCAATAATTTAATTTTAGTGAATTAAAAGCTTCCGATGTAAATTTTGATGAATCGTAGTTACTAATATTAAAATTGCACAATTCAACAAATTTTAATTCGTTTAAGTTTTGAAATCGAGAGTTCATTTGTTGTAAAATATTATCAAAAATTTCGGCGTATAATCGACGATAGGAGGTCTCTCTGTCGCCGACATTATCAATTCTAATTCTCTTTCTTTCAGGTTCTAAGCCAATGTTTTGAGTCTTATTTCAAAAGTGTTCAAACTGATCTCGTTTTTTAATCATTTTATTTTTAAATTCATCAATTTGTTTAATGCAAAAGCCAATGTCATTTGACTTTGTCTGTAAAATGTCAGTAAAAGCGAAAATCTCTGCAAAAATGTTGAGCAAAAAATTGAAATCAAAGTTTTGTTTGAACCAATGCAAATACCCTTTAGCGGCAGTAACAGTTTCAGCATCCCATGTTTCTTTGTTATCCCAAACGTCTTTAAAAAAGTGTATCAAAGAATCATGGTATAGAAACACTGTTTGCACTAAACGTCCATTGTAGTTCCATCGCGTTGGAGCAACTTTTGGAAACCTTTTTTGAACGTGAATGTCCAAAACGCGAGTTCTTTTTGATGACTTTGAAAAGAAGGAAGCCAAACCACTAAGCATCGAAAAGAATATTTTGCAATCTTTAATATTATCCATGCTTCGCGATAAAACCAAATTAAGTCTAATGAACGAAAATTGCATGTTTAAACTTCTCTTTCACTTTAGCTTGAAGGCCTCCTAAATGGTCAGCCATTACGGCAGAACCATCGTAGCTCTGGGCAACAAGCTTAGAACCACATTCTAAACTTGAAATAATTTCACAAACAATTTTAAACAATGCATTTGCAGTTCGTTAGCTAGTGACGTCTAAAAATCCTAAGAATCGCTCTTGAGGAATGCCATCCAATATATATCGCACAACAATGAATAATTGACTTAAGTTTGCTACATCTGTGGTTTTATCAAGCGCAATTGATATGAAAGGTGCTTTTTTAATTTCACTTTTAATGTTATCCATCACAACGTCAGCAGTGCATTTAATTAAATCATTTTGGATTCTGTTTGAGGTACCTCGGAAAGTCGTCGAATCAATAAAATGATTTTTAGGGTATCATCACATTTTGCTAAAAAACTTAGAAGGTCCATGTAATTTCCTCAATTGGCGGATCCACTTGCTTCATTGTGACCCCTAAAACTTAGTTCATGTTTTCCCAGGAAACAAGTTACATCTATTAATCGTTGTAAGACGTCCCTATTTTTTTTTACCCTTTCATTGTGAATTTTGTTGCTTATTTTTAAATGATTGTCCAAACTATGTTCAATGCAATAGGTCCCGAATGTTTTTTCTTTAATTATAGCACATATGAGATTTACTATTTACATGTCGTTTTACACTTTTGTGAAAATTATTCATGTATGTAATACCGACTCAGTTCCAATTTTTTTTTTCTGCTATATTAAAAAGTAGGCAAGGCCAGCAAAACAATTTCTTCAAAAGTTTTATAGCCGGTTAACCATTCGTACTTTTCATAGAACCCTACGTGAAAATGCATGGTAAACTTTGCTGACTTTTCTACTTTCGTCTCTAGATTGATAGGATCCTTTAGTCTACTAAAATTAATAATGTCCGTTTTCTTTTCAAAATTCAACTTGAAAATCCTTTTTTCAATAAAGAGCACACAATACAGACACAATTTACCACATTATTATTGTTCACACACAGTGCATAGTTCCTCCATTTTATAAAAAGAAAAACAACTACGAAAAACAAACCGAAATCTATCTGAAGTCTACGATTTTCTTCACACGTCTAATCGCGGTGCGGATTGCAATATGCGTAAGGCGACGTAAAAATCGCTGCCTCTCGACCGTATTTCACGTGTCCAAATAGACTGACTCCTGTCGCAGCAATCCAAGGTCAATAACACGAAGCGAAAACCATTGGAAGATGAGCCGGCTTTTTTAAGACGCATTTCCACAATTAATTTTCTCATGGGTGGTGCGTGCGTTTACACATTACACCAATGAATTGTTAGTACTTTTACGAAGTTTCAGATAAAATATAGTACCTAATTTAATATTAATTTTTATGCAATGTAAACTAAAAAATATTTATTTTTAAATCTCAAAGTGTACGGAAGCGGTGCTTCCCCCGCTTCCATGGACCGCACGCCCCTGTATTGTATGTAAGTCATAGTCCGTAATAGATACATAGTTAATATTGATATTAGATTCGGAAGCATACATAATATCATGGTTTGACACTGACAGTGATTCGTATTCGTGATCCGAAAAAATGGCTTCGAATCATTTAATTCGAATCCATTTTTATTGCAAAAATGATTCGGACACAAGATCCGTGATTCGAATCAATTTTTTGAGGATTCGTCCCAGCTCTGTTACATATATTAAATTAAAATAATATAAATAAAACTCAAAAGCCAATATCACATAAATTACTAGCGACCGTTTTCCTTCTGAAAACAACTATTTATTTGGCTAATACCACAACAGGTATTGATTTATATCCAAAGGAAAGACGGCAGAGATATAAAATTAAATTTCAACACTCTATCTACCTTTGATTTTGCTCACTACGGAGAACATCATTGTTGGACCGATTTCGTCCTTATTAGTACTCTTCAGCAAGAAATAGATAGGTTCTCAATTCCTGTCTCTAATGGAATTAACAAATGCTACACATTTTAGTACTTAAATTCTACTCTCTTCGTAACTAACTTTATTTGTATACTGGTGAAATGTTTAGCATTTGTTAATTCTATTAGAGACTGGAATTGCTATATATTTTTGACTTTTTTATTTATCAACGACAAATAATTATGCAGTAATAAGAATAATAAATTTTACCGATTCGCAAAGCACTGTTGCAACATTTTCCGTTCAGATGTCAGAAAGGGACCGAAAAAATAATTTTATTAGAAGTAGGTGTACTGCCTCTGTTTTTATTATGTTACCATGTGATTTTTAGTTTTAGACAGATATAAATAAATATACTTGTCAACATAAAATATATTTGTCAGAAAAAGTAAAACATTTTAATTTCATTCTGCATGACTCCCACAAATTATGGATATACATACATACATACTAGGTTAACTATATGACCCCACAAATTGGTGACCCCGAACGTATTCCCATTTTTCAAAATTCTGTAAGAATTTGAAGAATTTTGCTAGCCGATCAATACGAGTTCCTGTAAATGACCCCATTTTCTATCCATGGTTCAACATATACTGTCCTGACTTCAAGATATATCCTGTACCAATTCTAACAAGATAAATAATTTAAGTATTTTAGTAGCAGTAGATAAGTACCTAATATTAGATATTCAATTCAATATCGTTAAAACCATTTTTATTTAAATTTAACTAATTTATATAATATCACAAACTGAAGATATTTCAGGGAACGGTGATTCTGTCAATGTTGAACGCACACTTTCCTCTTTAAAATTACCACCCTTTTGGACCCCAAATCCAGAAATTTGGTTTACACAAGTTGAATCACAATTTGCTTTATCAAGGATAACTTCAGACAAAACTAAATACAATTACATTATTTCTAATTTACCTTTCAATATTATTTCAACCATTTACGATGTCATAACTAATCCACCGCAAGAAAATCTCTATAAAATTTTGAAAGAAACCATTATCTCTCGTTTAACTTTAAGCGAGGAAAAACGTTTAGACGAACTCCTATCAAATTCCGAGCTAGGCGACAGAAAACCATCAGAATTTTATAGAGAAATGCTAGGTATGGTTGGAGGCTCTCAAATGGTCAGCCAAGATTTGTTGATAAAACTTTGGAAGCGACTATATTGACCAAAGCATTTAGTGAGTTTTCTATCAATTTTCTAGAATCACAGATTAATTCTCTCCAATCCCCAAGTCCTTCTCATTGTTTTAGTACTATTAAGGAAAGTACATGTGATTTTTGTAGATACGGGAATCGCTCTAGGAGCAAATCTCCAAAACGATCTCAACAGTCAGTAAATAACTTGAATATTTGTTATTATCACAAAAAATTTCAAAAGAATGCTATCAGATGCGGAGGACCTTGGTGCATTTTATACGAAACTCTTAAACATCCAGAACCAAAAAACGAGTAGACTCCAAAGCTTCGGCGGTAGCGAGTGGATCTACAAAAAATGTAAAAGCCGCTTCTTTATTTTTGACGCATAATAAATTAAATTTTTTAATCGATACAGGGGCTGACATATCAGTCATTCCTCGTGATGTTTTTAAAAATGTTCTTACATCTTACAGCAGTGAATGGTTCCACCATTAATACATTTGGAAAACAATTCCTTAAAGTTAATTTAGGCATCAGACGAGTTTTTCCGTTCGTTTTTCCGGTGGCTGATATTTCGCACCCTATCATTGGTGCAGATTTTCTTTCTTATTTTGGTTATTAGTTGACTTAAAAAATAAATGTTTAATTGACAATGAAACGAAACTTTCGGTAAGCGGGTTTATCTCTGAAAATAATATCCCTTTATCCCCAAAAATTTTAACCATAGAAAATGAATTCACTAAACTTATTCAGGATTTCCCTAATTTAACTTCTCCTCCGAACTATTCCTTACCTATCACACATACTGTCAAACATGAAATTATAACAAATGGTCACTTACCATCGTCGCACGCTCGACGTCTTAATACTTTAAAATATAATATTGCAAAAGCAGAATTTGAACAAATGGTAGCTTTGCATTTGTAGGCCATCCTCATCTTCTGTTGCATCACCATTACATATGGTTCCCAAAAAAGATCCAGATGACTGGCGTCCTTGCGGAGATTACAGACAACTAAATAATGTCACTATACAGGATAGGTATCCACTTCCTCACATACAGGATTTCAACATAAATGTACACGGTTGTACCATATTTTCAAAGATTGATTTGGTTAGAGCTTATCACCAAATCCCTATGGCAGAGGAAGATATTCATAAAATCGCTATTGTAACACCTTCTGGATTATTTGAGTTCCTTCGTATGCCGTTTGGGTTAAGAAATGCGGCCCAAACCTTCCAAAGATTTATTATTCAAGTTTTACAAAAACCTATATGATTTTTGCTATGTCTACATAGACGATATTTTAATAGCCAGTAAAAATAATGAAGAACATCTTCAACACTTAACAATCTTATTCGAAAGGCTGAATTCTTTTGGAATTAACCTCAACCTTAGTAAGAGCGTCTTTGGAGTTCCTCAATTAAACTTTCTAGGTTATTTAGTATCTGCGGAAGGTATTCTGCCATCAGAGGAGCGTGTAGAAATTATTAAAAAGTTTCCCCGTCCCCAGACTCTCAAACATCTCCAGCGTTTCGTTGGAATGATACATTTTTATCATCGTTTCATTCCAAATTTCGCTAATGTTTTAATACCGCTCTACGAACTGATGCCTTCTTTACAAAATCAGAGGGATTAGACGATTTCAAAGTGGTCACAAAGACATGAAGATAGTTTTATGGCCGCTAAAAATGCTATAGCACAAGCATCGCTATTAGTACACCCTCGTCCAAACTGCAAATTGTCCTTCATCAGGTTATGCCATAGGTGGTGTCATAGAACAACTACAGTTCATCAAATTTCTAGAGGTGTTCGACGCCCAGACAGAGAACGCGCTACGTGTGACTAAGATAGCTATTGTACAGTCTGCTGAACAAGTTATTTTAAATAGTTTTTAATATTTTTAGGTAATTAAATTTTAAAAGTGTGGAATAGTTTAGGGATTAAATTGGTCTGATTGGACTTTCTTAGAACGTTTTTAAAAGCAGCTAAAGATAGTATGTAGAATTGAAAATAATTATTATGCCATAAAAGGTGTTTTGGAATTCCTTCAACCTTTTGAAATTGAGTCAGAAAATATAAATTTTATAGGATAGCGGAAAATACCTATAATTTTTTTGTAGGCCTTTGTAAATCGTGGAAATAGTTTATATTTTATTTCTTCCTTATTAAGGAAAATGGTACCTATTATTAATAACGGTTGTTTCTGAAACATTACTAAAATTTTCGAAATTTTGTTTTTCTACAAAATAATAAACTATACTATTTAGAAAAAAATTTATTTCTCTTATAATTTTATAAAAAATAACAGGGGTATATTTACATTTCTTGATCTATTAAACAACACGATAAATTATCTCGACGAATGACACCATGTTCTAGTACGGAAGCTAACTTTACATTTTTGTTGGTGGTTTCATGGGTTTCATATCAATTTTTTGTAATTGTAGTTTGCACGTACATATACCTTCTTAACACTTGTTTGCTTTATTAAAAAAGTGTGTTGTTGTGATTTACGTCGAAATAAGTCAAAAACAACTTGAAACCCCATATAAAATCAAAAAGGAGAAACGGAAAAAAATTGAGCCTGTAAATGAACACAACTCAGAAACAAAAATCTGATGTGTCCAACACATGACTTTCCTATCTAGTTATTATAGGCATTTTCCGGTTATTTTGTACAACCTATTGCAGCATCTCTATAAATGTTTAGAGGATAAACTAAATATATACATTTTCCACATACATCTACCTC
Source organism: Psylliodes chrysocephalus (assembly GCA_927349885.1). Taxonomy (NCBI): domain Eukaryota; kingdom Metazoa; phylum Arthropoda; class Insecta; order Coleoptera; family Chrysomelidae; genus Psylliodes; species Psylliodes chrysocephalus. The sequence goes on from OV651831.1 coordinate 1,208,287, forward strand.
GAAACATTTTTCTATAGATATTCATTGAAAACGAAAATACAGAAAAATTTAAATTTAGCACTTTTCCATTACGGTCCATTTTAGAAAAATCATATATAAACAAAAATTATAGAAATCGATATCGCAAACAACTTTTAGTTCAACAATTTTCATAAAAATCAGAATTTTGCACATTTTGTCAAATTTCTCGAATACGGACCATTTCAGGAAATTTTGACATAGAACAAAAATTATAGATAATAATATTAGAAGTAACTTTTATTTGAACAATTTTCTTCTCCAAACATAAATAACAGATATATTCCATAAAATATAAAAACGGCCTCCCATAAAGTACCCCCCCAGATGTTCCGACTTTGTCCAAAATCTAATAATTTCACGTCAGGCCGAAATAAACCTTAAGTTTAAAATTTAATGTTTTTTCCTTTATCCGTCTTTGAGTTTTCTTCAAATTTCGAAATTTACACATTTTCTCAAATATCTCGAATACGGTCCATTTTAGAGAAATAATGTATAGGACAAAAATTATAGAAAATTATATTACAAACAACTTTTATTTGAACAATTTTTATAAAAAATTATTTTTTTTACATTTTGTCAAATTTCTCAAATACGGACCATTATAGATAATTATATTAGAAGTAACTTTTATTTGAAGAATTTTCTTCTCCAAACGTAAATAACAGATATATTCCATAAAATATAAAAATGACCACCTATAAAGTACCCCCCCAGATGTTCCGACTCTGCCCAAAATCTAATCAGCTCATTGGACGCTGAAACAAAGCTTAAGTTTAAAATTTGGTGTTTTTCTGTGTATCGGTTCATGAGTTATGCGTTATACAGACACACACACACACACAGACACACACACAGACATCATCGCGAAAATAGTCAAAACGGATTCAGGGGACCTCAAAACGTAAAAATCCGTCGAAAACTCGAGGTCGAAAAAAATCATGATTCCTATACTTTCCTTATATCTGTATACAGATAGGAAAGTAAAAATAGCTATCTAATAATAAAAAAATAAAATTTGATTCTTGTGCAGCTTCATCTATATCATTAACTGTTTTTGGTTTTTTAATGGTTTTTCTTGGTGATGAAAATTCCGATATCTCACGGTTATCGATTCTTTTTTTCTCTCCAGAAATGCGGACGACAGTGTTTTTAGATACTCCTGTGGCTGCAGCAACACGATCATTTACATTTTTAAATGGTATTGAAGGTGAATTAAAGTTTCCTTCTCTTCTCATAAACTCTATAACATTGGCTATTATTTCGCGAGATTGACTGTTAATCACGCGGCCTCTTAATTTGCTATTAAACTCCATACTTAAGTTCTATTAAACTGTAATGAGCAAAAAACACAAACGAAAATAAAAGAAATGTTTTAGCGAAATTTACATCTGACATTTACGTCTGAATGAAATAGTGAAATACTTGATGCGCAGAGTGTACTTTCATTGCGTAAATCCGTCGGGATGCCTGTCAGTAGTGCTTTCTCGGTCTAGCCGTCGAAAGCCTCTAGAAATTTGATGAACTGTATCTGATAATTCGTGGGAACCTCTCGCATATTTTTCAAAAAAGTTATCAAAAACCCAAATGAAATATTCTACTTTCGACCGAGAACTTTTGGGCAAATTATTTTGCCCTTTTACATTTTCGTTATTTGTTAGAAGGTATCAGTTTACGGTTTTTACGGATCATAAACCTCTTACCAACGTTTTGACCTCAAAAACCGAAAAAAGTCCACGTCAGTTTCGATACTTAGAACTCATTGCTCAATTTACTTCAGACATTCAGCATATCGAGGGTAAATTAAATGTGGTTAGTGACACATTATCTCGGTTAGAAGAAATTACTTCCTCAGAAATGTTAGCTCAACTAACCCCCTCGAATTTTATGCAGCTAGATATAAAGTCTTTTAAACAATACCAAAATGATGACATTGAGTTGCAACAATTATTTCGTAGTCAGAAAGATGACAGCTATCACAAATTACAAGAAATAGACATACCACTTTTGGAAACAAAACTTTGGTGCGAAGTTTCGTCTTGTAAATATCGTCCATATGTTCCTATTTTCTCGAATATTCACGGTATTTCTCATCCTGAAATCTTCAAAAAAATTAATAGGATCTAGATAGTATTGGCCTAGGATGAATTCTGACATAACTAAATGGACAAAATCTTGCGTTAATTGTCAGCTAACTAAAGTTAATAGATATACTAAAGCTCCTATTGGCAAATTTGACATTAAAGGTCGTTTTGAACACATTCACGTCGACTTAGTCGGGTCTCTGACTAAATCAGGAGGATGTAATTACATCATGACTGTTGTCGAACGGTTTACGAGGTGGCCTGAAGCATACCCTCTTAGTAATGTTAGTGCAGAAAATGTTGCTAAAATTTTATTCCAACAATATTTCTCCCGATTTGGTATTCCCCATACCATTACGACAGACCAGGGTGGGCAGTTCGAATCTAAATTAATGGAACAATTTACAAAATTTTTTGGTTGTCATAAGATTCATACATCTGCTTATCACCCCCAGAGTAATGGTATGGTGGAAAGATTTCATCGCACTATGAAGTCTGCATTAATAGCTGGAAAGAAGAATTACCTTTAATTCTATTAGGCATCCGCGCCGCAGTTAAGGAGGACATTGGATGTTCCTCGGCTGAACTCGTATATGGCCAGCCTTTACGCCTCCCAGGTGAATTTTTCGTCCAAAGTCAGAATGTCCTTGAGATTAACCCATTATTAAGTAGCCTTCATGATATTTTTAATAATATTAGCCAACAAATCCAAGACATCATTCAACTCAAACCACATTTATTTCGTCATAGTTAGACACCTGTGAGTATGTTTTTATTAAAACAAGGTTTTCAAAGTTCATTATCGCCCATTTTTGAAGGATATTTCAAAGTTATAAAACGTTTTGACAAGAATTTTTTAATTAATAAAGACAATAGAGAATACGTGGTTAGCATTGACAGAATTAAACCAGCTTTTATCCTTTCAAAATATATCCCTGAAGTAGATTCAGGTAAACCCAAAAACAAAGTCTCTTTTGTAATCAATTAAATAATATTGTTTTTGTTTAAGGGGGGGAGTATTTGTAGTGTACTGCCTCTGTTTTTATTATGTTACCAAGTGATTTTTAGTTTTAGACAGATATAAATAAATATAACTTGTCAACATAAAATATATTTGTCAGAAAAAGTAAAACCTTTTAATTTCATTCTGCATGACTCCCACAAATTATGGATATACATACATACCAGGTTAACTACATGACCCCCACAATAGGTATGTTCTTTTTCTTTATTTTAACAATTCTGACAATGTATAAAGTGATATGGCATCGAAATAAAATGGGTAACGTCGATTAAAATTTACTGATAGTATATCTTTGTAATTGTCAATATGACAAATAAATAGTCCCTGATCTAACTGCAAATAATGGCATGTTGGTAGGTACAGGGAGGGAGTGAATAACATATATTACGTCCCGTTGATAGAAACTGTCGTGTTAAATTCAAAATAAAGCTTATCGACGGATTTTTCGTTTTTTTACTTTTCTAGAAGTCTACAGCAATAAAAAATATTTTGTGTCGTTCGGTGTTGCTACTTCCGATGTAGGGAAAAGTATCAAAACCGGACTACAAAAATGCTTACAAAAGGATTTTTTGAAGTGAAAACTTCTATAGGCATGTTAAGCGTTTTTCGGATGGGTAAAATCTTTCCAACTCGCGACACCACATGATAATGTTAATAGTATATCTATAGTTATAAGTATGACATATGCGCTTGGCCAAAGTGGACAATTTTTTTACTAATTTTTTTGACAAATTTCTTTTTGGATTTAAATTTTTTTGAGTTTTTTTAGCAAAATTTTGTTGACAATTTTTTTGTTGACAAATTTTTTTGGCAACATTTTCTTCTGACAATTTTTTTGGTGACAAATTTTTTGACATTTCTTGGAAAAAAATTTCTTTTAACAATTTTTTTGTTGACAAATTCTTTTTGACAAAATGTTCTAACATTTTTTTGACATTTTTTATTGACAAAAATTATTTTGGACAAATATTTTTTTACCATTTTTTGGACTAATTTTTTTTGGACAAATATTTTTTACCATTTTTTTTTTGGTTTATTTTTTTTTAACAATTTTTTTGACCATTTTTTGTGACAATTTTTTTTTTACATTTTTGGCAAAAAAAAATTGCCTGTCAACTTTTTTGACCAAATTTTGTTGGGCATTTTTTGGCAATTTTTTTACCAAATTTTGTTGGCAATTTAGCAAAACATTTTTTGACAATTTTTTTGGCAATTTTTTTACAATTTTTTTTTGGCAATTTTTTTTACAATACTTTTGTCAAATTATTTTTTTGCATTTTTTTAAATTTTTTTGGACAATTTTTTTGACAAATTTGTTTTTTACTAAATTTTTTTGGCACAATACTATTTTTTGCAATTTTTCGGCAATTTTTTGACCTATTTTTTTTGAAAAGACTTTTTTAACATTTTTTTGTGACAACTGTCCAAAAATTGGCAAAAAATGCTTTGCTAAAAAAAATTCCAAAAAAAATAAAAATGCCCAAAAAAGTTGCCATGCAAATTTTGTGAAAAAAATAAGCAAAACTTTTTTTGTCAAAAAATTGTAAAAAAAAATTAAACCAAAAAAAATGCCCAAATTAGTATTGTACAAAAAATGTTTGTCAAAAATAAAAAAAATTGTCTAAATAAAAAATTTTGTCTAAAAAAAATTGCCAAAAAAATTTATTAAAAAACAAATTTGTCAAAAAATTTTACCAAAAAAATTGCAAAAAATATTGCCGAAGAAAATGTCAAAAACAATTGCCAGAACAATTGTTAAAAAAAAATTGTCAAAAAAATGTATAAAAAAAAATGGTCAAAAGAAAATTGTGCCAAAAAAATGCAAAAAAAAAATGTTAAAAAAATTGTCAACAAAAAAATTGTCAAAAGAAAATTTTGCCAAAAAACATTGTCAAACATTTTTTATTTATAAATTTTTTTCTGAAAATTTTTTTATCGGACAAAAGATTTGTTTTTTCATTTATAAAAATGACTTCGGAGTATGTTTCAAATGTTTTTTAATAATTAACGGTGGTCATTAAAACTAAAGAGCTTCTTATTTTATATTTAATAAAATATTTTTTGTATTTTATTTATATTATTTTATTCTCAATTTTACTTCTTTCAGATATGACTAAAATTAAAAATCTTTTCATTTTTGTTTATTTTTAATTTTATAAAACTAACATTATTATCATATAAATGTAAAAATAAAATAAAAATAACAAATCAACGCACCGAATCGCGTACATCTGATGACACACCCGCAGTGAATGTGTTAAATGGTTTTTGATTAATATATTAATGAATGTATTATTATTAAATGTTGAAAGTTGCATTTTCGATTAAATTCTTTAGAACAAATAACACATTTAAATGGTTTTCTATTACTGGGAATTATTAAATGTTTCCGTAAGTCAGTTTTGTTATTAAATCCTTTGGAACAAATGCCACATTTAAATGGTTTTTCGTTATTATGAATCATTAAATGTTTCTGTAAGCTGGATTTGTCATTAAATCCTTTGGAACAAATGTCACATTTAAATGATTTTTCATTAGTGTGAATTATTAAATGTCTCCGTAACTTGTAATTGTCAATAAACCCTTTGCAACAAATATAACATTTAAACGATTTTTCATTAGTGTGAATTATTAAATGTCTCCGTAACTTGTAATTGTCAATAAACCCTTTGGAACAAATGTGACATTTAAATGATTTTTCACTAGTGTGAATTATTAAATGTCTCCATAACCCGTAATTGTCAATAAATCCTTTGGAACAAATGTCACATTTAAATTATTTTTAATTAGTGTGAATTATTAAATGTTTCTGTAAGATGGATTTGTCATTAAATGCTTTGGAACAAATGTCACATTTAAATGATTTTTCATTAGTGTGAATTATTAAATGTCTCCGTAACCCGTAATTGTTAATAAACCCTTTGGAACAAATGTGACATTTAAATGATTTTTCACTAGTGTGAATTATTAAATGTCTCCGTAACCCGTAATTGTCAATAAATCCTTTGGAACAAATGTGACATTTAAATGATTTTTCATTAGTGTGAACTATTAAATGTTTCCGTAAACTGGATTTGATTTTAAATCCTTTGGAACAAATGTGACATTTAAATGATTTTTCATTAGTGTGAATTAATAAATGTCTCCGTAAGCTGGATTTGTCATTAAATCCTTCGGAACAAATGTCACATTTAAATGATTTTTCATTAGTGTGAATTATTAAATGTCTCCGTAACTTGTAATTGTCAATAAACCCTTTGGAACAAATGTGACATTTAAATGATTTTTCACTAGTGTGAATTATTAAATGTCTCCATAACCCGTAATTGTCAATAAATCCTTTGGAACAAATGTCACATTTAAATGATTTTTAATTAGTGTGAATTATTAAATGTTTCTGTAAGATGGATTTGTCATTAAATGCTTTGGAACAAATGTCACATTTAAATGATTTTTCATTAGTGTGAATTATTAAATGTCTCCGTAACCCGTAATTGTTAATAAACCCTTTGGAACAAATGTGACATTTAAATGATTTTTCACTAGTGTGAATTATTAAATGTCTCCGTAACCCGTAATTGTCAATAAATCCTTTGGAACAAATGTGACATTTAAATGATTTTTCATTAGTGTGAACTATTAAATGTTTCCGTAAACTGGATTTGATTTTAAATCCTTTGGAACAAATGTGACATTTAAATGATTTTTCATTAGTGTGAATTAATAAATGTCTCCGTAAGCTGGATTTGTCATTAAATCCTTCGGAACAAATGTCACATTTAAATGATTTTTCATTAGTGTGGATTATTAAATGTCTCCGTAAACTGTAATTAACAATAAATCCTTTGGAACAAATATGACATTTAAATGATTTTTCATTAGTGTGAACTATTAAATGTTTCCGTAAACTGCATTTGATATTAAATCCTTTGGAACAAATGTCACATTTAAATGATTTTTTATTAGTGTGAATTAATAAATGTCTCCGTAAGCTGGATTTGAAATTAAATCCTTTGGAACAAATGTCACATTTAAATGATTTTTCGTTACTGTGGATTATTAAATGTTGCCGTAAGCTGGATCGGTCATTAAATCCTTTGGAACAAATGTCACATTTAAATGGTTTTTCATTAGTATGAATTATTAAATGTCGCTGCAAGATAACAAGCTGATTAAATTTTTTGAAACAAATGTCACATTTAAATGATTTTTCATTAGCATGCGTTATTAAATGCCGCTGCAAGTGTTCTATTCGATTAAATTTTTTAGGACAAATGTCACTTTTAAATGGTTTATCATTAGTGTTAATTATTAAATGGTTCTGTAAATTTAATTTGTGGTTAAATTCTATGGAACAAATGTTATCCTTGAATGTTTCTTCATCAGTGGGAATTGTTAATTGTTGTTCTATAGTAGAAACGTCGTTGATTGTTAGGGGAACTTTTCTAAATCTTCTTTTTACTACATGAATAAATTGGTGCTGAAAAAAATTCAATTTTGTCATGAATCTTCCACAAAATTCACAGACCACGAAGCCTTTTCCAAAATATCCGTTGATATGGTTCGATTTTGATTTAGAAGAACGGAAATCTGCAAATAAAAAAACCGGTAATACAATTTAAAACAAAATAATTCAACAAATTACCAACATTTTATTAGATAGGTATGGGAGTTCCATATATCTAGGATTCTATCAATAATAAATAAAGGACCTGATTAACCCATTTACGGCCAAGGAGTGAAATAAAAGTTAAATATAAAAAAAATTATTTTTTTATTTAAAAACACTAAAGTAAAACATGTATATAAATTAGTTAATTCGTAAAATAAATTATATTGCGTATACGCATCAATGGCTTAAAGCATTAAGTGATATTTCCGAAAACAGTTGGAGTGTAGATAAACTGTGCAACGTTCACTAATATAAATTGTTTGACTTTTACACACACGACATCTTATACGACAATCAGTATTAATGATAACATGCCCATATTGATGAACCCTCACTTCATTGTGTGGTTCTGATGGAAGTACCCTTGGCACAAAGTTCTTCATTTTCAGGAGTCGAACTGCAATAAATGATTTGAAATTTAGTTGCGGCATCTTACTATCATTCACAGAGTTGTAGAGTTTCCAAGCATTTACAAGAGTACTGTCGATTGTATTTATGAATAGTGGCCATCACCATTTCTTACCCAACACACGGGATCTATAATTTGCCACACCATTATTGTGCAAATCTACCCCTCCCATGGATTTATTATATGCTGAAATTATAGCTGGTTGTGGAACTAACTCCTTTTTTTTTAATTTTCTATTATCTTCTGACAGAACTTAGAGGTCTTACATAATAATGGGTACTGATTGCTGTCACAATGAAATTATCGTTCCATCTTACAGTACAACAATAAATATTTCTAGAACCTGTTACTAAAAAGGAACTAATAGAAATAATTTCGAACCTTAAAAACAATTGTGCACCAGGTCCTGATAATATAAATTCAAAAACAATAAAAACGATTAACAAGTTTATCTTGGATCCTCTAGTACAGTGGTCGCCAACCTGTCGATCGCGAGCTACCGGTAGCTCGCGGAGGCAATTCTGGTAGCTCTCACAACGATTTTAATTTAAAAAATACAAACTGCAAAAATCAGAGAAGCTTCCGAAAATTCCACAAAAAAATCTAATTGTCATAATATTAAACATAAACAGCGGCAACGTTGCGGTGAGTGATCTGCCGCTGACGCCATCAAGCTACAATCGGCTAGAACCGACCAGCCGGACCAGCGCGTTAGTGTTCGAGAACGATCAGGATTGCTTTGAACGGGATAAATACGCACGGCGCGGCGACATTGCGCTTAGTTTAAAACTGAACGCGTAACCAACGTCCAGCGGTTGGGTTAGTAGAGAACAACAAAAAATAATATTATGGCAAGCAGTTGTAAGAAGGTAAAGACATATCACTTTCATTCGGAATGGAAAGAACAATACTTTTTTACAGAAGTTAAAGATAAAAATGTGTGTTTGTTATGTAATACTTCGATCTCCGTTGCTAATAAAGGAAATATTGAGAGACATCATAAAAATGTACATTCTAATTTTGAAAAATCATTTCCACTACATTTTGCCGCCAAAAAGGAGAAACTGAAACAGTTGAAAAATCAGTTAATTGGACAACAATCAATGTTTTTAAGAACAGTCGACAAAAATAAGGCTGCAACTGAAGCATCGTACCGTGTGTCCCAGATAATTGCACAAAAAAAGAAACCTTATGAAGACGGGGAAATGATAAAACAGGCGTTTTTAGAAGCTGCCGATTCGACGGGTGTGAAGTTATCCACATCCACAAATGTACACTGAGAAAAATATAACTCTATCGTAATAGTCATATAACTTGGTTCAAATTACCTGTAGAGGCTTTTCATTTATATATTTCAATTGAGGAGGTTTCAATACACAGCAACCATACCCGCAATTAACTTTTGCTTTGTCTCAGGGGGTGCAATTGGGGGTGAATTTAAAAAAAAATCATAGAAGCCACAAATTACTTTGTACACCTTTCTGCTTGGGATATGTTATGTAGTTTGCTCTTTTCTTCATCCCTGATAGCATGCTGGAGTTTGTCGAGCCGTCTGAGGAGGTGCAATTGGGGGTGAAATAAAAATATTAAAGAAGCCACAAATGGCTTTGTACACCTTTCTGCATGCGCTATGATATGTAGTTTGGCCCTTTCTTCGTTCCAGATACCATGCTGGAGTTTGTCGAGCCGTCTGAGGGGGGTGCAATTGGGGGTCAAATTAAACAAAAAATCATAGAAGCCACAAATGGCTTTGTACACCTTTCTGCTTGGGATATGTTATGTTGTTTGCTCTTTTCTTCATCACTGATAGCATGCTGGAGTTTGTCGAGCCGTCTGAGGGGGTGCAATTGGGGGTGAAATTAAACAAAAAATCATAGAAGCCTCTACTGGCTTTGTACACCTTTCTGCTTGGGATATGTTATGTAGTTTGCTCTTTTCTTCATCCCTGATAGCATGCTGGAGTTTGTCGAGCCGTCTGAGGGGGTGCAATTGGGGATGAAATTAAAAAAAAATCACAGAAGCCACAAATGGCTTTGTACACCTTTTTACTTGAGATATGTTATGAAGATAGCTATTTTCTTTATGCCTAATACCATGCTGGAGTTTGTCGAGCCGCCTGCGGGGGTGCAATTGGGGGTCAAATTAAACAAAAAATCATAGAAGCCACAAAAGGCTTTGTACACCTTTCTGCTTGGGATATGTTATGTAGTTTGCTCTTTTCATCATCCCTGATAGCATGCTGGAGTTTGTCGAGCCGTCTGAGGGGGTGCAATTGGGGGTGAAATTAAACAAAAAATCATAAAAGCCACTACTGGCTTTGTACACCTTTCTGCTTGGGATATGTTATCTAGTTTGCTCTTTTCTTCATCCCTGATAGCATGGTGGAGTTTGTCGAGTCGTCTAAGGGGGTGCAATTGGGGATAAAAATAAAAAAATCTCAGAAGCCACAAATGGCTTTGTACACCTTTTTACTTGAGATATGTTATGAAGATAGCTATTTTCTTTATGCCTGATAATATGCTGGAGTTTGTCGAGCCGTCTGAGGGGGTGCAATTGGGGGTGAAATAAAAAAAACTATAGAAGCCACAAATGGCTTTGTACACCTTTCTGCTTGTGATATATTATCTAGTTGGCTCTTTTCTTCATAAAGATCTTTTTTGATAATTTTATGTTTTTCCTTTTTGTCAAAATTAAGAGGGCCCTTCTCGATTTTATGTTTTTTATTTTTAAAATTCCAAATCATTAAGCTGTGGAAATAAAAAATATCACATCCGAAAAAAAAAGTGATTCTGAGCTGAAATAATAGAAATATGGACAATATGTTCTTATATAAGTTTTCCAAAATTTAAAATATATCACATAACATATCCCAAGCAGAAAGGTGTACAAAGCCATTTGTGGCTTCTATGATTTTTTGTTTAATTTGACCCCCAATTGCACCCCCTCAGACGGCTCGACAAACTCCAGCATGGTATTAGGCATAAAGAAAATAGCTATCTTCATAACATATCTCAAGTAAAAAGGTGTACAAAGCCATTTGTAGCTTCTGTGATTTTTTTTTAATTTCATCCCCAATTGCACCCCCTCAGACGGCTCGACAAACTCCAGCATGCTATCAGGGATGAAGAAAAGAGCAAACTACATAACATATCCCAAGCAGAAAGGTGTACAAAGCCAGTAGTGGCTTCTATGATTTTTTGTTTAATTTCACCCCCAATTGCACCCCCTCAGACGGCTCGACAAACTCCAGCATGCTATCAGGGATGAAGAAAAGAGCAAACTACATAACATATCCCAAGCAGAAAGGTGTACAAAGCCAGTTGTGGCTTCTATGATTTTTTGTTTAATTTCACCCCCAATTGCACCCCCTCAGACGGCTCGACAAACTCCAGCATGGTATCAGGCATAAAGAAAATAGCTATCTTCATAACATATCTCAAGTAAAAAGGTGTACAAAGCCATTTGTGGCTTCTGTGATTTTTTTTAATTTCATCCCCAATTGCACCCCCTCAGACGGCTCGACAAACTCCAGCATGCTATCAGGGATGAAGAAAAGAGCAAACTACATAACATATCCCAAGCAGAAAGGTGTACAAAGCCAGAAGTGGATTCTATGATTTTTTGTTTAATTTCACCCCCAATTGCACCCCCTCAGACGGCTCGACAAACTCCAGCATGCTATCAGGGATGAAGAAAAGAGCAAACTACATAACATATCCCAAGCAGAAAGGTGTACAAAGCCATTTGTGGCTTCTATGATTTTTTGTTTAATTTGACACCCAATTGCACCCCCTCAGACGGCCCGACAAACTCCAGCATGGTATCTGGAACGAACAAAAGGACAAACTACATATCATAGCGCATGCAGAAAGGTGTACAAAGCCATTTGTGGCTTCTTTAATTTTTTTATTTTACCCCCAATTGCACCCCCTCAGACGGCTCGACAAACTCCAACACGGTATCTGGAATGAAGAAAAGAGCCAACTAGATAACATATCGCAAGCAGAAATGTGTACAAAGCTATTTGTGGCTTCTGTGATTTTTTTTAATTTCATCCCCAATTGCACCCCCTCAGACGGCTCGACAAACTCCAGCATGTTATCAGGGATGAAGAAAAGAGCAAACTACATAACATATCCCAAGCAGAAAGGTGTACAAAGCCATTTGTGGCTTCTATGATTTTTTGTTTAATTTCACCCCCGATTGCACCCCTCAGACGGCCCGACAAACTCCAGCATGGTATCAGGCATAAAGAAAATAGCTATCTTCATAACATATTTCAAGTAAAAAGGTGTAAAGCCATTTGTGGTTTCTGTGATTTTTTTTAATTTCATCCCCAATTGCACCCCCTCAGACGGCTCGACAAACTCCAGCATGCTATCAGGGATGAAGAAAAGAGCAAACTACATAACATATCCCAAGCAGAAAGGTGTACAAAGCCAGTTGTGGCTTCTATGATTTTTTGTTTAATTTCACCCCCAATTGCACCCCCTCAGACGGCTCGACACTCCAGCATGGTATTAGGCATAAAGAAAATAGCTATCTTCATAACATATCTCAAGTAAAAAGGTGTACAAAGCCATTTGTGGCTTCTGTGATTTTTTTTAATTTCATCCCCAATTGCACCCCCTCAGACGGCTCGACAAACTCCAGCATGCTATCATGGATGAAAAAAAGAGAAAATTACATAACATATCCCAAGCAGAAAGGTGTACAAAGCTTTTTGTGGCTTTTATGTTTTTTTTTTTAATTTCATCCCCAATTGCACCTCCTCAGACGGCTCGACAAACTCCAACATGGTATCAGGGATGAAGAAAAGAGTAAACTACATAACATATCCCAAGCAGAAAGGTGTACAAAGCCATTTGTGGCTTCTATGATTTTTTTTTAAATTTCACCCCCAATTGCACCCCCTGAGACAAAGCAAAAGTTAATTGCGGGTATGGTTGCTGTGTATTGAAACCTCCCCAATTGAAATCTACAAATGAAAAGCCTCTACAGGTAATTTGAACCAAGTTATATGACTATTACGATAGAGTTATATTTTTCTCAGTGTACATTTGTGGATGTGGATAACTTCACACCCGTGCCGATTCGTTATATGCCAACTTTAGAAATAAAGACGAGACAGTTTCAGCTATAAAATCTATGCAACTTTCTGCTAATACAGTGATGAGACGTGTAGAAGTAATGAGCAATGATATTTTTTTACAGTTAAGAACTGACTTAGATAACTGTGTTTATTTTTCACTTCAACTGGATGAATCAACAGATGTCGTTGACACTGCCCAGATGGCCGTGTTCGTCATGATGGTTTTTAGTGATTTTACTATTAAAGAAGATCTTTTGAAGTTTATTCCACTGAAAGGACACACTACTGGACATGAGTTGTTTTCTCATTTAAAAAATATTATTTCTTCCGAGAAAATTCCAATATCGAAAATGGTAGGCTTGACAACCGATGGCGCTCCAGCTATGGTGGGTTGTGATAAGGGTCTGGTGGCGTTATGTCGTAAAGATGAAACTTTTCCGCAATTTCTCTGTTACCACTGCATTATCCATCAGCAAGCATTATGTAGAAATTTCCTGAAACTAAACAACGTTATGAAACTGGTGGCAAAAATTGTGAACAAGATTAGAGCTCAAGCGTTACAAAGAAGATTATTCAAAACCTTGGCCGATGAAGTTGACTGTCAATACGGGAACCTACTCCTTCATTCTGAAGTCCGATGGTTAAGTAGAGGACGGGTGCTGAAACGTTTTAATGATGTCCTATCTGGCATAGTTCAATTTTTCAAACAACGCGATGAACCGACTCCGGAACTAGAAAATTCAATCTGGCTTAGAGATTTTGGTTTTCTCGTGGACATTACAGAGAAATTAAACGAACTTAATTTGCAGCTTCACGGGAGAGACAAAGAACTAGCGGAAATGATTTCTGATTTAAAGCATTTATCAAAAAACTGGAGTTTTGGGAACAAAACCTAATTAACAGCGATGCCAAGCATTTTCCTCTTCTTTCAGAAAAAATATCTCAAAATCCATTAGAACTCTATGACAGCAAATATCATGTAGAAATAGTTTCTACCCTGAAGAATAACTTCAAAAATCGTTTTAAAGATTTCAACAAAATGTCTTTAGTAACGCAATTTGTTGTTTCACCCTTTATGGAAATTGATATCCAACAGTTTGCAACTTGTGTTAAGCAGAACTTTAGCGAAGACATCGCTACAACAGAAATGGAAGTAATTGAGTTTCAAAATGATTTAGACTTAAAATCGTTAGTCTCAAGTACCAAATGTATCTGGCCTATTGTAAGTAAAGACAAATATTCAGTTCTATGCCGTGTTGCCTTGAAAGTGAAAGCATTATTCAGTTCAATCTATTTGTGTGAATCTTCTATTTCCAATATGAAGTTTATTAAGAACAAATATCGCAATCGACTTACAGATGAACATTTGGATAATTGTATTCGAATGGCTGTACCAAATTATACTGCAAACATTAAAAAAATTATCGATGAGTCTGAGTGTCAGCCTTCTCATTGAACGTGCTTTTTTATTTTTCAATGTTTATGTTCATGATAGTGCGTTACTTTTTTGTTGTTATTATTAACTATTTTTAAATCTTACGTGACATGCCGTTGTGGCTGGATAAAAGTTTGTGTTTATTTTTCAAACACCTTCGTTTGGCAGGTAGGAATGTAGCTATGAACAAGTACGTCCTAGTAATAGTAGTTATTTTGTTATTAGTTTATTATTAGTACCTATGTATTATGTATTACCAGTTAAATAGTAAAATAAATACATATAATGATAAATTAACTGTGGATTATTTCATTTACGTTGCGTTACGTGGCTTCCGTGTGGGTAGCTCGCTGTTTATTCCAAAATTAACAAAGTAGCTCAACACATTGAGCGGTTGGCGACTACTGCTCTAGTATATATTATTAACCAATGTTTTACATTAGGTAAAATCCCAGAACAATGGAAATTGTCAAATATCTCACTTATTTTCAAGTCAGGAAATAAGACTAAAGTTGGCAACTATAGACCTATTTCATTAATTAATAACTTTACAAAAATATTTGAGCAATGTTTAAAAAAACGATTAGTAGAATTTTTAAATAGAAATCGGGTAATAACTGACAGACAATATGGATTCGTCAAAAACTCCAATGCCGAAAATGCCGTAATGGAATGTGTAAATACAACAGTGAGGGCCTTGGACGAATCATCAAAATGCCTTGCAGTTTTTTTGGATCTTGCCAAGGCCTTCGACACCGTTGATCACTATATATTAATAGAAAAATTAAACAACTATGGCGTTGCATTAGATTTAATAAAAAATTATTTAATAGGTAGAACTCAACGAGTAAAACCAGGGGATTATTCCATTAAATCTTAACAGAGACGATCCAGCGAGACGTGCAACTCAATGTATTTTTTTTTGTTCGGTAAAAGTTATTTGGGCGATTGTAACCACAACCAGTCTATGATGGCGCTACTAGTAAATAGCGGGAAAATTAAAAATGCTTTAGGGCGGGAAATACAAACATGGATTCAGAAATAAAGTTTTTCTATACAAATTTACAGGAGAAACAAAAACTATTTTTTCACTGTATATTAAAAAAATATAAAAGCTTCCAATAACATCAAATTTTTTATCACATAAATAATCATTTTAATAAAGGAAGTTTTAATCAGTTTAATATAAACAGTGAACATAGTTTTTATTACTCTTGTAAATTTCGCTAAAAAAAAAACTTGAAAATTCTATTGATTATTAAATATTTAAACTTGGAAAAATAATACACCAAACTCTTTTTCTATAAATTATATTTTTGTAAGGTACAGAAAAACAAACTACAATTGCTTCGTTTAGAAAGTACCTCCTATCATTTTGTGACATATTACAAAGAAAGTAACAGTTGTTATATATTCATAATATATTTAAAAACTAATGTAACAAATATTTTATAAAGTATAGTATCGATACCTTTTTACCAGACTATCATAAGTGCCATTTAAACAAATGTCACTTATGTTAGTCTGGCAAAAAGGTATGGATATGTTATGACTGTTTATTTTAATAGAAACCATGGAAACGAAACACACATACACTCAACACAAATGTATAAGGCCCGAGTCAAGTAAGTTCCCATCCTGTAAACTGGATCGAAACCTGCTAGACCCCTGCTAACTCCTCTTATAGTAATCAAGATCAATATATTTATATGCAATGCCTTCTAAAAGGGAATGAAGGATGACATACTATCATCATTTAAACAGGACGTTGCTGAAGGCTTACCCCTGTTATTTCGTTTGTTTGTGTATCTTGTGTGTGTGCATTTCTGTTGTGTCCCCAGTCATGTAAAAGTTTTCCTAGTCTCCTAATTTGGTTACTAGGTGGACCTTCTCCAACTAGTAGTCTAATCTATTCAATCTGTTCAGAAGCAGGAGGTACTTTTCAAACATAGCAAATAATATTAATAATAAACACTATTTAAAGATAAATACATTTTTGTAATTTTTTTGTCATTGCCCCTTACCTTTCCCTTACACCACCACGGTATACCTATTTTCCATATTCCCTTAATTATAGATTACTTTACAATGTTCGAATGAATATAACATTTTACTCATGAAAAATCTAATTTCATATTTAACTCTTTTTCAATTTCATTTGAAACAATAATTGGTACCTATATTACAATTTATTATCAAAGAAAATTTCTAATAAATTTATAGCAACTCCTACTTAAACTACTGGTTGTTCTGCAGGATAAATTAACTTTTCTTGAGTTTGATCTCTCTATAAAATCCAAAACCGACCTGATGTTCCCAAATTTATTTTCCAATGCATCCTGATTTAAAATTCTGCCCTTTTGTGATTCAATTTTTTTTTTCCTTTATAGTGGCTGTTAGAGGTAGGTGTATGTAAGAAATAGCTAATCTCTAATCATTTCAAAAGTCCTTTGCCAATACTACATGTGCAGATGTTTTACTCAGCATACATTTTACTTTTCTAGTAGATAGGAACTTTGTGCTGCCATTAAAGCTGTTCAGACATTCATCTACCTACTTAATGAACACAAGTAGCTGTAACAATGGATCTCTGTTCCAATTCACCTAAAATAATTATAGTCATTGTGTAATATATTATTAAACACACACATTATACAGTGGTTTTCTTAATAAATTGGAAATTACTTACCTCTAGAAAGAAATGTGTACAAAAAAGCGAGTTTGGTTCCAGAAATTGCTTCATGCAAAAAATAATATGCAAAAATAAACATTCCCCCCCAAAGAAAATTAATTAAACAACAAAATCAGACTAAAAGAAATATACGGGCCCAAATTAAATTAATTTTAATAAAATGCACATGTTCATAACAACATTCATAACATTGTCAGTTGTCAGTTTTAATACTTTTAATCGATATTTCTACGTCAAAAAACCAGCGCCCTCTGAAAATGGTGTTAGTTTTATTGGAGAGAGATAGACATATGTAAAGATCAATGTAAAAGAAAAAGAGGGACATATATGTAATTTAAATGGACCACCGAACATATTTTCCTATTAAGTTACACGTCTCTGTTGTCTCTGATCTTAATCTTCCAAAATAATTATGATCTTACAATTATCATTTCTTTAAAATTATCTACAAATTATAATTTTTTAAATACTAAACCGAAATAATAATTAGATTATCATTGACAGTTATAATCTGTGTAAAAGTACATCTATTTTATTCATTTGTGATATATTTTATTCAAAATAAATTGCAAATGGAGTTTCCTACCCTTGCAACGCCATCTAATCTCTAATAGATGTACTTTTATAACTATAAAAAATTTTATAACTAGAAAACTCTATAGGTACTCTTAATTTAGTAAATACAGGTTTCTTTCTCAATTAAAGTTCAAACGTTGTATGAAGAAATATAGTAGGGTAACCTTATGGACTTATCATTGGAGGACGATGGACATAGAATGTAGATGGCGATACTGTACTTATGTCCAAGTCAGGTCTTTAGGTCATGTCTGTGCTTGAGTATGAATTATAATTTAAAATCTTCTTTTTCATTTCTACTTGTCTTCGGTAATGTATTTTTATAGTTACAATTTACTATTTCAAATTATTACAAAAGCACAGAATACAGGGTATTTGAAGGTCACATAAAATGCGAAAATAATCGATATAATAAAATAAACCAGTTTTTGTTTGAAAAAGATTGAATTAGTTGAGATTGGGTGGAATTTTACTATAATAGGGAACATTTTTTTCTATATTGTGGTTGGATTTTGGATATATCGCTGATGGTTAATTAAACTTGAGTTGTACGCTGTTAATTTATATTCACTTTTATTTAATGGTATCATCAAATTAAGAATAGGACATGAACAACTGAATATTATTGTTCAAAATGAGACGAATAGACGAAAATAATAAATGCTTGGATAAAATTTTCTGAAATACAGGATGTTAAGTTGAAAATTAAAAAAGTAATAATGGGTAAATACCTATATATAGGTAGTTATAATTTTATTATTCAATATAATTTTACTAAAATTGGCACTGACAAAATTTAACTAACAGATTTTTTGCTGTTAGGTAAACTTATAACATAATACCAAACACGTTTAGTGAAATTATACTAAGTAATAAAAAAATGTAAGCCACTAATTTTCAGTTTTCAACTTTTGACACCATTTGAAAACGAATCGAGTACCAATTTATGGTAGGCACATTTAGGAGTATTATTTTCGAAAGGCAAAATTAAAAATTTTTCATTGTTTTTTTTTTTTGGACATGGAAATACTTTGCTGCATGTCTGCTACAATGATGAAGCTCTCAACGAAGGCGTCTTAAAAAATAAATTATAGAAAATGCGAATGTTACATATTTGATTAGATAACTAACATTGACATAAACTTTCATTGCTCAGGACGTTAAGTGCTCAACTTTGGGTTTCGTAAAGATCAGTTACTGACTACTACTATTTTTTTCTGAACTGTTATCAAAATACTACAAAATTTAGCAGAAAGATTGCATTAATTATATTTTTCATATTTTTTCCAAAATAATGTAATTGAATCTGGGTTGGGAAATCCAAACTTGAATGCTTAACGACTTAAGTCTTGAAGGCACTTATATCAAGTTAATTATCTAATCAAATATGTGACGTGGCTTTTTAAAATACCATCATTGTGCGCTCCACTGTGTGTCCATCTTCTACAAGAGAAAAAAGGAGGAAACATTTGTAAAGTTGCCTTGTACAAATGTGTACCAAAAGAGGGCAACTGGCTCTCGTAAGCCTTTTTCGTTTAATCGTCTCATTATTTTAACACTAAGCACCAGCATGGGAAATATATGTTAAAGTTAGTTTTAAGAACGTTTAACATTCAAATAAACAAAAACAATTTATAAATCTATTATTAAAATCCGTGTTGGAACAAAACATAAAATTGTTGAATTTGAAAGATAATATTCTAAAAATGGAAAGGATTTCGGTCGAGAGCCTATTGGACTGAATATTCAGTTTAAAATCGCTTTTCCGGCCTATAAATCTTAAATTGTTTCAAAACGAATAAAATAAAGTAGTTCTGTCTAAAACTAAAATAAATTTGCTATCTCGAAGTCCCCATCGATTATTTCCAAACTTTTCTTTAACGTCTTAGTTGTAAGTGTTATATTACATTTTCTTTAATTTGCTATTTCTGTGGAATCATTAATTTTCACTTGCATTATTGTTCTTCTAATAAAGCGAAATGTGACTCACGTTTTGCTTGATTGGCTTTAATTTTTGAGATAGTCAACCAGTCAAAATTAAAAAAATTCAAAAAATAATAAGACATTAATTTATTTATTTAATCAGTTTTGTCTGAGCTAACTGAAAGGCTGTATTCTATAAACAATGAAAAAGAGTGATTGTTGTTTTGAACTCTTAAAACATTTTCACTCGAACGGCGTGCGTGATTCAATTTAAAAATACTTTCCAGAATAAAACCACGTGTTACAGTTTTGACTTCAAACAGTGATAAATTATATAAAAAAAATGTTTTTTTATAAGATTTTATTTTATGTTCAAAGTTAGGACTTTATAATTATTGTGTCGTTCATAGAATTCTGTACTAAATAAGAGCACTGATTTTGGAAATAAATTTTAACCATTTTGTCAAGTTGCTGATCCTTGTAACATTGCATAATGAAATATAAAGACTAACTGAATATGTCTGCCACAGATAGACCACTTGTAGGTCTATTTATTTCGTCTTGAGCTATTCCTAAAGAGTGGAGCTATTGAAAACTTCCTTTCAAGGTGATTTATTTCAACACTTAGAGCCAGCCGAGAGAACATTTTTTTCTTATATTCATGATCAACAGCCAAGATACATTTGAAAGTCGCTAATATATCCCTGTGACTATTTTTTTTTAATTTGTTTTCCAGTGTTGATTGATTGATTGATTGATTAGTGTGATTTTCTTGTTCCTTAACTCAATATCTTGCAAACTGTTGATAGCTTTGATGAAATTTTGTAGCAAAGCTTGTTCAAATTTTGAAAACTATAAAAATATTCAGCTATTTTTATGGTTATAAACTTTTCCAACACTTAGTCCAATTAGAGGTACTTAGATTACATGCAACATTTTCAGAAGCTTATTCCTTTTTTGTTTTCTACTTGGAACTTTTCAATTTATTTAAAACATTGGACATTTAGGTATTCTTTGTTATTGTTTATATATTTTGACATAACCGCACATAACCAAAATATTGACCAAAGTCCTTAACCACTTTTTATCACCTTAATTCAAAAATTTTATTCGTACGGTTTTGTCAACTGGAATAAATTTTCATTATTATGTTTAATTTTTCATGTCTTTTATCATGAATTGTTATTTTTAAATAAATAAAGATGTTTTTAACTATAATAGGTAGGTGATAGAGGCCATGTGCCTGAACGAAAAGAAGACGTAGATGGCGTATCTGCATAGCATTAAAAATTGACTACTTCATTAAATCGTCACTAGATGCCGCTCGAGATTGCATCCAATACTTTTTACTGTTGCATTATCCTACTATATTATCTTCATACAACGGTTCAATCATTGATATGATTTGCTCGATGTCACGTGACCAACAAATCTACTCGCTCTGCTCGATGAGGTACTTTTCAAACGCAGCATATAAAGAACTAATAGTAGCATTGTATTGGCGATTCAAATTAATTTCCTGCGCCTGTCATTTGTCAACTATAAGTAGGATGTTTGTTTATTTACATGTTTTTATTTTGGGCGGATTTTGTATTTGTGATTTTTTTAACTGTTTTTAGATAATATTCTCATTGTAATAGTGTTTTTGAGTTTCATTTAGTGTTAATTTAAGTTTAGTTTTCGTGCTTTCGTCATAAATATAATATTTATCATGTGTATGACTTAATTTGTTGGAAATATTCACCTATTGGTTGCTACAAGAACATCTAGAAATATGTATTCACTAACCTAGGACATGTTTTATTATGTGGTTTAAAGGACATTTCAGGTACCACACGTTTATTATTGATGAACTTATTTAAAAATCTTACTAGATTTTTTCTTATATTATGAAGTGAATTATGTAGTACTTTGTATACATGTAAATGGTAATAAAACCGTCACAAATCAGATTACAGTTTGATTCTAAACAAAGTTTTGTAAAATTTCAATATTGTGAATTTGTAGATATCCATTTATCGTAAAAAAACAAAATTTTACGACTTGTACTTTGAAAATAATAAATACTTCAGTTTTGATTTTGACATTAACACCATATAGATTGCAATTTTCTGGGAACTTTTTCGCAGATTTCATTTTTAATATAAACACTATCACATGCTATAAGAAATAAACAAATGTAAAGCAAAAGGTAAGAAAAAACTCGAATTGTAATTGATACAAATTAAA
>OV651831.1:1230940-1258940 GCA_927349885.1 Psylliodes chrysocephalus
ACTTCTGCTGATACGGTTATCATAGACGTGACCGACTGGGCAGAGGAAAAATATAATCCATCTGTCTATGATTGGAAAACTGCCAAACACATTGTAGACGATGAAAACATTAGATAGGCAGATCCATCTTCTCTCCATTTAAATTGCTAGGACCTGACGGTATCTATCCAGCCCTACTCCAGTGGGTTTTGGAAGAACTCACACTGCACTTAATGTATATATTCAGTTCCTCGTTGGCTATATATACCCAAAAAATGGAGAGAGGTAAAAGTGGTATTTATACCCAAACGTGGAAGCATGGATTACACTGTCCCAAAAACAATTAGTCTGACATCGTTTTCCACGAAGACATTGGAGAGGCTATGCGAAAGGTACATAAAGGATGCGGTAATTATAATAACACCACTACATCCAAACCAACATACATACACCCTAGGCAGATTTACTGATTCTGCTCTTCATCTAGTTACTGGTCGGATAGAAAGATATCTGGCAAATAAAATAAAGTGTAATAAGGATTACAAACCACCAAGGTACATAAATGCCCATTCGATATTTTTCTCTCCTACTAATAATCAAGAGGTAATAAGAATAATATCGGACTTAAAAAACAAAAAAGCACCAGGAGATGACGGTTTGAAAGCAGAGACATTAAAACTAATTTCAGAATATATAGCTAGTCCTCTAACCTATATAATAAATAAAATGTTTCAACTGGGAAAATTTCCTACAGCTCTTAAATGATCAATCGTTACACCTATATTTAAAAATGGAGATAAGTCTGAAATGGGCAATTACAGACCTGTGTCCCTCATATCAAATATTGCTAAAATTGTTGAAAAAATAATAAAAATTAGGCTAACAAACTTTTTGGAAAAACATAACATATTATCAAACTCGCAATTTGGCTTCAGACAAAAAATGTCAACCCAGGATGCAATTAAGTGCTTAACAAAAAATATCTATGAAACATTAGAAAAAAATAAACCATCAATTGGAGTATTTATTGATTTAGCAAAGGCTTTTGACACTGTAGACCATAGCCTGCTTCAATCATCTTTAGAAGACATGGGAGTGAGAGGTACTGCTAATGATTTGTTTGCAAGCTACTTAACAGGTAGAAAACAAAAAGTAAAAATCAAGCAGGATCTAAGTAGTGAACAAACTATCATGTGTGGTGTCCCTCAGGGAACAGTGTTGGGTCCAGTGTTATTTATAATTTACCTAAACAATTTGTTTTTATTAGAAGAAGACAACAAAATAATTAGCTTTGCAGACGACACGGTAATATTTTATACAGCTGAAAATTGGTTTGAACTAAAACAAAAGGCTGAGGTCCATTTATCCGAAATTAAAAATTGGTTCGATCACAGACTACTTTCAATGAATTTCAAAAAAACTTTGTATGTACCTTTTAGTTCTCTAGACTCATCTCTTATAAATTTTAAGTTAACAGTCCAAAACACAATTCAAATTCAACCTGCAAACCAAATAAAATATCTAGGTATTTTCATTGATAGTATGCTAAAATGGAACGTACATATTGATTTTTTAGAAAAGAAACTTAGATCAATTCTATATAGGTACAAACAGATCTCAGAGATACTGGATATTAAACAAAAAATTATAGTATACCAAAGTATAGTTGAACCGCATATTAGATATGGTATTTTAGGATGGGGCGGTGTTACTAGAACTCACCTAAATTCTTTGGAAATTCTTCAAAGAAGATTTTTACGTATTATTTTTATGTGCAAGTGATCAACTATATAAAGATACAAATATATTAGACTGTCGTCAGCTATTCTTTCTTCAAGCATGCAATACTCGGTTTATGACGAAACATTCGCTCAAAACTGGAACACATAAGTACGGCACAAGACAAAGGGAGGACATTATCTTGCCTGTTATGTTCAAGTCTATAGGACAAAGAAGTTTTAATTATCTGGGTCCTAAAGTTTTAAATTTGTTTCTAAAAAATACAGATAATGTAAATACAAAAAACTTGAAAAAAAAAATTCAACAAGTTCTGATGCAACTACCGCGACAAGAAATAAAAAAATGTTAGATTAGGAATAAAATAGGAAAAAAACAAAAACACAAAAAATAAAAAAAAATAACAATCTAAACGTATAAAAAAAAACGCAAAAAAAATTAAAGAAATCATCCAACAAATAGTATATTTCTTACAATTGTTTTTGATTTGTTTTAATTAATTTTTAAATTGTTTTTAATTTGATTTTAATTTTAGTTTTTAGTTTTAGTTTTAATATGTTTTTAATCATTAATCTATATATGTCTGTTTATTTTATTTTATTATGCAAAAGCATGCTTACACACAGACATTTTATGTCTCGTAAGTTTTCTTTTATTCACATAGGTACCATTAATTTTCTTTTGTATCACAAGTTTTATAAGTATGTATTTATTGTTTTTATGTGAATAAATTATTATTATTATATTATTATTATAAGGAGTCCGCCTTGGATGTTTTCATAGACATAGAGGGTGCTTTTGATAAAACCATCTTCCCAATGATAATACACTCACTAACAAACAGGAATGTTTCACAAGTGGTTAGTGGGTGGATACATAACATGCTCTTAAAGCGAGCAGTAAACACAAGTGTAAAAGATGTGAATATAAGACGTTTGGTTGCGAGGGGATGTCCACAGGGAGGGGTGCTATCACCTCTACTGTAAAATATAGTGCTCGACACCCTCATCAGCCGCCTCAATAATGACAGTAACTACACAATAGCATATGCAGATGACCTGGTAATTCTGCAAACAGGGAATTTTGAGAATATACTCTGCGAAAGAATGCAAGTAACTCTAAAAATTATTGAACAGTGGTTCAAGGACCATTCTATTATAGTTTTTATTTTGCAACTTTTAATTAGTTTTCGTGTAAATATATGTTACATCACAACCCATAAGTAGAATTTACTTTTGTAATTTATTAATTTTATTATTAGATACCACTTTATTATTGTTACTTACTATTAAGAATATTGTCCTGTAAATGGGAAACTGTTGGGCAATAAAGCTATTATTATTATTATTATTATTATTATTATTATTATTATTATTATTATTATTATTATTATTATTATTATTATTCTGACTGGTCCTCACCAAGTACGAAAGCATTTCCATATCATGGGGCTGTCAGAATCCGCACTTTGCAGAGGGTGCGAACAAGAAGATGAGACCATCGAGCATATCCTTAACGATTGCTCGACGCTCTTATTTGTTAGAATATTTGTGTTCTGCGAGTATCGGTTAACATCGGCCGATACAAGAGAAGCACCTCTTGGCGACGTTGTCAACTATATTAAATCTGTAGGCTGGCTCACGAGCTAGGAGTTGCCTATCATCTCAGGAGGATGCACAATGGGCCTAATGAGGCCTAAGTGCCGTGGGGTAACCCACCCTCTACACGTTACAGATACAGATAGTATGAAATATGGAAAATATTTGGTGGTCGATTTTTAGGTAATTTTTCGCATCCTCTATTGTATCAGCTTCAAGAGTGTCAATTTCAAATGGATCAACATCTCTAACATAGGCATCCATACTCTTATTTTAGCGTAGATATTATTAAAATAAAAAAGAATATTTAAAAATAAAAAAAGTATCAAAGTATATTACAATAAATATCAGTATTTAGTTTTAAAAGAAAATCATAAATTGTGAGTAATTTATATTCGTATTAAGCGATAGTTAGTCAAGGCGCTTGTTAATTAATTGTTGACTTGAATTTAAATTATCGAATTAAAATAATAAAGTTTATAAAATATAATTTTTTGACTATGCTCTATTTATAAATAAGATTTTAATTGGTTTCTGGTAAGTCTTGGAACGATGTCTTTAATTTTTGTTTGCTGATGATTATGATTGCTGCTGTTGCTTTAGTTGCTGAAGTGGCCTTCGCGCTTGTGTTACTTTTTTGAATTAATTTGGATTATTTTCTTGCCCCTGGTTCTGTTTGCTTTGGTAGAGTTTCTTCTGGAACTTTCGAATAATTGTCTACTTCCTGTCCGTGTATTGTTGGAGTAGCTGGAACACTATTTGCCTTTAACTGACATTAATCCAATACGTCTATATCCTGCGGTACGTCGTCCATATAGAGTTTAAAATTTTTGATATATGCTTTTTGACTATTATTCCTGGCTTTTATCATATGGCGAACTAACTTTTTTTGATGTTGTTGATCTTCAGGACTTAGATCGTGGGAAATTCCAATTCCCTTCAGTTTACATAATTGTTTAATTACAGTTTCCTTTTAAAGATGACTTAGGAATTTCAGAATAACAGGTCCCTTTTGTCCTACTTTATAAATATTGTTTATATCTTGATTACTGTAGTCCGTGCCAAATAGTTGGTTTAATGTATTTAACGTAATTTCTAGTAAATTAATTTTATCAGCTTGAATTCCAATTATTGCTATATTATTTTTCATTTGCCCTCTCTCTAGACTGTTTATTTTTGCCCCAAGTTTTCCTATGTGATTTTGTTGCTCTGATATTTTATCGTTAAATGAATCTTTTACAGACTGTATTTCAGATTTTATTACACTTGTTTCTTTTTGGAGTAGATTTTCAATTTGTTGTAATAGTTGATTATTTGCCATATAATTATCCATTTTTATTTGTCCTTTAGACTATTGAAAAGATAGCAAGGTGCAACTTTTTATATTCCTTTAATTGTTTTAATAAAATAATATAGAAATATTTATATATAAAGTGATGTAAAACTTCGTGGTCAAGCTTAATTTTGAATTAATTTAGTACTCACAATATTTTCAAGAGTTTTATTGGTATTTCCCTTGAAACTTTTTGAAAATTGTCTAAAACTGAATTGGAGTATTTCTTTTTTTTACATTCAAGGAACCTCGTAGTCTAAGTACAGTATTCACCTATTATTGTTTGTCCTCGACACGCAGTGATTTTTAATCAAACACCATTTGTCAGATTGGCAAAATTCAAAATTAGATAAACCATTTAGTTTTTTTTTCTAACTTTACGTAACACACCGAAGTAAATCTCATTTTCGCAAAAGGGGAAAAGGAGTTGAGAGCGTAGAACATTATTATCTATTACCCAGGAAGTTAATCGTATTTTATGGCTTACTTATAATATAGTTCTTAATAGGTTACGGTTTTACAGCTCCACGTTATTGTTTTAATTAAAGTTGAGTAGTATTCGTGGATTCAGTTTCGATGGAAAGGAGATTAGAATACACGACGTGTAACAGTAAAGTAGTTTTTTTATTTATTAATAGAGTACAAGACGAGAACTATTCTATATGATTATTACTTTATAATAGTGAACAATAATGGTAGATACTGTAGTGTAATCAACTGAAATAAAGAGAGACAACTTAACTAATATATCTCTTTTATAAAAGTATGATAAATAAAGTGGCGGCGTGATCGACTATAAAGTGACTAGGACACCACGAGTGACAGACTGAAAGATTCGTTATCTATTGGCTACTTACGTATTATTGAGGGAGTGGTAAAGGTTAAAAGAAAATATCTATTGATTTATATCTAATCTTTATTGAATATATTATAGATGACAGAATCAGAAAGTAAAAATTTATAGGTATATAAAATACATTTATAAAGATTAAATATAAGTCTGGTTTGGTGCAATAAAAACTAATAATTAATTTATCAAATGAGGGGAAAGAACCAGCAAGAAAACCCCAAACTTATAATAAATACAATAAAACCAAACAAACGTCAATTTGGGTACAAATGACAAATTAAGTATATATATAAAAAAAAACACATTTAATTACTTGACGTTTTAGTTAAAGACAGAAAAATATATGAAATAATATTCAATTTAAGTTAAACACAGGAAAATATATGAAATAATATTCAATACTTTATATATATAAAAAAAAAACAATATCTAATACTGCAAGGCAAAAATAAAATAAATATTTTATGAACAATAACTCATCAGATAACAAACATTGAGCATTACAAGGTTCAAACACACTCTATGCAAAACTGAAGAAGGGTTAATAGGGACAAGGTAATGGGGAAGCTATACAGCTTTACTACCCACCTAGAGTTGAATATTCTGGTGACAAAATAGGGTAAGTTACCGAGACACCTATCCCGATGTTGTCCCAGCCACGGGCGAAAATGTTAGTATCAATCAACAAGGCATTTCATACTTTTAACTTAGATCTGCCAATGCTGTGAATATCTGATGTTAGAAAAACACATAATTTACTAATATAATATTACTTTTACCTTGCCGAACTTCAAAAATGACTAAAAAAATAATCTCAATGTCAAATAAAAATTATAGCAAATTTTCCTTGGTATAACTACAAAATATCAATAAACTTCAAAAATATTTAAATTAAAATATTAAAAGGATGCTATTTTTCACTGATTTAGATAGTAAAATAAGTCATAAAATCAAATAAACTCGTTATTGGAATGCAAGCAATTTTTTATGACAGATACAAAAAAAAATGCCGTCAAGAAAAAGCACGAAATTACTTATCAGTGAAATTCAAATCTAAATAGTGAACCATCAACTAGTTAAATAATATAAAAGTAATTGAAACATAATAATTGATTTAAAAAGGCACTTACATTTTTATCATAAATAAAACTAACAAAAACCTACACCTTTTTAACAATCACGACATTCCATTCTCCCCACGTTCAATCACTGACATTCAATAAATAATTCCCGTTCCTATGACGATGATTCTCTACTTCTGTTCCAGCGCATGCACGACTTTGGTTCCTGGAATTTTCCGCGGTCAAAAGCGATAGAACAGGTGGACGCTTTATATTGCCATTCAACGGGGACGGAATTAAATACGATCCCTTTCAATACAAAGAGTATATTTATGAGTGTGTCTATTACTTTCCATCAGTACGATGCAGGATTCAACTGAGCAGGGAATTCACAAAGAAAACGAAATTTCCAGGAAAAATTTTACAATAGGGTCACAAAATCAAAATGTTTTAAAATTATAATTTTTAAAAGGATCGAAATTAAAACATAAATCATTTGGAAACGATTTTTAAATAGCTGCCTCTCCAATATACGCATAAGGGCAAATTATTGCGTATGGTCTCGTGAAATGTTTGGTAGTAGACAGGATGACCCGTTTGTTAAAACAACGTAAAAATAAAGAACTTACGGTATTTCAAATGAGAAGTATTTTTATTCAAAATTTTTTCTTGAAAGAGATGGTAGCAAAGAATATATTACCTAAAGCTAATGTTGGAAAAGTGTTTATAGAGAGCATTAGATCAGTTATGGAAATTGCTAATGAGTTGGAGTATCCAGAGCCTCTAACGTGTGCGTGGTGGGGAGACAATATCTTTTTTTTAACGTACTTTTTAAATTGACTTTGCATTTGTGCTTGATTTTTCCTAAAACACAATAACGCACATCGAAAAAATCAGGTTATACAATTTTTTTTTCTTATAGCTGTTAACAAATATTAATTTGATTTTAAGGTCATATTTACATTTGAAAAATCCTTAAATTGTCCACAGTAATAAACATAAAACTAAGTTTCACAACAACGCAACACAACCTTGTCAATGGACTTGGATTACAATATACACTACTCAAATTTGCATTATTTAAATTGCAATTAATGATTATGACAAAACCAGTTGACGCTTCATCTAATGGGACAACCCTAATTTCAATCAATATCCAATGCAGTCTTAACAGTTATGGATTTGGCGACATGTTCTGTTCATGCTTCCTGATATAATAATATTAAACGGGCATAGTCGATTATATTAGACTAACGATTTGGACATATGCCAGAAATATCGAGAATGTTCTCTATTTTTACTTTTAGATTATAGAGAAATTTAAAAGAAAAGGAAGATATCTTAATATGTTTTTTCTACGTCTACATGGATACTATCTAGTTTACGGACATGCTACAGAACGAAAACTAAACAATTATATTTCATATCCATTCTATTCTAGTGAAAACACTACACAAATCACAGTTCAGATTGTGTTTCCATATTGTTCTGCAAGTTGATCAAATTAATACATTTTTGATGGTTTATTTCTGAAAAATATGTTCAATTAATCTTGTTTGGCCACTGCTAAAGTCGCAACTAGACCAATCTATCCATCGTAAGAGAAGAGACCCTCTCAGTTATCAACCATCAAGACTGGCAAGGCAATGATGTAGGTATGCCACATTTGACATAAAACTAAGTAACTTCAAAGCAATCATAGCCAATACTCTTAAACAGGGGAGGAACTTGACTGTTAAGGTAAATTTGAGTGTTGACACAAATAGAGGTAGGTTTGCTAGATTTATTTTATTTATTTATTTATTTAATCATACATCCAACGGCCAAGGCCCATTACAGAATGCGCATTATACATTAATAAACATTATGGGTATATAATACAACAAATAGTGAAAAACACATTATAAAATTAAACTATAAATAGCGAGATTGTGTGAGTAATCTGAAAAAACTCCAGTTGAGAAAAAAGATTAATCATTATGAAAAAAGAACATTACAAACAAAAAAATATACATATATGAATTATTTTATAAGGAATATAAGGGATCAAGAATAGAGATTTTTAATATTAAAAGCATATTTTAATTATTCTAATATACAGGATGTATCTAAATAACACCGAAAAAATTAAAGGGATGATTCTGTGATGAAAATTAATGTGAGTGTTTGGTATAAAATTTTTTGAAAAACCCTCCCCGGAAAAGTTACACCCCTTCGAAAATTAAAAAAAATAATGGTTTTTCTTTTTTATTTTCCCTGTATATCAAGCTAAAGACACGAAACTTGGTAAACATTATCTGTCAACAAAAGTACACTTTTTGAAATTTTTTCAACCCTGAAGTATGCTTAGAAGGGGTTGAAATAATCAACCCCTAAGATATTTTTTCTTACAACTTTTTTTTAAATGAAAATTTTTTCTTTAAAAAAGTATGACTAAAAAGCCCAATTGATTGACTAACGTCAAGTCTAGTGGCCTGTGCTTTGCATAAAAACATTAATACGGGTACCAGGATTGTGTAGTGTCATTTTCTGTTACCCATCTTATTGTTTCACAAGTTTTATAATTGTGTATTGTAGGAAATATTAGTTGATTGAAAATATAAATGCATATTCGAATTTGGAAATGGCAGATATGCATTTTACATACGGTCGTGCTAACGGTAATTCATTGGAAGCGCAAAGACTTTATGCTGAACAGTACCCACAGCGTAGACTACCCCATCATACTACGTTCACAACTATTCACCGACGCTTGCGGGAACGTGGTAATTTTGAAAAAAGGAGTTATGATTTTGGTCGTACTAGAGAAGTTAGAACTACAGCTGTAGAAGAAGCCGTACTTAATTCAATTGAAGAATTCCCAGAAACTAGTACCAGGAGAATAGCTCGTGTCCTACATGTAAGCCATTCTGTTGTTTTTAGAATTTTAAAAGAACAAATGCTGTATCCCTATCATCTTCAACGGGTGCAGGCGTTAATGATTCAAGATTTTTTCCCCGTGTGATTTTTTGTCAGTGGCTTATTAATATGATTGGCCAAGCGCCACAGTTCTTAGGTAATATTTTATTTACTGACGAGGCGAGTTTCTCAAGAGACTGTATTAGAAATTTTCACAACAATCACCTTTGGGCTGACGAAAATCCTCATGGCTTTTTTGAAGGAAAACATCAGTATCAATTTTCATTAAACTTGTGGCTCGAAATTATTGATAATCATTTAATTGGTCCCCATTTTCTTCCGCTACGATTAAATGGTGAAGCATATTGTCATCTCCTTGAAGAATTACCTGTTCTTCTTGAAGAGGTTCCAATTCAAATTAGGCAACATTTATGGTTTATGCACAATGGTGCACCAGCTCATTTTAGTATACGTGCAAGAACTCACCTGGATGAGGTGTATGCCAATCAATGGATAGGTCGAGGAGTACCTGTAAACTGGCCAGCCCGCTCCCCTGACCTTAATCCTTTGGATTTTGGCATATGGGGATATCTGAAATCTTTGATATACACAAACCCAGTTGAAAATATCGATGATCTGCGAAACCGCATTGTAGCAGAGTGTGAAACTATAAGAAATTCTCCAGGAATATTTCATCGTATACGCAATTCTATGAGAAAAAGGGTAGATGCTTGTATTGAAACTGAAGGCGGTCATTTTCAACATTTATTATAATTGTATTGTCGATATTCGACAGGTTTTTGTTCATTGTTTGTTCACTTTTGTTTTTAGTTGTAGAAGTCTTAAGAATCATAATTTGGTTGGCTGTTGTTTAATAAAATGCTATTTTACATGAGCTTATTTATTTTTTTCTCATAAATGCTTGTTTTCGAAAAAAACTTGTAGAGATAAAAAAGTTAGTCAATGAATTGGGCTTTTCAGTCATACTATTTTGAAGAAAAAATTTTCTTCCAAAAAAAGTTGTAAGAAAAAATATCTTAGGGGTTGATTATTTCAACCCCTTCTAAGCATACTTCAGAGTTGAAAAAATTTCAAAAAATGTACTTTTATTGACAGATAATGTTTACCAAGTTTCGTGTCTTTAGCTTGATATACAGGGAAAATAAAAAAGAAAAACCATTTTTTTTTAATTTTCGAAGGGGTGTAACTTTTCCGGGGAGGGTTTTTTAAAAAAAATTTATAGCGAACACTCACATTAATTTTCATCACAGAATCACCCCTTTAATTTTTTCGGTGTTATTTAGATACACCCTGTATAGGGTAATGTTTTTGAGGCCACTGGATTCAATGCTCATGTCAGATTGGACAAACTGATCGTTGACAGCTGTCAATTCACGGTCAACGAGGATATAAAAGTAAATATCCTCTTTTCACATTGAGAGTTTGGGTTTTTGAGGTCGCTGAATTCAATTCTCATGTCAGATTGGACAAATTGACAGTTTTTTTAACAAATTTTAACCGGGCTAACGGGCCATTTTAAAGTCCAATTTTTTTTTTTTTTTAATTTTGTGGCGCTACTTAAAAAAAGTTTACTTAAGGGCTTTTCAATACTGTAAAAAAAACTGGACCAAAATGTATAATTTTTAACTGGCCCCACGGGCCCTACCGCAGGCGGACATTAATAGAAATATATTTTTCTTTAACTTTTGTGCAACTTTTCGCTTGAATTCGTGATTTATAATTAAGAGTGGAATTATATATCGCTAAATCAACCAAGAACTCATCACGCGGAGGTATTTGCACCTAGGGTTCCTCCCATTTGGAGACCTTTCCGCCCTTTTTTATAGCAATTTTCATTTTCAAAATATTGCGATTTGTTATTAAATGCTGGTAAAATTTTTCGTCCCTCTAATTTTAATCTAATATATCCATCTCTGGATGACTCACCGCGAACCTTAGTAGAAGCTTCAGTTACTAATTTTACCCAGCGTTCCACCGCTTGTGTGCGACATAGAAATTTTTCAAAATTTAGGGCTTCTTTTCCTGTCACAATATTATCTAACGTTTCATTTGAATGTAAATGGCGGTTCGGTGATCCTAGTTTTCTGCCAATCTATCAAATCTATGTAATCTTCAGCATCTAAATTTAAAAAAGGTCCCCTTAAAACTCTGAACCATTTTATTAGTTTGCATCCTACATTTTTGAATTCTTCTTGCAGCTAATTCCCTAATGTATGGACGTGGGTCGCTTAGCATTGCGAAAAATAGGTTCTCAGGAAAGGCAAAATATGCATTGTCGGTAGACTTTGTTAGTTATATGTTTAACGTTATCTGTTTAACGTTATCTGGGAATCTTCTTGAAGCATTAATAGCTTTCCACAGGTGTCTCGCTTAATCGCAAATATATAATAATAATAATAATAATAACGGGTCTTTATTTGCACAAAATAATTACATTTTTGTACAGTTAGCATGGGCGAGGTTTAGCCTGTGGCTATTCTTACACCTAACCCTAACAAAACATATACATTTAAATAACTATAATATTAAAAGTTTATCAATACAATTTGACATTAGTAGCTCATTATATCTACCAGTTTACATTTGACTAATAAAGAGTTGCCTTTTTAAAGCATTTTTAAAAACAGGTAGAGATCGTGATTTTTTAATATCTGTATGTAAAGTGTTGTACAGAACAACCGCGTTATACGAAAAACTACGATTATAAATAGCACTAGAGTGACGAGGCATTGATAAATTAAAATTGTTTCTTATGTTTACATTGTGCGTAGACGATCTAAAAGTTAATTTGCTCATAAGATATAATGGTGACGCAGTAGAAAGTATTTTAAAAAGAAAAGAAAGGAACATAAATATATATAAATTATTAACAGTTAGCCAGCCAGTTTGGGAGAAGGCTTGGGAAATATGATTGAATTTTCTAAGCCCTTTTGCGAATCTGCAGCATGTATTCTGCATAATTTGCAAACGGTTACGATCAGCAGCTGTTAAACAAGGATAATACACAACAATTCCATATAATATTTTTGAAATTACAAGGCTTTGGCAAAGTTTTAGTTTTATAGATTGGTTCTGTAGGATGTGTTTATTAGAATAAAGCAAGCGAAGACCACTATAACACTTTTGTAACACATAGTTGACATGTTGACTGAACCTCATTTGATCGTCAAAGTATAACCCTAAATTTATATTTATATTTTGTGTGTGTGTGTGTGTGTGTGTGTGTGTGTGTGTGTGTGTGTGTGTGTGTGTGTGTGTGTGTGTGTGTGTGTGTGTGTGTGTGTGTGTGTGTGTGTGTGTGTGTGTGTGTGTGTGTGTGTGTGTGTGTGTGTGTGTGTGTGTGTGTGTGTGTGTGTGTGTGTGTGTGTGTGTGTGTGTGTGTGTGTGTGTGTGTGTGTGTGTGTGTGTGTGTGTGTGTGTGTGTGTGTGTGTGTGTGTGTGTGTGTGTGTGTGTGTGTGTGTGTGTGTGTGTGTGTGTGTGTGTGTGTGTGTGTGTGTGTGTGTGTGTGTGTGTGTGTGTGTGTGTGTGTGTGTGTGTGTGTGTGTGTGTGTGTGTGTGTGTGTGTGTGTGTGTGTGTGTGTGTGTGTGTGTGTGTGTGTGTGTGTGTGTGTGTGTGTGTGTGTGTGTGTGTGTGTGTGTGTGTGTGTGTGTGTGTGTGTGTGTGTGTGTGTGTGTGTGTGTGTGTGTGTGTGTGTGTGTGTGTGTGTGTGTGTGTGTGTGTGTGTGTGTGTGTGTGTGTGTGTGTGTGTGTGTGTGTGTGTGTGTGTGTGTGTGTGTGTGTGTGTGTGTGTGTGTGTGTGTGTGTGTGTGTGTGTGTGGTGTGTGTGTGTGTGTGTGTGTGTGTGTGTGTGTGTGTGTGTGTGTGTGTGTGTGTGTGTGTGTGTGTGTGTGTGTGTGTGTGTGTGTGTGTGTGTGTGTGTGTGTGTGTGTGTGTGTGTGTGTGTGTGTGTGTGTGTGTGTGTGTGTGTGTGTGTGTGTGTGTGTGTGTGTGTGTGTGTGTGTGTGTGTGTGTGTGTGTGTGTGTGTGTGTGTGTGTGTGTGTGTGTGTGTGTGTGTGTGTGTGTGTGTGTGTGTGTGTGTGTGTGTGTGTGTGTGTGTGTGTGTGTGTGTGTGTGTGTGTGTGTGTGTGTGTGTGTGTGTGTGTGTGTGTGTGTGTGTGTGTGTGTGTGTGTGTGTGTGTGTGTGTGTGTGTGTGTGTGTGTGTGTGTGTGTGTGTGTGTGTGTGTGTGTGTGTGTGTGTGTGTGTGTGTGTGTGTGTGTGTGTGTGTGTGTGTGTGTGTGTGTGTGTGTGTGTGTGTGTGTGTGTGTGTGTGTGTGTGTGTGTGTGTGTGTGTGTGTGTGTGTGTGTGTGTGTGTGTGTGTGTGTGTGTGTGTGTGTGTGTGTGTGTGTGTGTGTGTGTGTGTGTGTGTGTGTGTGTGTGTGTGTGTGTGTGTGTGTGTGTGTGTGTGTGTGTGTGTGTGTGTGTGTGTGTGTGTGTGTGTGTGTGTGTGTGTGTGTGTGTGTGTGTGTGTGTGTGTGTGTGTGTGTGTGTGTGTGTGTGTGTGTGTGTGTGTGTGTGTGTGTGTGTGTGTGTGTGTGTGTTGCATAACTCATGAACCGATACACAGAAAAACATCAAATTTTAAACTTAAGCTTTATTCTAATGAACTGATTAGATTTTGGGCACAGTCGGAACATCTGGAGGGGTACTTTACAGGTGGTCATTTTTATATTTTATAAAATATATCTGTTATTTACGTTTTGAGAAGAAAATTTTTCAAATAAAAGTTACTTCTAATATAATTATCTATAATTTTTGTTCTATACAAAATTTTCCTAAAATGGTCCGTATTCGAGAAATTTGACAAAATGTAAAAAAAATATTTTTTTATAAAAATTGTTCAAATAAAAGTTGTTTGTAATATAATTTTCTATAATTTTTATTCTGGACATAATTTCTCTAAAATGGACCGTATTTGAGATATTTGAGAAAATGTGTAAATTTCGAATTTTGAAGAAAACTCAAAAACGGATAAAGAAAATAACATTAAATTATAAACTTAAGGTTTATTTCGGCCTGACGTGAAATGATTAGATTTTGGACAAAGTCAGAACATCTAGGGGGGTACTTTATGGAAGGCCGTTTTTATATTTTATGGAATATATCTGTTATTTATGTTTGGAGAAGAAAATTGTTCAAATAAAAGTTACTTCTAATATTATTATCTATAATTTTTGTTTTATATTAAAATTTCCCGAAATGGTCGGTATCCGAGAAATTTGACAAAATGTGCAAAATTCTGATTTTTATGAAAATTGTTGAACTAAAAGTTGTTTGCGATATCGATCTCTATAATTTTTGTTTATACATGATTTTTCTAAAATGGACCGTAATGGAAAAGTGCTAAATTTAAATTTTTTAGTATTTTCATTTTCAATGAATATCTATAGAAAAATGTTTCGAGGTAGATGTATGTGGACAATGTATATATTTAGTTTATCCTCTAAACATTTATAGAGATGCTGCAATAGGTTGTACAAAATAACCGGAAAAGGCCTATAAAAACTAGATAGGAAAGTCATGTGTTGGACACATCAGATTTTTTATTTCCCTAATACACAACTTTTCTTTGGTAGCGCTTATGAAAATTTGAAAACAAAATTTTTTGACCCACCTTAATCATCATTCAACAACGTAACCAAATTCAACCAGGTGATCATTGTTTAACTGTAAATTAGTATCCCACATTATATATTTTTTCTGTCATTTTATTAACTCGTTTTAGTGTAATTATTTTTTTAAATACTACAGTTGCCAACTTATACATGATTTAATTAAACTTTTGATGAAATCAGTTTCGGAATAACTGTTGCCCTAGGGACAATTGTCATTGTAACAACTAAACAAAAACTTAAATCTCGAAATGAAAAAATGCATAGTTGCCAAATTAAAGATGATATAATCTAACTTTCGTTTAGCTGAAAGACATTTTTCATGCGAGCCATGTACTAGCTAGCATGAGAATTGCCTTCTACTTATTACGTTCATTTTGTATTGATATTATATTGCGCTAAGTAATTAAAACAGTTGCATTGTTTAAAATTCTTCAATGTTAATACTTTTTAGATAAAAACTTTTTGAAGCACACTGTAAATTCCAAAATATTTTTTAATTAGGGCTCCAACAGATATACATATTTCTGTATAAAAGTAATTTGAAAAAAATTATGTCATATTCTGGACCAATGCGTATAGGATGCCCCCTCCCCACCCTGTATATGGTACAAATAACATTATATTCGTTCTAATTTTAATGGGGTAATAATATTTATGATTGTATTAATATGTTAGTCCATTGCCTTGGTCTTAAACCATTGGTCCTGGTCCGTTGGAGAGCATATGTAGGGCTGTGTAACCAACACGAAGAGGCCATTTGGTAAGGGATACATGTGGCGGATAAAATCCTCGACAGCATCTTATGATATACCAGGATATTATAATTGTTTATATATTACTAATAAGTAATAATTACTATTATTTTCCTGTGATAAGCACTACATTAACAGAATATAAGCACTGGCCTATCTTGCAATTAGTTACATTTAGGATGGTATAACTCGAAACGGACAAGTAAGTGAGATGAGTCGTAATGAAGAAAAATGTTCTCCTTAAAAAGATCTTTCAATTGATATATAACTTATCCTTATTAGAGGTGGGGCAATTTCCCATACATTTTTGCCCATTGTCCTTTTAATTCGTTTTTATGCTGTAAAAGCATAAACGAAATATAATATCTTTTCGATCCATCTATGGAAGCAGGGATGAACTAATTATTGATTATTTTCGGAAAGTGAAGACGCAATTTTTAGTCTAATTTTTTTTTAAATAATGGATTACACATAACATGCTACCCAATTTTCATTTATAACTATTTCGGAGGTCTGAGCCTTCTCGTATTTTCCGATTGAACGATTTGATAGGAAATGTTTAACTTATGTGGTACAAGGTTTCATTTTCAGAAAATTGATTGAATTTGTAGTTTATTCTTACAATGAGAATGGTCTAAAAATAGGCCGTTTTCTACCGCACGTTTTTAATTAAAAACAATTAATTTCAAAAAAAGCAGTGCCTGAACTACTTAAATTGGACCTTTAGGTATCTACAATTAAAAAAAAAATAGTACGATATACGGTCTAATTACGGAAATAGTTACAATTAACTTTTGGTCTGCAGACGTCATTCTAATGCACAAGGATACTCTGTCCTTAATATTTCTACATGTTAATATTTAATATACCGTAAATATTTATCTTAAATAATAATACGTACATATTTTACTAAAATTTAGTTAGTACAAGTGATTTTCTTTAATCCAGGATCTCTCTAGCAGAATAGAGCTCGCGTAATTAATTCATCCCGAATCCCTAAAATTCCGGAGTTACCCGTCTTCTTCAATAAACATCCGGCGTTTTCACTACCCGTAAAGCATTTATCATTTATTAGAATATTTAACAATGATGTATGCGCTAGAGTGTTAGACAACGAGGCACAATCGACCGACAGATATGACAAGATTTAATCATAGGATTACGAATGGGCTCTCAGAATTTGTTTCGATGCTATCTGGTTGGAGTGCAGCCGTTATCGCGACCGAAATTCCCATTCAAATGTGATTAACGACTATGGTGATGGAACGGGTTTAACGGATGTTGGAATTAAGATTTTTTTTACTTGAACGAGTAACATCCCATTATTTAGGTACAAAAAAAAAACAAACAAAAAATGTGTTATGCTGTTTATTTTTGGCAATCTGTCGATATCGGCTGTCATAAAAATTTTATGGAAGAAAAATAACAAAGAGCTAATATATTTTTTACGTTGCTCGTTCAATTGACACCCAGAAACCAGGAAGAATTGTATTAAATGAAAATTAACCTATAAATAGTATATTACATAACAAGTGGTAAAAGTGCAACATTTCGCACGAGTTGAAGTTTAGCACGAGCCGCGTAGCGGCGAGTGAGGAAACTAAACGAGTGCGAGAAATACACTTTCCAACGAGTTGTGTACACTATTTTTCCTACGACCACACACGAAATCCTTAAAAAACGTCTTTTTTAAATGAGAAAGTCAATTAAACCATACCACACATCCCAGCAAACATTTTCTATAACATTAGTTATAACTCGACTTTGTTAAAGACGAATTTACTTATTGAGGTAATTATTACGTAAAATTGACTAGAAAAATATACCTCTAATGTAAATTTACCAAACGGTTTTAATTTATATTTAAATTTACGTAAATTATACCAAGAAATCTACCTTTTACACAAATCTGCTTAAAAGTAACTTTAACCATATTAGCAAGGGAAAAACTACTAAAAAAAATAACCAACAATTACTTCAAAGTTAAATTTCCTTTGTAGTAAAATTAGGTGCCATATTTAGGTAATATCTACCTGTTTAACAACTAAAAATCGTCTTTATAGTATAATATCCAACTAGGTAGATTTGGTTAAAAATTCTACGTAATTTTATGCCTCCATAGTAACCTATTTGGCCGCTCTTATTTACTCTCCTTTAAAGTAATATTAGGTCGAGATCGCAGCAAAATTCTACCTGTTTATCTACCTAATTTCAACGAAATAGTCGAATACTAATTTAGTTGACCTATAAGTCATCTTGAAGAAATATTTATTTACTTTGTTGTAGCAATTACCTGAAAAATCTACCACAAAGTAAATTCGACTAAAAACCACCAATTTAAAAAGAGTCATACATGACCTATTTGTAAAATTTATATTATTTAGATTATTTTAACAATTAGGTTTTTCAGTTACTGTCTTCGTCATTATTCTTAAGAATTTCGGCCATTTTAAAAAAACCATTACAGTCGTAATCTTAATTTACGTGTGGTGTAGATAGAGCTTTAAATGAGTGCGAAAAATAATTAATAAAATGAGTTCGAAAAATAATAAATCATATCGTTATACTTCCGATTTTTATCGTAAAGTGCAGACCTAAATATGTTATATTTACCTATAGGTAAATTTTTTATAAAACCTATAAGTTATTATTTCTTTAAATAGGTAAAGTTAACTAATATGTCGTGAAATTGAAGTTAATTCAACTTAGTAAAAAGGTATTTGTAAAATACGTAGATTTCCTTAGTCATAATAACTTTTAGGTCGAATTCGCACAATACGCCATATTTTCTTCACGTAATTGAAGTACGATTCCAAATTTTAAATTTTTAAAATAACTATAATTAAAACATTCGAATGAAAATACCGAAAAACGAAACATTATTGATTTTCTAAAGTGATACACAACAAACGTAACATAGTTTTAGCTCATAATATTATTATTATTTTTTTACACGATCATATTTTTTTCTTATATTTTTTTAATTAGAGAGTATTTTGGAAGGGCATTGTTATTTTTCTAAGTAGAACTGTTAACATGCACGACAAAATATTCTTCGCATTAATTTCAACAAGCGTGAACTGTATATTCACCGCAATTACATTACATATATTTTTGTCACCGACATTTATTTTCAATCTTTCATGTCAATTAGGTATATGTTTTAGTTGTGTTGGTTACTTCTTACAATATTTCTACTTTTATATAGATAAAAATACCAAATAAGTATAAAATTTCTTTTCGTACACTTGGAGGCATACGTCATCTACAAATATTTTGGTAGTTTCTACCTAAACTTAGTTAAATCAACGTCGAATTAACGTTATACTGACGTCAAATTTCCCTAGAGAGGTATTACTAACCAAACGTACTGGGCTACTACAATGTGGATTTAGATGTAATTCTACCCAATTTGGTAAATAAAACCAAATTTCGACGTCGTCTTATTCTCCACTTATGTCGAATCCACGTCGAGCCAACGTAAATTTTACTTAATTATGGTTAAATCTAATTTTGCGACCAAATTTATTATATATAATTTAGGTAGTATCGACGTCAAATTACACCAAAATGTTTGCTGGGATGTACTGAGAAGTATATCACACATGTGTTGAAAAGAATATTAACAGATGTGTTGAAAAGTAAAAAAATCCTTCAAAATATTTTTCATTTTGTAACAGTAGAAATGACAGGAACTAATACAATGTTTAAAAAATATTTATAACTAAAGTAGAACAAGAACTAATATAACAATAAGAAACATTTATAACTAAAGCAGAGATACTAACAGAATAGTTTATAAAAATTTACATCTAAAGTAGAGATAACTAATGGAATGGATAAAAAATATTTGTAACTAAACTAGAGATAACTAATATA
The DNA here is from genome assembly GCA_927349885.1 of Psylliodes chrysocephalus. Taxonomy (NCBI): domain Eukaryota; kingdom Metazoa; phylum Arthropoda; class Insecta; order Coleoptera; family Chrysomelidae; genus Psylliodes; species Psylliodes chrysocephalus. The sequence goes on from OV651831.1 coordinate 1,250,706, forward strand.
ATAATTAGGAAATGTTTGTAACTAAACTGTATGAACTGAATGATTATTAATAATTTTGTTTTACTTTTTTGTGGGACGTTATAAAAGTTAAAAGTAAAATTGTTATTATAACATTTACTAAATTGCAGTGAATTTTGTAATGTTGCATTATTATTATTCTCAGTGGTTCCCCTAATATATGTTTATTGTCTCTTGTGGAACTACATTAATTTGTTGCTGTATAGATGAAGTACACAAACTTGCACTGTATCTGGGTTGTGTAGTTTCAGCATTTTGTTCAGAGTATTGTTCAATGTTTTTACATGCAACTTTTTCGTTGAATGTACTTGTGCTGCGAATGGTGTTCATTATTTTATTAATAGTCATTAATCTATTAGTTGCAGAGTCATCTATGTACTGCTCGGCCACGGTAGAGGATTTCCATCCCCGTAACGCTTTAATGCAGCAAGATCTGCTCCTGCATCTACCAAAATTGTTGCAGAAGAACACCTAAAGGTGTGGCCAATATTTTGTTCTGGATTCAGAAGATTTAAAAACTTTGTCACTACCTTTGGCACAGTGCCTATTTTCTTTATACCCACTACTTTTTGGGTGCATTTTTTATTTTTATAATGAAGAAAAACCTTAGTTGAGTGGTTGGTGGCCTAAGATTGGCATATTTTTTAAATGTGGTATAAAACGGTCCAATAATCGTGAATTTTCTGGATACTTGGTTTTTTATGTTATCTATTTTTATCACAGCTGCTGTACCCAAATCCTCTATATCGTTTATAGTCAACTGTGTGAGCTCCTGCTTTTGGCAACCAAAAAATACTCACACATTAAACAAAATAATATATATTAAACTTGCTCACCTTTGTAAATAAATATACTTCATCTGGAGCTCTTTCTATGAAATTATTTATTTCTTGTTGCGACAGGACTTTGGCTATTTTTGGTTTATAGCCATCACTTTTTCTCTTTAAGAATGCCTTTACTTTTAGGTACTTAGAAATATCAACATTGTGTTCAATAAAACAGAGTAGTTCTCAACATTGAGTACCGTGTTCACAAAGTCGAACTTTGTACTTTTGATGATAATTCATTCATATAGGCCAGTAGAATATTTTCAGAAAACGAACTCTTTATTTGTTTCCTTTGTCTCCATCTTAGATAAAAGAGACCAGAGATATAACATACACCGGTTTTTAACCTGCGCAAATGTTGCCAATTTCTAAAGAAGGGTTAACGGAGTGAGGGAACGGGGCGGCGACACGCGGCGACCCGAACTCTGTGACAGGGACCGGACTTTGTTTATTAGCATCATAATGATTTATTAGAATTATTTAAAAGGTGTTTAATCGAATTTTGTAATATGAAATAAAATTAACGTGATTTTTTAATATCAAACAGATGCCACGATATTTTATGTAAAGGGAAGACCTTTTATAGAATATTTCGTTAGCGTTTATTTACTACGGACTTTTCGGCAAGAGATTACAGTAAAATGTTGAAATAGAATATTATATTGTTAATAGAGCAAAAAATGTTACTCATTGTCTACGAGTATTATAAAAATAGCATGTGCGCAGGCTAATACTGCAAATCTACCCTTATGAGAACATTATATTTTTTCTACGGCTATTACATATTATTAAAAATTAGTCAAAATGAGAAAATGCTGTTTTGTATTGTAACCTCAGAAAAAAGTATATTGAGGCTTCTTTCTTTAGGAATAATAATTATTATAAAGTATGAGTCACATAAAACTCTAGAAATGCATATGTCTGAAACCAGATAACATTTTAAAATTTAAATCTATTAAAAGTCATTTGGTCGCTAGGGATGAGTGATTATCGAAATAAATGATCGATCATTGAAAATAATCGATAATCTTCGATCAATCGATTATTTTCAAACAATATATTTTTTGTCATTTCCTTTAAAATCGACTACTTATCTTTGAAAAATCGAAAATAATCGATTAATCAAAAATAATCGATTAATTAAAAATAATCGATTAATTAAAAAGTCGATTAACTGATAAATCGATTAAAAAAAAACAAAATGAGCGATTATTTTAAATAAGCGATTATTTTCGATCAATCGATTATCAATAATCTATTTTTATTGTATTTCCTTTAAAATCGATAATTCGATTGTCTTTGAAATACCGAAAATAATCGATGATTCCAAAATAATCGCCTAATCGAAAATAACCAATTAATTAAGAAGCCGATTCTATGATAAATCGATTTTCCAAAAAATAAAACAATTTATCGATTATTTTCTAATAATCCTTTTTTTCATATTTCCTTTGAAATTGACTATTCGATTATCGAAAATAATTGATTATTAAAAAGCTGATTAACCAATAAATCGATAATTTTAAAAAAATAACCAAAATATCGATTATATAAAATAACCGATTATATTCAATCGATTATTTTCATATAATATCTTTGAAAAATCGAAAATAATCAAATAATTTAAAAACCGATTAAACGATAAATCGATTATTTTGAATAAATCTACTTTTTTTTGTATTTCCTTTAAAATCGATTAATACATTATCTTAAAAATAATTTATTAAAAATAGCGAATAAATCGATTTTCATTAAAAAATATCAGAATTATCGATAAGTCGATTATTTTTGTAACCCCTATTGGTCGCTTGCTTTTATCTTAGCATATATCTCCAAAATTTAGAGATTCGGATTTTTTGATCCCGTTATCTTTGAAACCGCATTCGATTGTATAATAAATAATAAATATTGCTAAATGTTGGATTTTTTTTAGTAAACGAAAATTTTGTTCTAGTTGCTTAGGGGTTTGTAATGTAACATTTTATTAATGTGACTAAGGGTCGATTCCACCGTTGTGTTAAACGAAGTTTAAAATGACATTTTTACTTAACACTGTCATTTTAATCTCCTTTTAACACAACGGTGGAATCGGACCTACTCCTGTAACTTTAGTATTTTTTTTTGCTTATACTAGATCATATGGTGCGTTTTACTTTGTTTTAAGACTGAAGATTCAAATTTCACTTTCGATTTGACCGCAAATAAGATGAACCTTGAAATTTTAAGTAGGTCATCCTGTATTTCATCTAATATTCTTATAAAAATACTTTATAAAAATATAATTTAGCTAGCAACTATGATTCTTTACCTCTTATTTATCAACCAAAAAGGGCTAAAAACTACCTTTAGAAAACATTCTTATAAAACTACTTTTTAAATACAAAATTTCGTTAGCAATAATGCCTATTTACTATTTATTTAAATTAAATGTTCAAAATTTTACCCTTTTGTAAATTTATGTAAGTAATATGAAATCTGATTTCTGATGCTTAATATTTATTGAAACCCCTTAATGCGGATCTAAAGTATTCAGCCCAGAGAATCCATTGCGCTTTATGTCAAAACGTTAATAAATATTTACCGCTGAAAACGAATATATTCATAACATTGGTACTTGTATTATAAGTACATACAATTTTTCAAGATACATCATGACATTTTAAACTTGAAATTGAATAACTAGAACACTTAAATTGCTAAAATACCAACAAATAAATCAAAAAACAGCTGTCAATGGTGATTAAACTCAGGTGGAGGTGATTGCTGAATGGAAAAATCGGAGCAATTTGGCTGGTGTCGTGCAACAATGATTTTAAATTGGTGGCTTACTTTGGGTTAAAATAGACAACATGCGCAGTGTGCAATGTTACATCTTCGGTCTCTTTAATCTAAGGTCTCCATTTAATAAATTAATCATAAGCATATTGATACCTTACTCTGGATTTAGCAGGCAACAATTTGAGCGACGTGTTTTTAGCAGCTTCTGCTAATTCTGGAGGTGTACATTCGGAATCACTAGAATCCATTTTTTTGAGAGCTCACACTGAGAGAATTATATTTAAAAAGTTTTTTGTTGAGAAATTTCTTGCTACCACAAATAAATTATCAGCTACAATTAAAAAAATACATTCATGCAACTAAATAAAATGCTTTTTTAAAGTAGTTTTGTCGCCATAAAATAAAAATTGTTACCTTTGCAAATATTTTTGTTCAGTCTATAGAACCAGCAAAAATAATTTTTGCTCTTAAAAATAGTTTTTAATTACTAAACATTTATTTTCTGTAGTAGAAATTCAAAATATTAATACGTATATTTTCCATCATAACAATTCGCTTTTTAAGTCCAATAAAAAATGTCTTTAGAAAATAACGATCGGTTTCGATCGAGAGCTTTTTCGTCTTTGCTCGAAAAAATTTTCGTCTATTCGGCGTACTCCGTTCAGTCCGTTTTATATCGGCAGGCACAGACAAGAACAAGCCGGTGATTGATTTGTGATTTTAGTTATAATTACCCTTAGCCGCCAGCAAAAATTACGTTACGTTGGCAAATCGTAGGTCTGACGCCATTTTTGCAATAATTGTGCATAAGTTGTGTTCGTTTTCCAATGGATTACACAGAGAAGCTGACTAATTGGGGACTTCAAGATTTTGTTGAAAATTTTAAGGGTAAGTACATAACGTACAATAAAAAAGTATTTTATATCTACTAATTTATCGGTTTCAAATATATTGACCCCTCACTTTAACGTTAATTAAGGAAAAAACAGTAGATAAAGCGAAAAATCTTGCAGTTTTTTCATTAAGATATCACAAATTCCTTTTTCTATTTTGATAGAACTTGGAGGCTATTTTGAGTACTGACGGTTAAATGTTTAAGATTAAAATTATTTGTTCCAGTGACGTTAACAGATATTTTTAACAAAACACAATGTATGGCAGTGTTTATTGATATTTTTATTAAATTAAGAAATAGAAAATAACAATGTTTTGTAATTATTTTTTTTGTACCACTTTTTGGCAAATTAAACATGCACATCTGTATAGCGTTTACGTATACATGAAATAACCTAGAATAAGAAATAAGAATTAGTAGAGAAGATAGTAAACTTTTATCTTTTTAGGTATACCTTATTTTATTTAATTTTGTTTGGAAATTGATAATGCGCATGCCCCAAATATTTTCTGTTTTAAATGTTCCGGCTTAAGTTTTTTTTAATGAATTTTGACAGTTTTACAAAGTATTCGGGAGAATAGTCATTTTTTGCAACAATTAAAACTGCCTGTTCAAGGTAACAACATACTTTTGAACTGCAAGAAAAATACTGTTTAACCACTAAAAACCTTCTTCTGAACCATAAAAAACTACTTTTTAGTAAGTAAAATTTTACTTTCTAACCACTAAAATTAATAAAAACTAAAAAGTACTTGTTTAGGGACTAAAAAGTAAGTTTTTTTAATGAATTTTTACAGTTTTATAAAGGATTCATTTTTTGTTTCATTTAACAGTATAACCTTAGCTTTTACAGACCTTAAAAACCTAAATTTAAACATTTCTCAAAAATACCTGACATTAATTTTTATCTAAATTCTTAACTTACTGAGCTAGGGGAGGGGGTTTCTGGGATCCACGACTGGTGCTAAAGTTTATTAAAATTCTAAATTTGCGTTTCTGAGATAGTATTAATAAAGAATTTTTTTTTCTAGATATTAAGGAAGGATCGTTTGGAATGGCCCACCTGGTAGATAGAAGAATGTTATGTTTTTATGTTCCTACCTATTTTAGTTAATAATCCTAATGGCATGGATTTTCTTATTCTATTCTATATTATAATAAACAGAAAACAATATATTTAGAATAAAATTTCTTTTAGGATTTTCCACAAAGAATAAATACCGTATTAATTTAAAGCTACCAACTGCTCATTTGAAATTTCTTGATACATATGCCTTACGTTATTATACGTCTAAAGACAAATAAGTTTAAATTATTAACTAACAATTTTATATTACATAACCTACTAAATGTTTAAAATTCAAATACATTTTTGAAATATTTAGCAATATAACTAATATATTTATTACAAAATAATCGTCTCTTTTATTTTTGAAACCCTTCGTTTCCTATGTTGATCTGTATTTCCACCACAGGTTAAATAAAAATGTATGTAGATTATATAGGTAGGTATATATTGGGTAAATTTAGCTCTAATAATTATATATAGTTTCTAATGCACGGCTAAAAAGTTAATCTTTCTATTTTTACAGAACTGGTTTCATTATGAACAAATATAAAGTTCAGTTATACTTGGTAAATTTGGAAATTTGACATTTATTACATGCAAAACATTCTTGTATTTCGACTTTAACTGAACTTTATTTTTTTATAGAAAAAAACGGCCTAAGAGCTGAAGAAACCAGCCCTAAATAGCAAAATTTACTTTTAACCATCAACAAATACTTTTTAAAGGTAAAAATTAACTGTATAATCATTAAAATCTAATTTTTAATGGTAAAAGGTTACTTTTAAACCACTACACACTACTTTTTAACCACTAAAAACAATTTTTTAAGGGTAAAAATTAATTTTTTATCTATTAAAACTACCTTTTAAAGGTAAAAAAAATATTTTTTATTACAAAAAAAGTAATTTCTTAATTAGTACCTAATTTTTTACCAATAAAAACTACTTTTAATTAATAAAAACTATTTTTTAACTACTAAAAGCCTAATTTTTAACCAGTAAAATCTATTTTTAAGAGATAAAAAATAATTCCTTAACAATTAAAACTGCCTGTTCAAGGTAACAAAATACTGTTTAACCACTAAAAACCTACTTTTTAACCATAAAAAACTACCTTTTAGTGAGTAAAATTTTACTTTCTAACCACTAGAATTAATAAAAACTAAAAAGTAGTTTAGGGACTAAAAAGTAATTCCAAAAAAGTGAATTTATTAACCGTAGCAAAGTACTTTGTCTGTCGCCTATTTTAGTAGAGTTTTTTTAAGGGTTAATACATTTTTTGCTACTATAGCAAAAAATTTCCCTCGGTGCAGTACAAATTTATAATAAAATAAAATTTTACAAATTGACAATTAATACCACAGCCTACTGAATGTAATTTTTCAAATTTTTATGCTTTAAACTTACTTGTAGGGTTTAGTATGATCACAATAGCCATGAAGAATAAGTTTTTCTTCACTTTCTTTTAAATGCATTGACCAGTAATCTTTATAACACATAATTTTAAAGTTTGAATTATCTTGTAGACACTAGTATGTATTTGAACACAAATCAAAATAAACTTTAAATATTTTCAAACTAATAGACACCTACAGAAAGGTGTATTGTAAACACTAACATAAACATAACCTCAAAAATTTACATTGTCGTATTTGAAACCGAAAATAACACTATAGAAAAGAGGAAGAAAATTATTTTCTTTCTAGAAGTACCTTTATAGAAATTTTTTTTTCAATATTCGATAAATAATAGTGAGTAAACTTGTTTTATTATTATTTTATAATTTTAAAAACCTACATAAAAAACTTTATTGCTCATTTGATATTATATAAAAATTTGTAATGACAATTATACTGATAACTTTGACGTACATGTCATAGGACGATATTTTTTTACTTTTCAATACATGTGTTTTTTGCTATTTTTCAATACGTGTGTGATATATATTTCAGTACGCGTGTGATATAAGCTACTTTCCTAAAAACAAATAAGTGGACAAACTATCATTTTCGTATGTGGTGGTAGGAAAAAATTTAAAACTACCAGATATCTAATTATTAATTTTTTGGGGATGCCACCCTCACCATATCAGATAGAGGTGAATTTTTTTAAAGCAATTTTTATTTTTATGGGATAATACATCCATATACCAAGTTTATTTTTAATATTTCGATCCTAAATGCCCTATCCCCTAGAGCCGAACCCCAACCAATACTCCTTATAGAACCCATTGTGTTTACTTCAATATTAAGAATTCATTTATATTATTTACCAACCATCTTAAGGGTTTTTTTAATTACATTGTTACGCACCAGATTAAAGAAATAACCTGTTGTTTATAATTACTTATGCTAAGTACTTAGGTAGGTACCTTTTACCAACCTACCTATAGGTATATGTATTTGAATTAAAAATACAATTTTTTCTCAACACTTAGGAAATGTAAAGGAAAAGAAAAAGAAAAAGCATATTTTCTATTTTATTAATTTCAAAACAGTTATAAATACACAAATTTTTAATTCTAATTTTAAAACATTAATTAATAGTTAACTAATTTATATCATAATATATATCATTAAGAATGGTACAACTAAATATTATCTGATTAAAAATAAAACTATTAAACGAAATATGCTTAGAAAAAAAAAA
>OV651831.1:1259440-1274440 GCA_927349885.1 Psylliodes chrysocephalus
ATAATATATTTGAAATTAAATGTTCAGCTGTGTTGCAGGCACATTCAGAAGGTAAACTTCTTAATTTGCAAGCCACATGTTCACTAAATATTGAGTAGCTATCACGCATTCTCTTGTTTTCATGCATTTCTTTCATTATGGTACAAGCTTCTTCAGTTCTTCCATCTTCATCGTCCATTTTTTTTTCGTTTAGGTGCTTTTTTTCCTTTAGGAGACTTAAATATCTTCTGTCACTCAGTGGATGATGGTCCAGGAGATTCTGGAAATATATTTCTTGACTCAGGTTTTGATGGTCCAGCAGATTCTGATGATGTATTTCTTGACTCAGGTTTTGATGGTCCAGAAGATACTGACGACATATTTATTGATTTAGGATTTTCGTTTGAGCTGTTATCATTAATGATTTCTTCTTCGGGATTTTGTTCTTTTTGGCTAGTTTCGGGCAGGATTTCAGTGTCTTCACCGGTATAATCTATATCTTGGGAGAATGTTTCTGAATCATCTGCAGTATTTTGTGTTGATGTATAATAGTGTTCGTTTTCGGATGATGATGAATCGTTGTCCAACAATTGAAAAAATAATGAGGTCAATTATAACCTCGAGCTAAAAACTAGTACTTTTTCCCTTGTATAATAAATATAAATTTTTTATAAGTTTAGTATTTAAATATGATTTTAATTTAAAATTTTAATTGTGAAGATAATAAATTAAAGTTATTGTGAAATCAGTACGCGCATCGACCCCCTGTATAGTACGTTGTGCTAAAGCATGTTTTCTTTTTATTTCAGATACCAGCGTCCCCTAGTGAATGGGAAGTTGTTGCAAATGACTTTGAGGTGCTTTGGAATTTTCCAAAACGCGTAGGCGTCATGGATGGGAAGCACATTGCACTAACAGCTCCAAAAAATACGGGCAGTGAATTCTTTAATTACAAAGGATTTTTTAGCATTGTTTTGTTTGGAATCATGGATGCACAATACAGATTCATATATTTTAATGTTGGTTCGCAAGGATGCATATCTGACGGAGGAGTATTTAAAAATACGTTGTTCAAAAAATTACTACGAAAGTCTCAATTAAACCTACCCGACGAAAATCCCCTACCTGGATGTAGCCAGCCCGTCCCATTTGTATTTTTGGGAGACGATCCTTTTCCGTTATTACCTAATCTATTAAAACCCCATACAGGGGCACAAACTAAGGGATCTCCCAAAAGAGTATTTAACTATCGATTGAGCAGAGCCGCCAGAATTTCGGAAAACGTATTTGGAATCTTGTCTGCAAAGTCTAGGTGTAACGGTTTTAATCGAACGTTATGCCTTATCGCCTATTTCTGTCTCAAAACTAGCAGAGAATTAACTTATAATCTAGAAATTACCTTGAATATGCTCCTGTCGTAGAACTTCATTAGATTTTCGAGAAAACATAGCTTTATTCAAATGGGATTTAGCGTAACTGGTGTAAATGTTCCTTCTAGGGCTCACATAATTTTTACAAGGTTACACTGAATTTCACTATGGTTTTCAGCAGTAGTTTTCACTCTTGGGATATTGTTTACAATAACCTCTGTATTTTGTTGATTTTATTCAAAAGGAATTTAGCGTAACTGGGGTAAATGTTCCTCCTTAGGGCTCACATAATTTTTACAAGGTTACACTGAAATTCACTATGATTCTCAATAATACTGTTTACTTGTAGAAGTGTTGTTTACAATGTTTTTGTTATTTTGTAGGTTAAAACTGATGTCGGATGTCATTTAATATAATGAAGTATGCCTGTCGCATTTCGAGATGTCTATCTTTGTTCGATAAGTGATTCTTAGGTAATGCCTCTCTCTCTCTGCTTGACGGAGGACAAGGGACGTCATATGCATAGACATCATATTATCTAAGATAGACTCGCCCTACACACTGTATACTCAATACACCTTCTGTCCGCATGTTTTACCAGACGGGGAAAGGGGAATCGTACGTCGCACATTGACGTAGTGTTTCGGGAGGGTTTACATATATTTTTAGTAAAAATTATTTAATGAACAAATCAATAACCTATGGGTCTTCGGAATCAAAGGTAAATTTAAAGAAAACATATACAATTTATACAGGGCATTCAAAAGTCATTTTATATTTTTTCTTATAGATTAAAATAGTAAGGTAGCTCAAAGTGGAAGAACATTTTTGTTAGTATTTTATTATATATATATATTTTTTAAATACATGAAGAGCAAAGAGCAAGTAAAAATATAAAGCCATTTATTATTATTTTTACATGGGTACTGTTTGAAAACCTTTATTACAGGTCGAAAAAAGAATAATTTATATTGCCGGACTACCTTTTTTTATGAAATAAAAAGCTATTAAAAACAGAACAATTTTATTTCAGATACATAAATATACAAATATGATCTTTCTATTACATACCATTTGGGTTGCATGTCACGACACCTATTTTTAGAATTATTTGTGTAATGATATAGGACAGTAATCAACAATGATTTTATAATATCTGGACAAGGCTAAAACACATTAGCTTAAGATTATCAAGAGATACTTTATTTCTAATTTGTCCGAATATAAAAAACACTAAAGGAAGCTTCTTTTGTGACATTTCGAATGTCATTTTACTATCAATGGTTACTCCTACAAACACTCATGGTGAAGAATCTGCTCAATAGATTTATTTAGTGTTATAACTGATATTTTGTAAAGCATATTTTGGAATAAAAGACAAAATAGCTATTTGTGTATTAAGAACAGACAGTAGCACCTTTGACAGTTGAGACAGAAAGTCTGTCGAAGAGAAAAGATTTATTTTATATTTCTTCAAAAAGGAGGAAAAATACAATATCAAAACTGTTATCTCAGTTATGTAATCATCATTTTCAGTATTTGTGTTTTTCCAACTGACCATAGCAACTGACCATTATTTTGTAATTGAGATGAAAAACCGTACGAGTCGCAGATATGTACGGTTTTTCACCTAATTTCACGGGTATAATCAGCTGTACTACATTAACAGCTAGGTATCTAGTACGGTTTTTAAGCTCAATGCGCTAGTTCAGTGTGATGTCATTTTGGTTCGACTGACATTTTCTTTAAGGATTTTACTATAAAACCCGAAATATAAGCAACTACATCCTGAATGTATTCGCTCAGAAAATATATATAGATAGGTAATCATGGTCACGAAGCTCATTTGTAAATTCCAAATTTGTGTCTGGTTCGTAACATTTTAAATTTAACGCAATTTGGCTACTAGTGTTGCTACAATCGAAGATGCTGGTGCCATCTAAAGCAATTGCATTTGCAGTTTTATTTGACTTTACTTCATTATGAATTAATAATTTTTTATAACAATTTTGAAACAATCTCCATGTGAGATTGTTATTGAAGCATCTATTACGAACTACACTAAAAAAAAGTATTATTTTTTCTTCATTTTTCGCCTCTTCCACTACCTCTCCCAAAATTCTGTAAAATGTGATGATTACTGTATAATTTTAGAGCTTACATATAATAAAAATACCCATAATAAATACTGTACTTACTTGATGGGTATAGCATTATGTTTTAAGATATGTCTACAACTTAAATTTTCATAAATATCTGCCATACAAAAATGGTCAAAACATATACTAAGGCTTCTTTCATTTTCATAATGTTTTCCTCCACCAAGCATAGATTTTGCAGCCAAATTCCACGTTGAATAATTTCTCTAGGAAACCTGATCAGAAAATATAGAACATTATTATTTAAATAAACAATGCTAGTGCTAAATGCCTTTACACTGTTAAATAAATTAAGCCTTATTCCCTGTATATGCCTACGTCTATGCTAACATAATCTTATTTATGAAATGACCGAATAACATTCTTATTCTGCGTATTTCGGCACACTATACATTTCCTCCCCATCGTAAAAGTCCTTAATAAAAAGTTCAGGGTTTAAATTATTCTTGAAAACTACAAAAAACCACAAAAAACACAATAAAACTTGATCTGTCACTTTGACAACATCAGCAAAATGTCTTAGGTTGCCAAAGTTAAATGATTTATACCAAAATGTTTAATATTCCCATATGATACACATGTAAAAATAGATACTTAAAAGTCTTAAGTGATTGCAATTAATAAAAAAACTCATATTGATGCTTTCAATTCTTTATTTCCTTTTTTTTTTTATTAGATTGTATTAAAGGTAATAGTAACTTTTTAAATAAAAATTTAATGTTTGATATTTGATGAAAGAGATCTGACAACATAGGAAGAGCGTACGGTCAAAAAAAAGTTGCGGACAAGTGTAATGTATACAAGGCGTATCTATTATCCGATATCTTTGGTCATATGTCTGACTTCGATTCATACGCCAGTGATTCATGAACTAAGGAGTGCTCGTTTAAGCGGTGGTTGCTTTTCATGGGCATATTTTTGGGTTTTCTTATTGGTCAAGCAGTGTTAACAGAGCTGTCAGCCTGAATGCGAATGGTCGTATTCTAGTAGTTGAAGGAGGTCATTGGTCGCACAGTATAACCAACAATAATTTCTAGAGATCGGACAGTGGCGATTGGTTTAAATGGATTTTCTTTGAAGTGATTCTGCGCAGTTGAGGTTTTATGCTAGGGGGCGAAGAACGGCGTAATTTGTAACACGTGGCAGCTTCGTCTTTCTTTCCAACAAGGAATGTTAATGGAGGTGTTGAACTGAAAATTCGCTAAGAGACTTTTTACTTTTTTTATGTGATTTTGTATATCATCCCGCGTGGGGAGTCTAGTAAAAGTGTCTCTATTTTATGGGAAGCATTGATGGTACGTTTTGAAGTTGGTTAACGCGAAGTTAGACCGGTATTTTTTTTTATGTGATTGTGTGCCGGCTTTCCCATCTCATCTTGAGGAGCATTGAATATTGAAGTTCAACCCATCCGTCGTCCTGTAGCAGTTTGATGGTTGGAGACCGATCGTAATTGGGTTATATATTGAAGGGAGAATTGGTCTTTAAGAAGTTCTACGCAGATTTCATTTCCTGTTTGATTCGAAGTTACACCCTCCGGAACAGAGGTTGGTTTTATTATTTTTTGTTTTATTTGATAAATTGTAAATATTGCTACCCATTCATTTTAATAACAGATTCTTTCAGATTTTAAGGGGGTTGAATATGGGGAACAGGTTATACTGTATAGTTTTACTGGTTCATTTTTTTTTATTGGGCACTTTTGATGCTTTGCTTGAATAGTCTTTACTTGGGCAATAATTTCAACCCTCTGGGAGGTTCAATTAATTTACATTCATTTTCAAGAGATAAAGGGGCGGGATCAATTTAAGTTATCAGATTGTAATTAGGATTGTACATTTTAGGGTGCTTGGTACCGGTGTTGCTTGGTACCGGTGTTGCCTGCTACTGTTGCTGGGTACAGTGCAGCTGTATGTAGTGAAGATACTGCCTAGTACTAGCGTTTTCCTGACTGGTATTGATTATGTACTTCCTCTTTAACGAAGAACAGCCATTTTGGGGTTCGAACACCTCATCTACTTTTCTAGAACATCAGAGATTTGGTATCATAGGACTACATGCCACAGGCGGCAACGCTAGCCTTGAATAGCACGGATCAGGAGATAAGTGGAAATTATGCATTTATTTTTCTATCATTTCGGTTATAATTTGGGGTTTATTATTTAGTCTACCACTGATACGTATATGTATACAGTTTTCTTTATGAATTTATTTGATTAAATAACGTTGTGTTCATATGCTATTAAAGGCCCTCATTGCCTATGTTTCATGGTTAGTTCATATATCATAATTCATAGTGTTTTATAATAAGAGTATGTTTCACATTGTTTAGTGAAACAAATACTATTTTAGTTTATAAGTATTTTGGATATGAACTTCTGTAATATACAGAAATTACAGGATACTTAAATGAAGTTAACCTTTTCTATGAGTTGCGCTTGATATGTCTTTCGCCTTGGATCCAACGCTAATGACCGTGGGGTATTGAGAAGTAATACTTAATGGGGTACTGACAAGTAATATTATTGATTTTATTAAGATTCAATGAACTAAATTTCTGTACACTGCGCTAAAATATTGTAAATACTGGTATTAATTTGGGGTTATGATTAGCCCTCAGGTATGTAAGTAAAAATCTAGTCCTTCTAGCATATGAATTGTGTTTGAAGTCGCTAATAGCGCACTAATTGTAAAGGGGGTCATTAACTAAGGGGAAACTATCTTCCAATTAGGAAATAAACAAGGTTTGAGTTAAGGTTGTCTTTTATTTTCCTATTTATTTGGTAGGTTTAAAAGTAGGACTTTTCTGATTTGTAGTGGCTTGGTATAGTAGATCTACCTGGCGTCCAATTTAACAGAACAGCAAAAATAATTTATTTTTCCCTGATTACGAAGTAATCACCCACTCCCTTCTCCACTTGAGTGAACCGGAGCTACAAGGTTGACATCAGGGACAACTGAACTTAAAGTAACGTTTTGGGGGTTACATAGGGTATTAAGAAAGGCAATGATATTGGAACCAGAAACCGCTGGAACCGTGGTTTCAGCTAGTATGTATCTACACAATTTTCTTAGAAATAGCTCTACTTCAAAAATGTCTTTCAGTCTCCCAGGTACTTTCGATTCAGAGGATAAAGATACAGGAGAAATTATACAGGGACCATGGAGACGAAAACAGGAAAAGTCTCATTTAATTTCATTTAAAAAAGTTGCTCGAAAACCAACTAATGAAGCTAAAAATGTAAGAGACCAATTCACCGCCTATTTCTTTACACTCAGGGGCATGGTTCCATGGCAAAATAAATATTAACTAATTTCATTATTTTTATTACTATTATTACCTATTATTAAACGAGTTATTAAAGGATGATAAAAAACTTATATTTTAATTATTATTACTTACCCCAGTTTCAGAAAAGCCTCCTTCCCTGCATGGACGAACTTTGTTTTTATCTCATAAAAACATTAAAGAATTGTACCCAAACCATTTTGTAGTAAAATAAGCTCCGGCGACAGACTTTTTCATAGAAAGGTACTTTTTTCGCTCACGGTAAAACTGAGCTACCATGTTTCGAATTTTTTTTACTTCTTCTTTATTTTGGCACTGTATAGCATCACAAATTGCCTCCCAACCATCGTTTTTTGCTTCCCTGCACTTATATTTCACGTCGGAACATCTCCACAAACACGGATATTGTCTGTAATTATCAATTAAATTAATACAATTGAGGAGTTTGAAGCAAGAAGGATGCAGCTCCATTTTTGGTAATTGTTGGGAAATTGAAAAAAACTGTTTTTCTTTTAAAGTTTTTATTTTAAACTGAAAAACGAAGTGCGAATCAATAATATCGAGGTTTAGTCAATATTTGAAACTATTTTAAACCTTATAATTTTTGGAGAAATTAGAAAAAATTAGAAACAAAAGCTGGAGCTGCATCTTTCTTCCACCAAACACTTGCGTACTTACTACAGTCTTTGGCAAAAAAAACAACATACCTAGTGAAAAGCCTTTATTAAGTAAGAAAAGTCAAAAGAATATAGGTCACCAAATACAAAAAAATATAAAAAACAATAAAAATACGCAGGTTGGTATATAAAAAAAATCAACATTCGAAAAAATCGAAATAATAAACTCACGCGAACCTACACTTCATTCATCTACCTGGTCATCATCATCCGTTCCAGATGTTTCGGGTCCCTGGTTCTCTGCTACAGCTTCACTTCTGAGGCAGTTGTAGAAAGCCATTTGGTCCATTGGAACGAATCGTGTTGCCAATTGCATTACATCCTGATACTTGGCCTTTTTGACAGGTATGAGATGGTCATACACTGGGATATCAGAAGAAACTGAGAGATCGATTTCAAGGTCTCTCAAGAGTTTAAAAAACAGAAAAATCGTAAGGCCAGTAGATATGCTAACTTTGATACCATCCAAGTGTTCCTTGCTGTATTCAAAAATACGGTATTTTGAAATCTGGAACCTTTGTCTGTCCTCATTTAAGATCACTTTTTTAAAATGTCCTTCATAGTGACCACTGAAGTTCAGGATCATATTTTGTTTTACCAGAATAGGGATGAACTTTTTGGATGATTGCTTGATAAAATCTCCGTATTGTTTAGGGCTGAAAACGTAGTCCTTCTTCCTCAAAAACTTCTCAATAACTCCGAAGCACCGATCACATGGTAGAAAGCTGTGACCCGGCTCAGGAAAACGATGTTCAATCTTGTCAATAGACGTAGTTCTTACGAGCAAATACAAAAACTGAGTCATTACAGAGTTTTTGTTTTGAGCAGCAGCATTATCAGAGAAGATATATAAAACTTTGACATTTTTTGGGAGTATATTATTTATGTAATGGTACAAAAATGACACCACCTCGTTTGGCGACTTTCGAGCTGTCGTTTCATCGTACATATAAAAGTGTGCTTGATTCGTCTTGGCAGAATGAACGCAGAAATTATATGTCCACAACTGGCGTTTGTAAAAAGCTTCCCCAGCAGGAACTTTTGGAAGGGGAAGGTTTTGCTGGAAGTCAAATGTCAAAACTTCAACTAGTAGTTGAAGTTTTCCTTGAAATATCGATAATAAAAGTCATAGGGCACTTTGGTTTTATATAAAGGGTCACTGGTACTTTCCGGTTCATAAAGTTCCAAATAGAGCTCATGCATTCTTTTTATACTTAGATCTGGAGAGAAATAGAATCGACGAGACTTGTTTCTACTGTAATGCGACTCGCGTCTTGGAAAACTCTTGATATGCATGGTCACATTTTGCAGTATATCCTTTGATTTCCGGTTAGGTCTATTTTCGTGTTTTCCCTTGTTACTAGTTGGTGCTGTGATATTTCTGCAACGAAAACTTTGAGCAATGAGGTCTACACGTTTCCTTGATATGCCGTGAATTGAACCAAAAGCATGTCTACAAACTCGTACTGATAGGTGGCCCAGTCTAACAAAATACTTGTGAGAACAAGTACGCCCTTGTCTTTGATTAGTTTTTTTACAAGTTCTTTGAATGGCAGCAGTTTGAATCAATCCTCCCAAATAGGTATTTTGCAAATTTTTGTCGCCTATTTTGTTAAACTTTTCTAGGACAGCGTTTCTTGTTTCTTCATCCACACTCTGACCTACAGTTACATTTCGATCCAGTTAATCTCGGTCCCTTCTGTACCCCTTTATAGTTCGTATACATTTTTCCTTCTGCAGCAGATTTTTTATTAATATTTCTTTTCCAGGCAGCAGGATTTGCCATTTTTCTATTTTTTGGTGCAGGAACAGTAGGCTCCTCCGTGGGCAAATTGTTGTCTACCGATTCAGTGGATTGTTCAGAGATACGTTTTTTGTTTAGACGTTTCTTTCTAAAAGAAGGTCCTGCCACATCAATATCAGAACTTTCGTCAGAGCTTGAAGGCTCATAATATGGTGAGTCACTAGCACTAAATGGCTCCGACTCAGTTTCACTCATTTTTAAAAAGCGGCAACGCAAAACAAAACTACGTGAAAAACAGATTACAATAACAACGCATGGAAAGCACTTATGCGACTAAAAATAGTTAGAAACAAATCAGTCGTTGCCGCAATGCAGACAGCAAATGACCTTGCATTTCACGAAACCCAACGAACACACACGATCGTTTGGTACAAAAAGGATGCAGTTCCGGAGCTGCACCCTTCTTGCGCCAAACAACTGAGGAGGCAGATACATAAGTGCGGATAATTTCTTCATTTATTAACGGATCTGCATCGTTTTTGTACCAGTCGATAGGCCAATTTTTTTTGCATATAACGTATATTTCAACTCAAAATGACACAAAAAAGGAGCTGCATCCTTCTTGCAGCAAACTCCTCAATTTTCCATTGTCCACTTAAACGCCTAATAATAAAATGTGCTCGACTCGGTGCTCGATTTACTTTTCAACGCAGAATAAACAACGTCCAACTTTCTGTTGCAATTTCTTGCGACAAACCGTCCACACCAACTACAACTTGTGTATATGTTGCTGAATGTCTGCGTGTGTTTCACATTTTCCTTTGATCTTTACCGCTCCATACCGAAACACACAACAAACGTCAACATCTTGTTTACCACGACATATAACAACATGATGTAACTAAACATGTTTAAGTTTAACTATGTTAATTTGGTGAAGACATACCTTTAGGATCATGGTTAAGTTGCAAATTCAAGTCTTTACTATCTTCTGGTAAAGAATAGACACTTTCAAAGAATGTACTAAATGCATTCACTATCGAATCAGGATTATTATACCATTTATCATTATAGAACACTTTACCAAGAATTCTAGAAGTTTTCTTTTTATTATGTAATAAACTCGGCCGAGGGTTGATAATAAAGTCCCACAGATTAAATATCCACTCAGGATTATTTAAATAAATCAGGATTTACTTTAGAATTAGTTTTATTGAATTAGCAACACAGTGGGCTTCACACAGAACAATTAATAATAAAAAAAATGTCAACTGTAATATATCATTGTACATGTAACAGTACCAACTTAAAATATTAAATATTAGTTAGGCATTTTATAGAGGATCTAACAATTATTAACAAATGACCAGAATAACTTTGGTTCATCAGATAGCTTGATCTGAATATTTTGTAAATACAATGCATAATATGCTTCCTTGATTTTAAGTTGAATATTAACTAACTCGAAGTCTGGATTAGACACGGTACAATAAGAGGTTTAGGAGGGCTGGGTGGAGAGTTAATATATGACAGATCCACAGACACCCCTCGAACCTGCATAATTGCCAAAATAGGCATACAAATACTGCCGTTAACTAATTTCTGTTCCAGAGATTTGACAGCAGTCAGAATCAAGATCGATGCAGGAAATGGACCGAAGGAGGTAATACTCGGATCGGCATAAGTGGAGGAGCTGGTGAGATTCTGCAGGCGCAACGGAATGCAGATGACCATTGGCTGTGATGCAAACGCACACCACAGGATCTAGGGGAGCACCGATACCAACGAAAGAGGCGAGTCTTTACTACAATTTATTATGGCAAATAATTTAGACATAACAAATGTAGGCAATAAACCGACCTTTATAACAAAAAACAGAAAGGAGGTACTAGATGTAACAATAGCATCAACATACTTGAGTAACTTTGTTACAGACTGGCATGTGTCTGACGAAGAGAGTTTATCAGATCACAGACACATAAACTTCAATATTAAAGGTAATATTGCAAAAGAAACTTATCGGAATCCCAGGAAAACAGACTGAGAGGCATACAATGCTTCCCTGGAATGTAATCTTCCGAAGATGAGAAAGACGATAAGAACAACAACCGACCTAGAAATGGCTGTGGATGAGTTTAATGACACAGTCACTAGCGCTTTCAACGATACCTGTCCCTTAATAGCAAGGAACTCTACCAGGAAAGTTCCATGGTGGAATGATGACCTGGCTATACTAAGGAAACAGGTGAGACAAAAATTTAATAAGGCTAAAATAACCGGCGAATGGGAACTATATAGAACCATACGCAACTGTTACAACATAGCTTTACGAAAAGTCAAGAGAGAGTCTTGGAGAAGGCACTGTGAGGAGATAGCAAGCACTCAAGAATGTGCCAGGCTCCAAAAAATTCTCTCAAAAGACACACAACACACAATAAACACCCTTAAGAATGAACTTGGGGAGTACACAATCACAGGGAAGGAAACAGTAAGGGAACTCTTCAGGGTTCACTTCCCTGGTGCACAAACCATAGCACACACACCGGATAACCGGAATCTAAACGGACTGGAAGCTCATAATAGAGCAAACAGGGAAGATTGGAGGATAGCCAAACAAGTGGTGAACTATGATAAACTGAAATGGGCAATTAGCTCATTCGAACCATATAAATCACCGGGCATGGACGGGATTTATCCAATAATGTTACAAAGAGGACCTGATATTTTATACAGCAGACTCTGTAACATACTCAGAAGTATCCTGGCCTTTGGACACATACCAAAAGCTTGGAGAAATATTAGGGTAACTTTTATACCAAAACCTGGGAAAATGGGACAGGAAACGGCAAAGTCCCTAAGACCAATAAGTCTTATGTCCTTCGTACTTAATACTTTGGAAAAACTGCTAGATATACATATTAGAGACGGGATATTGGTTCAAAGGCCAATATACCAAGACCAATACGCCTATAGTGCAGGGAAATCAACTGAAACAGTTCCATCAACTAATAAAAAGGGTGGAGAACACACTGGAAAACAAGGAGGTAATGCTGGGAGCATTCTAGGATATCGAGGGTGCATTTGACAATACCTCCGTTGAATCGATCATTAGATCTCTCAAACACAGAGGAATCGAGGACACATGCATGTCCTGGATCGACTCTATGTTAAGGGAGAGAACTATACACACAACCCTTATGGGAGAGACAACAGCGGCACGGGTAGCGAGAGGATGTCCACAGGGTGGAGTGCTGTCTCCACTCCTATGGAACCTTGTAGTGGACGGGCTGCTTAGGGCTCTCAAAGATAAGGGACATAGAACCCTTGGATATGCCGATGATCTAGTGATCATGGCACAGGGAAAATACAACACTATAGTAAGAGATCAAATGCAAGAGGCTCTAAATATAGTAACAAAATGGACAGAGGCGGAAGGACTAAACATTAGCCCAAACAAATCTAACATAATTGCATTCACCCGCAGGAGGAAATTGGAGGGACTAGGGCCTCTAAACCTAAGAGGTGCAAGCATCCAGCTTAAGGGGGAGGTAAAATATCTCGGGGTTATGATTGACTCGAGACTTACCTGGAACCAGCATCTAGAAAGAACCACAAGGAGAGCGGAAACCTCATTAATGATGGCAAGGCGATCCTTTGGAAAAAAATGGGGGTTAAAACCAGACATGGTATATTGGATTTATAACATGGTGGTGAGACCCATAATAACATACGCAGCTTTGGTGTGGTGGCCAAAGACACAGCAATGGAAAGCAATAACGAGGCTTAGCAAGGTACAAAGACTTGCCTGCCTCGGAATAACGGGGGCAATGAAAACAACCCCTACTGCTGCAATGGAAGCACTAATAGGACTCCCACCTCTTCACTATGTGATACAAGGGGAGGCAAGATTAGGTGCTTACAGATTAGGGAATACACTGGGAAATCTTAACATTAGGCCAGGTCACATGAGTATCTCAAGGTTAGTGACAGGAGACGTGCTAGACATGAGATCAGACCACTTAACCAAGAGGTACTCTTTTAATACTCCCTTTGAGGTTTTAATACAGGAAAGAGCGGAGATCACCATAAAGGAGCCCAATGTCCAACGACAGGTACAAACTTGGTATACAGACGGGTCTAAGACTGCGGAAGGCACTGGGGCAGGAGTATTCTCCAAAAACCCTGATACATACATTCCTCGGTATTTCAGGCCGAGGTATACGCAATTTTGCAATGTGCAAAAACGAACAATGAAAGAGCTGTCGAAAATCAGCATATTCAAATAATGTCAGACAGCCAAGCGGCACTTAAGGCCATATCGAGTCAGAAAGTTACGTCGAGGCTGGTATGGGAATACATCGAAGAACTAAGAACACTGGCAGACCGAAATAGAGTAAAACTATTTTGGGTGCCAGGTCACGAAGGGATCGAAGGTAACGAAAAGGCTGACGAACTTGCAAAAAGAGGGTCAGAAGAAACACCGGAACCAGACACAAACCAGGGCGGCTATCCTCGACAATCGCTAAAAAAACGAACCGTTTTCGAAAGTGAGTGGTTGAAAAGCGAGTAGTTTTTGAAATCTATATTCTTGACTGACGTTCGATGAGTATTCGTTTTTTAAGACGTGTACGTTTTTAACAAGCAAATAATATGTCTGGCATCACTGTAAACTGTCTATATCGTTGAATTCAAGTAATGTGCAGGCCATAAAATAATAAGAATTATGTAATTTAATTACAACAAACAATTGTAAATTTGTCGAACGAATATTTTTTCTAATCACATAATATATATCGATGTTCAGGATAATCTGAATCGTTAATTGTTGGCGTAAAAATAGCTATACGGGTGCAGTTAATGTAACCTATAATTCTAGGAAAATCGTACGTCATAAAAACCTAGTTTTTATGGTAAAAAATTCATTTAGCTAATAACTTTGCTTATCTTATTCAGTTCTTTAATATTTTGTGGCAATTTTACAAAATTGTAAAAATTTCTGGACACAACGTGTGATACAGAAGAGCTTTGAACCGCAAGCATATTAATATTTGTAAATAAAACATACATGAATTAATAATTAAATTCTTACACGCTAAGATATAAAAAATATTCATTCAATATCAGTTAAAATCAAAAACTGGATTTTGCCTCTGCAAGTCTGAATCTTTAAGGATTCTTATCTTCTAAGTTTTCTAATTGTACAATTATTGATAATATAATTGAAAGAAATTCGCAGCTAATAGACTTCTTTAGTACTGCAAACCATATTTATAAGAAATTATATACTTTTGTAGGTATTAATAAATAGTAGTTTACCTAGAATTTGTTAAAATCAATCAATATTATTAATCGTCCTAAAAGTGACATATAAGTGACATTGACTAAATCCTTGAAAACATGCACGTTTTATCAAAAACGTGTGAAAAATTCCGATCGCTGTAAAACACTCGTTTTAAAAGCGTACACGCTTTTAAAACGAATGTCGAGAATAGCGAATAGCTGGTATGTTGCTAAAGCGTATACGTTTTTTAGAAAACGATAGCCGAGGATAGGGCCCCTGGAGTACCAAAAAGTACAGTCCGGGGTTTTATAAATGACTGGATTCGGGAACAACATATCAACTATTGGGGAAGCACCCCAAAACAGGCACATGGAAAAGCCTTCATAGGCAGACCATGTCCCAAAAGAACTGGAGAACTACTCTTAATGAATAGGAACCAGTTGAAAGTGATAACAGGGTTCATGACTGGGCACGCCCCAGTAAAGGGACACTTGAACAAAATTG
>OV651831.1:1274940-1308940 GCA_927349885.1 Psylliodes chrysocephalus
GAGGAAAGAATAAAGATCATTTCGAAAATTGAATAAAATATATATCTATGCTATCCTTATTAAAAAATATTCATGTTAAATCCTGTGAAATATGCACACCAATGATATGGTCATTTGATGACATTTTTACAAAATTCGGTCAATGTAAACATTATACAATAATAATTATAGCATAAAGGGAGGGTAATTTATAATGAATAACCCTCGTAGGTACCATAAATTTTTAGTAAAAAAATTTTAATTCGCACTTTTTTACGTAGATTAAAGAAAAATGTAATTTTGTGCGTTTTCTTGGTGCAGACATTTTGCGACACACTGTATATTCAAATCCAAAATGATGTATTTTCTTTTAACACATACCTAATACAAATTTATTAGCAAAATTTAAATACTTGTTATTTTCGGTATATTTCTCCTTTAGACACACACATTTTTAGTTTCATTGTCAAAAGATTTAAATAAAATTACCGGACCTTATAATATTCTATTATAATTTGATTATTAACGTAAAATTAATGTTTTGAAATTAATTTAAGTTTTACCAATTTAGAAAATAAAATTAAATAATAAAAAGAAAGTGTCCATCCACTCGGGGGTTTGAACTCGGAACCCTTCGATTCGTAGACAAGTACTCTAAATTTTCGTTATGAAGTTTTACTTTTTAACGCTGATAATCAGATTGCTTTTAGTTTCATTAAAATCTCAGTTTATTTCTAAATATAGACGAATATCTTGTGGAATGCTATTATTTATTGATTCTTTATAAGAATCACTAATTTTTATTTATATTTAATCTAAATAACTAAAAGGTATTTTTCGCGGCATAAACCAACATAAACGTTTATGGTAGATTATGTTATTTAAGCATGATCTTCCGTTTTGGCCGACATCAAGGACCGGAGGGGAGGTTGTAATGACGTCACTGTTTAGCATACTCGAACATGATCTCATCCACAGGCGGTTATGTTAATTCATGTGTTTGACAAATGACTAGAAACGGTATACAGAGCTAAAAGATGGCTTTAATTTTAAAATTTAAATTAAATAAGATTGAAATTGAAGTAGAGGAAAGATACGAACTTATTCAACAATTAAAGATTGTAAATATAAATAGCACAAGTAGAATTTGTTGTAATTTTTAGACAATAGGTACATTAATAATTAATATAAAATAATTAAATTCTTAAGAAAACTCGCGTGGTTTACACACACATAAGTAATTGAAGTAATAAAAAATTGTTACTTCAACTCACTGCCCACTTTCAAAACAGCATGGATTTTCCATTTTGGCGTCAACATATACTATATGTGGTGGGGGGATAGACGAACATGATCGAACAACATAATCCGTTTATGTCGCGAAAAATACCTTTAAAAAAATATATACTGACATTCGATAATGTATTGGAATAGATACGCCTTGTTTACATAAACAATTGTCGTATGATAATAAGGTCCACAATCGCATGCACAACAAACGGTGGTACCAGCAGAGGTTGCCACAGTGTCACTTTCGGTTAAACGTATAAGGATAATAATTATTAGTTCCCAATGTTTCAAGGTTCGAAATACTTAATATGGAGCTTAATATTTAACAGTTCATTTAAGAATCTAGGTCATATTCATAAAATTTCTCATTTAATTTTCTTCTGCATTGAATCGGTGTTTAAATTAGATGTTTTAGATTTTGTTCACTACGATCCATCGGTTTAACCATTAAATGCTATATTTTAACTGGACATTTGGCAACCCTGTTTCTGTATGTTTTTAAAAGTGTCATTCGGTGTTTTATTTTAGTGAAATATTCTTGTTTTATTTATTTATATGAAAGAAATTATTTACAAACGTGATTATACATTTCAAAATAATAAAGAGATGCATATTTTTTCGAACATTTTGGACCAAAACCACCCAAAACCAAAGCTTGCTATTTTCACAGGTAGGTTATGTCAAAATCAATCTCATGAAATGTAAATAATGTAGATATCCATGGGCGTAACAACTGTGCTAGGGTTTTTTTGATTTCTTGATATAAAAATATCTAATTATTGTAGAAACTGGCTATTTTATGGTATATACGTTTACACGTTTCCGAGAGACATTGACTAATGTCATTGTGGCTGAACAACTTGAAAATAAATGGGCAAGATCTCAAAACTGAAAGATGCCAAAGTTTGTTCAGATCACTTTTCACATGAAGATTTATTTAGCTATAATAAAATCGAACATTTTATTTGAAATCCAATGTTTTGCTAATAGAGTAAGTAAACAAGTGTCTTTATATACATACTTTCGTATTGATATAGGTAAAAGGTAATTTATAAGTATTTATTGCAAACTTCTACTTACACCTAGTTAAACAATTCGTTTCTGAAACTAAGTGTTATTGAGGTCTAAAATACTGTGAAAAATAGCTTAGAACTATTGTCTCTCAGTTGTAGTTTAATAAACACAAAGTAAACTTTTTTGATTATACTAAACCCATTAATGAAAACTAATAATTTTTTTTAGTACGTACTTCGTTGAGAGAAGTAGTATAGAAAATGTATATGTGGGAACGTATGATGATTATATTCGCTCAGTGCGAAGTTATGGTAGGGGAAGCAAAAGCGATACTAGCGCAAGCTGCAGATAATTCGAACACTTTGGGGCTATATTTTGTAATTTTGGCGTATCAAATACACGTATACATTTTACTTTTTTTGCAAAAAAGAAGTAAGAACAATGTAATAAGCAACCGTAGTTGGTGTGTACTAGAAGTAGAATCTCCCAAGGTATTTATTTATTTCTAAAAAGTAAGTTTTCACTTCTTTTACAAAATTAAATTATTTTTAAATTCTAAGATATTTTCTAATTTATTCTTTTTTTTTAATTTATTCGGGTTCTGTGAATTAGAAAAGGAAACATCAATCCACGTCCTGCACCAATGTGAAAGCCTAACTAGATTGATATTTCTTATACTAGATGAAGAAAAGCCAGACACATGTAACTACATGCATGTGGATGCCACTGTCAAGGAAAATAAGTCTAATAAAAAAGTCCAAGCTTAGATGACATACTCTAAAACAAACGGAGTCCCACAATAGATCTGAAAAGGTCGCGGTGGACACGGACACATACTCCTTTTAAATCTAATATCTAAGCTACCCTAATTTTTGACAGAAGCGTCGTGACATGCCACTCATATTTTGGTAAGCCTTTTTTATAATAATTAGCTATCGCATCATAATTTTTACGTAAAAGTCTTCAGTATTCTAAGAAATTCATGTATTCGTTTAATTGGGCATTTAGAAGCAAATTGATATGAAAATATTGTTTATGATTCGCACTTATAAGGAGCCTGTATAAAAATTGCAAATGGTTACAACGTTGCCAACTGTCAGTTAAAATGTTGAATATTGCATAAAACCATGGAAGTGACTCTTCTTTCGAAATAAAAGGATACAATTTCAAGACAAAATAATGAAAACGATAAACCCCCTTGGATTATGGAGGAACATAATAATGATACCATATGCGCAGGGTACTGCCTAAATATAACCAATGGGTTTTGAATTGTAAACAATTTTACTGCAGGTAAATATACTAAATACTTATGGTATCTTACCGACCAATTTAAAATGAGTTGTTTACATGTAGTAATTATTAAGGCAGTTCACGCGCGACAGTCGTACACAAAAATATTGCCAATAGTTTGAGATTCTCAATGCTGAAAAATGTTATTTTTGTAGGATACTGAACACAACACATGTAAGCTTATGTACGGATACGTTATTATTTCAAGTAAAATCCATCCGGCAACGTCACAAATATAGGAATGGTGCGATATCAAGTGTATACCTATAGAAATTTTGTGACTTCCTCATACTAATTTTAAGGTTTTGCTTTGGTTCAAACAGAAGCGTCGATTCCAGTTCTCAAATGCAGTAGACAAATTAATTTTTCAAGAACACTTCACGAGGTTATAACAACCTCTTAGCTGATCGAGTGTAATTCAATGATTCTGAACTAACAATGTTGCCAAGTTGTAATCATTGTACGCGTCGACTGCTTTAAACATATTTTTCTTTTAAAAATCTCTTTTTACCAAATCGGTCAAAAAATTCTACGTTTTTTTAGAAAATTGTATAACTTTTTGATTTACATTACATTAGTTTTTAAAAAATATAGTAAGAGCCATTTTCGAAATATCTTGAAATAAATGCATTGCTTATGAACATGACAGGCTTCAAAACTGTTAATTATGCACAATTTCATTGTTAATATCTCGTTTCACTATTTATTGTAGGTTTTTATTTGCATTTAAATTTTAAAAAAATAGCCATCTATCCAAATAAAACCGTTTTAAATAAGGGATTCTTATTATAGGTATTTAAAAATATCAGAAATTAGTCACACCACTTCATGCATTGTCAGAATTGTTAAAATAAAGAACAAACACAATGCCATTATTTCTTCTGTTTCCTCTAACTTGTGTACAGCAAAATTTTGCTACAGTACTTTGTAAATAATAAAGTTCATTAATCTCCGTAATTAGGGAGAGTATTATTATTATTATTATTATTATTATTATTATTATTATTATTATTATTATTATTATTATTATTATTATTATTATTATTATTATTATTATTATTATTATTATTATTATTATTATTATTATTATTATTATTATTATTATTATTATTATTATTATTATTATTATTATTATTATTATTATTATTATTATTATTATTATTATTATTATTATTATTATTATTATTATTTTCGTGATCTCAGCACATGCTGGTATAATTTTTCGCTATACAAAATGTATGAGCTCGGACAACCTAGCAGGGAAACAATTCAGTTTAACCCACTTAGGTACCGTTTAAGAACCTGCGAACGATGTGGCAGGTTTGCAAAATGACTGCTTTCTGTGCATATGTCACTATGTTTTTTGATAATCCTATATCTTGGAGATTTTTACTGAAGTGTTTCGATATAATTCCCTCCGCTGACATTACCAGTGGGACTATGGAGACTTCGTCTAGTTTCCAGATGTTCTTTAATTCATATGACAGATTTTCATATTTCCTGATCTTCTCGGTCTCGGTTTTAGTGACGTTGTATGACAGTGGTACAGCTATATCGATGATCAATCCTGTTTTCTTTTGTTTATCGATAATGACGATGTCTGGTCTATTGTGGTCGACTGTCCTGTCCGTTGTTACTGGCCTATCCCAGTACAGCACCGTTTCTGTTGATTCCAGAACAGCTGCGGGCTGATATTTATAGTAAGGTGGGCATTATTATTATTATTATTATTATTATTATTATTATTATTATTATTATTATTATTATTATTATTATTATTATTATTATTATTATTATTATTATTATTATTATTATTATTATTATTATTATTATTATTATTATTATTATTATTATTATTATTATTATTATTATTATTATTATTATTATTATTATTATTATTATTATTATTATTATTATTATTATTATTATTATTATTATTATTATTATTATTATTATTATTATTATTATTATTATTATTATTATTATTATTATTATTATTATTATTATTATTATTATTATTATTATTATTATTATTATTATTATTATTATTATTATTATTATTATTATTATTATTATTATTATTATTATTATTATTATTATTATTATTATTATTATTATTATTATTATTATTATTATTATTATTATTATTATTATTATTATTATTATTATTATTATTATTATTATTATTATTATTATTATTATTATTATTATTATTATTATTATTATTATTATTATTATTATTATTATTATTATTATTATTATTATTATTATTATTATTATTATTATTATTATTATTATTATTATTATTATTATTATTATTATTATTATTATTATTATTATTATTATTATTATTATTATTATTATTATTATTATTATTATTATTATTATTATTATTATTATTATTATTATTATTATTATTATTATTATTATTATTATTATTATTATTATTATTATTATTATTATTATTATTATTATTATTATTATTATTATTATTATTATTATTATTATTATTATTATTATTATTATTATTATTATTATTATTATTATTATTATTATTATTATTATTATTATTATTATTATTATTATTATTATTATTATTATTATTATTATTATTATTATTATTATTATTATTATTATTATTATTATTATTATTATTATTATTATTATTATTATTATTATTATTATTATTATTATTATTATTATTATTATTATTATTATTATTATTATTATTATTATTATTATTATTATTATTATTATTATTATTATTATTATTATTATTATTATTATTATTATTATTATTATTATTATTATTATTATTATTATTATTATTATTATTATTATTATTATTATTATTATTATTATTATTATTATTATTATTATTATTATTATTATTATTATTATTATTATTATTATTATTATTATTATTATTATTATTATTATTATTATTATTATTATTATTATTATTATTATTATTATTATTATTATTATTATTATTATTATTATTATTATTATTATTATTATTATTATTATTATTATTATTATTATTATTATTATTATTATTATTATTATTATTATTATTATTATTATTATTATTATTATTATTATTATTATTATTATTATTATTATTATTATTATTATTATTATTATTATTATTATTATTATTATTTATTATTATTATTATTATTATTATTATTATTATTATTATTATTATTATTATTATTATTATTATTATTATTATTATTATTATTATTATTATTATTATTATTATTATTATTATTATTATTATTATTATTATTATTATTATTATTATTATTATTATTATTATTATTATTATTATTATTATTATTATTATTATTATTATTATTATTATTATTATTATTATTATTATTATTATTATTATTATTATTATTATTATTATTATTATTATTATTATTATTATTATTATTATTATTATTATTATTATTATTATTATTATTATTATTATTATTATTATTATTATTATTATTATTATTATTATTATTATTATTATTATTATTATTATTATTATTATTATTATTATTATTATTATTATTATTATTATTATTATTATTATTATTATTATTATTATTATTATTATTATTATTATTATTATTATTATTATTATTATTATTATTATTATTATTATTATTATTATTATTATTATTATTATTATTATTATTATTATTATTATTATTATTATTATTATTATTATTATTATTATTATTATTATTATTATTATTATTATTATTATTAATTATTATTATTATTATTATTATTATTATTATTATTATTATTATTATTATTATTATTATTATTATTATTATTATTAATTATTATTATTATTATTATTTGTGTATAACTATTTTTGGTTGATAAATAAAATGCTTTAATTGGTCTTTATTTTATTTCATAAAGGAAGGTATGTAGTCAGAAATATGTATAATATTCTTGCTTCACTTATAAAACGGGTTCTTCACAATATTTTTCTATTTTCTTTTCTCCTTCATCAGTCAAGCTTTATAGTAGGTATATTTACTCAAAATGTATACAAATTGTTTAAAGTACAAAATTTATAATCCTATAAAATTGAGTAAATAATATACAATATGACAAGCCTGTGCATGGTCTATGTAGTATCACAATACTGTGAAAAACTATTCTTACATTGAAAGTTAAAAATATACGCTATAAAACAATATTTTTAAAATCATGCCCATCCGCTTTCATCTAGCATTTTATAGTAATTAAACATATATAACCCCTTCCATACGGTACGGCACTGCTAAGTTCTCCGTTTGTATACCTTTCCTCTCTCCCCGTCTAGATAATCATTAAACCCATTACTTCCACAGGTAAGGCGTATCTATCCTAATACATGATCGAATATACTGACAATTAATTTTACGGAATTGTCACTTATAAAGTTCTAACATCTGACGTAGAGGGCGTATCTAACCAGTAAATAACAATGAACTGGAGTGGGGTAGAATGCTTGTCAATAGGCTTGAGATGCGACTCTATGGGCGAAGACAGGTTATTTTTCATCTCACTCAGGAGTATTTATAACAACCATTTTCTATTTCACTTTGTTATTGTCTGATCCACCAGCTTGTGGATTGAACAATAACAATGTGAAACAGAAAATGGTTACTATAAATACTCCCGAGTGAGATGAGAAATAAAAATGCTGCGCCCATAGAGTCGCATCTTGTTCTATTGATACAATGGGTCGTATGATTGAACGTTTACGTTATCCGTAACGTACATGTTAGGCCGAGTTTTAACAGTAACAAGGCAAGTTCGTACGATGGCAAACTTTTTCCAACACATTACTGTTATTTTCCGCCTGTTATATTCTAATTTAACATGTTTCCATCATACGAACTTGCCTCGTTACTTTTAAAATTCGGCCTAACATGTACGTTACGGATAACGTAAACGTTCAATCATAGGACCCAATATGCACATTGGCTTTCTACCCCACTCCAGTTCATTGGTAAATAAAATCGTTAGTTCAATGATTGTACCAATAGATGTCGGTCAATAACTTTTACATAGCGATTATCCTACTATAGTTCTTTATACAATGACTAGACTATCCCGTTTTGATCATTTTATTTTCGACTGCGATCAGCAGGGTTATTCTACTAAATTTATAGCCCGGCTACAAGTTGGATTTTGGCTTGAACTTTATATATTCCTACTTCAAAATCCAACTTGTAGCCGGGCTATAAACTTGTAGCCGGGCTATAAATTTAGTAGAATAACCCTGCAGCTACAAGCACGGTTGGTCTCAAATCTGACAATTTTTTGTGAATTGGGTTGGTAATGCTGTGTGCCAGACTGCCAGATGTCACACGCCAAAACATTTATTGTTTATGTTATTAATCCCACGCTCTCACTTTTTATAAGTTTGGTTTATTAATAGGAATACTTAGTTTGTTATCGTTTCGTTTATTCAGTTATTAAAACGATGGATGTGAAACAAGAACACTTTGATCCTAATAAGGAGATAATTAAAATAGAACCACATCTTGTTTCCGATCAAATGTATGGAAATTATTGGTGTTCTACAAGAGACGAAACGTTTAAAAACGATCAAGACTGTGTACTTAGTGATAATGACAATATTTGTGAATATCAAACAACGAAGAAGGTAGTAAATTTTGATGAGATCAAGCAAGAATGTGAACTGCTTAAAATTGAAGGTCCTGATATTCCGGAATACATTGAGTACGAATCGGTGCGCGACAATGTTAATAATTTTCCTAACACTATTAAAAAAGAACCTAAGAACGCTAACGAAATTAAAGTGGCAGATAAAGACGATATCAAACCTGTGTTTAGTGAAATTAACAAATATATTCAGTTTAAAAATGAAAGTGAACTTTTGACATCACATTGTGATTTGCCTACTCTAAAAAGTGAGGTTGAGGATACTGATCATCCGAATTATTTTGCACAACATTCTAGCTCCATTGAAACCATAATAAAATCGAGATTATCAAAACATACTGTAAGAAATATTCCTAAGCAAAAGAAGAGAGGGTATCCGTTGTCTGTTCTCCAAAAAAGTAAGTGCGTTTATGAGCTTATAATATTTATTTGATAAGTGTTGTAATATCCTAGGTCAGTAGGCCAGGATATAATAAACCACTTTATTTTAACTTTAAGACTGTTTACTAACCTAATAAACAGGGGTGTGTCGATTCATCGGTCATCTACCTGACATGATATGTGACATTCACAACCTCACTTATGACCATTGCATTGTCCAGGTAGACTAGAATGTTAGTAGTCTAACTAGATCTATCTTACATCCTTTCTCTTACAGATCTATAAATCTAATCTATCAGGGCTCTAATGTTATGACCAGACCTAGTCATTATTGGCATACTCTCAGAATTTTGCTTTGCTAATGACATTTTCAGGTTTTCGCTTAGAGTTACATCATTGTGATGTTGTTTACTACCCTCGCCATTAGGTGTGGGGCTTACTAATTGGTTCTAGCTTTAATCATCACCATTATTAGCATCTGACAATTCTGTATTGGAATCGCTTTCAGAAGACTGTTTGAATTTGAAACTTGATTCTTTTAAATCAATGCGATTACGTCTCACTTATTTTATTTAGTTCTATATAGGAACGTGGTGAGCTGTGGTCACTTACAATTAGATCAGGTTCCCACTTTTTGTGAATGTGATTGTATACAGTAATGTCTGTATCAGGCTTTAGAGTTTTTAAATCTTTACAATGTTTTTTATAGTATTTTTTATATACATGTTAGCATCCTGCTACCTTGATAATGACACACCACTGTTCCAGTATTCATAAACTGATAACCCTCCTTGGTATTGGTGGCTGTACGTTGTTGATAAACAAAGTATCACATTTCAAGAATGACCAACACATTCATATTATTGTATAAAAATTAGTTCAGTTCTGTTAAGGCATTGTTTTGATATTATTGTGGATTTTATGTAAAATAAAATCATTATTTAAAGTGAATTCTTTATTTATTTAATAATTTATCCCAAAAAGATCATACATCATGTTTATTATGTATCTTCTCAAGCACATTTTTACATAGTTTAAACTTTATAAAGTGTAATAAATTCGAGAATAAATTTGAACTGATTGGTACTTTTGTATATTTTGCTCATTA
Organism: Psylliodes chrysocephalus; assembly: GCA_927349885.1. NCBI lineage: Eukaryota > Metazoa > Arthropoda > Insecta > Coleoptera > Chrysomelidae > Psylliodes > Psylliodes chrysocephalus. The sequence continues at coordinate 1,285,700 of OV651831.1, forward strand.
ATAATTGGGATAGGGAATAGTCAATGTGTTTGAGTGGTGAATTATGGTATTGAAGCAATGCAATTTCAAATATCTTCATTTCCCTCCAATGAACTTTTAATATTTTTTTTACCAATTCCTACCCCTTTTTCAGCAAGACCGTTAGATCGCGGGTAGTTCGGGCTTCTGGTGATTAAAAATTTAAATTTGAAACTATTAAACATGACACATAATCCTGAAAGCCAAATACAGAAAATACTTTTTTTAATGCTTTGCATACAGATTTTATTGATTTATCCTTAATATAACAAAGTTCTAGCCAGTTTGAGAATGTATCAAACATTATCAAGTAGCTTTTTTCTGCATAAGTAAAAATAATGCCTAGACGTTCCCAAGGGCGCTCTGATGTAGAATATAACAACAGTGATTCTTTTTGTTGCTTATTTGCGTTTAATTCACAGATTTTACACATTTTGTTATTTTTCTCAATATCCTCATTAAGACCTGGCCAGTAGAACATTTGACGAGCTCATGCTTTTGATTTTTCTATCCCAATGTGACCATGAGGCTGAAGCTAGCAGACAAACCGCGCGGCGATCCCCAAATGTTTTGATGTTGTTATTCGGCAAAATCTTTGGTTTAGGTGGACTTTAGTATCATGAAAGTTAAGAAATAAATAAATATTAGTGTATTTATTGAAAAAAAAAATGGATTAATTCAATTTGAATTATTAATTAAAATAAGATATTCTTACACAAAGACGGGGAAGAAACAAACACATTTACAATGCGATTATAAATATAGTTTTTATACCAAATATTCATTAAGTTTTTGCTAATTGAATAAACAAAAAATTATGGCCGAACAATGATTTAAAATATATTTTTTTTTGTCTTTTTAAAGTCAGGTGTTTTGTCGTCAATCGACTATAAGAATTAAGAGTCCAAAAAACACATTTAGCACGAGATTACAAATACAATTTTCATACCAATAATTTAGTACACCACTAGCTATAAAATAAATAAAAAATCATTAAACAGCAAGACCTCTAATTACATTTTTTAAATCTTTAAAAATGCGTGGTTTCGCGGAAAAACATTCTACCAAAATATCAAAAACCAATATTTAGCACGAAATTCTAGATATAATTTTTAATACGAATGATTCAATAGATTAGTATAATTCAAAAACACAATAAATCATTACATAGCAAGACCTCCAAATATGTTTTTTAGGTCTTTAAAATGGCGCGATTTCGCGGATAAACCTTACTTTACCAAAATGACAAAAACCAATATTTAGCACGAAAATTCAGATAAAATTTTTAATATGAATGACTCCATACATTAGTATAATTCAAAAAAATAATAAATCATTACATAGCAAGACCTGTAAATACGTTTTTTAGGTCTTTTGAAAAGAGCGGTTCCGCGAAATAACCTTACTTTATCAAAATGACAAAAACCAATATTTAGCACGAAAATCCAGGTATAATTTTTAGTATGAATGATTCAATACATTATTATAATTCAAAAAAATAATAAATCATTACATAGCAAGACCTCCAAATACGTTTTTTAGGTCTTTAAAATGGCGCGATTCCGCGGATAAACATTACTTTATCAAAATGACAAAAACCAATATTTAGCACGAAAATCCAGGTATAATTTTTAGTATGAATGATTCAATACATTATTATAATTCAAAAAAATAATAAATCATTACATAGCAAGACCTCCAAATATGTTTTTTAGGTCTTTAAAATGGCGCGATTTTGCGGATAAACCTTACTTTATCAAAATGACAAAAACCAATATTTAGCACGAAAATTCAGATAAAATTTTTAATATGAATGACTCCATACATTAGTATAATTCAAAAAAATAATAAATCATTACATAGCAAGACCTGTAATTACGTTTTTTAGGTCTTTTGAAAAGAGCGGTTCCACGAAATAACCTTACTTTATCAAAATGACAAAAACCAATATTTAGCACGAAAATCCAGGTATAATTTTTAGTATGAATGATTCAATACATTATTATAATTCAAAAAAATAATAAATCATTACATATCAAGACCTCCAAATACGTTTTTTAGGTCTTTAAAATGGCGCGATTCCGCGGATAAACATTACTTTATCAAAATGACAAAAACCAATATTTAGCACGAAAATCCAGGTATAATTTTTAGTATGAATGATTCAATACATTATTATAATTCAAAAAAATAATAAATCATTACATAGCAAGACCTCCAAATATGTTTTTTAGGTCTTTAAAATGGCGCGATTTTGCGGATAAACCTTACTTTATCAAAATGACAAAAACCAATATTTAGCACGAAAATTCAGATAAAATTTTTAATATGAATGACTCCATACATTAGTATAATTCAAAAAAATAATAAATCATTACATAGCAAGACCTGTAATTACGTTTTTTAGGTCTTTTGAAAAGAGCGGTTCCGCGAAATAACCTTACTTTATCAAAATGACAAAAACCAATATTTAGCACGAAAATCCAGGTATAATTTTTAGTATGAATGATTTAATACATTATTATAATTCAAAAAAAATAATAAATCATTACATAGCAAGACCTCCAAATATGTTTTTTTGGTGTTTAAAATGGCGCGATTCCGCGGATAAACATTACTTTATCAAAATGACAAAAACAAATATTTAGCACGAAAATCCAGGTATAATTTTTAGTATGAATGATTCAATACATTATTATAATTCAAAAAAATAATAAATCATTACATAGCAAGACCTCCAAATACGTTTTTTAGGTCTTTAAAATGGCGCGATTCCGCGGATAAATATAACTTTATCAAAATAATAAAAACCACTATTTAACACGAAAATCCAAGTATAATTTTTAGTATGAATGATTCAATACATTATTATAATTCAAAAAAATAATAAATCATTACATAGCAAGACCTCCAAATACATTTTTTAGGTTTTTAAAAATGCGCGGATAGGCGAATAAATTCCAAATACAATTTTATACATTACATTAGTTGTGATCAAATAAAAAATAGGTAATAAAAGGAGCAAATATTTTAAATATAATTTTTAGCTATGGTATGGGCGGAATGTTGCTTAGATTATTTATTTTGTCCAAATCAAACTTAAAACCCAATTTAAGATCCTTAATTTGATTTAAATGCATGAATATTACTACTATTAATATAGGAAATAAGGTTTAAGTAATTCCAAGAAAGCCACATTGAAAATGCGTTTGTGAATTTGTGTGTAGTACGAGGGTGGATCAATAAGTACCCGTGTTTGAAGGCAGGTGGCGTTGCTGAGGGAAGTTGGCATTACTGTCGTGTACCATACGTGTTTTGCATTAATTGATCAAATGGAAAAAGAACAATATCGATCCGTAATTCGAGTTTTATTTTTGGATGAAAAAACATGCGATGAAATAATAGCAAAGTTGGATGCTGTCTATGGGGACCCTTCACCATCTATGACAACCGTAAGATATTGGTTCAACGAATTTAAATGTGGTCGTATATCTATTTTTGATGAGGAGTGACCAGGGCACCTATCCTCGACTAGTGCGTTTAAGCGCTCGCTTTGAAGAGATGCGAGTAGTTCAATGCGAAGACGCATTAGAAACCCTATTCTTAACACTTCGTATTTGCGCCTTCGTAATCCTCTTTCATAAATGTGAATGGCAACTTGGCAACCATGTATGATCGACGATTATTTATGTTAAATTGTCTGCTAGAAAGGGGAGTCAAAGTTCACACCGCTCGTTTTGTGACAATTATTCGTAAAAAAGAAGCAATATTAAGAGCGATATCCATGCGACACCTAACAGCAAATTCAGGTTTAGAACACACTGACAACTTTCAGTGCATCTGAACGCACTTTGGCAACGTTGCTCTATTCCCAGACTTACGCTCCCTTCAATTCATTACTTATATGATTTAAAATATAAAAAAGGCCGATAAATCGCAGGTCCGGTCTAACAAAGAGTATTTCTGTTTTGTTTTCTCGTTTAAAATATTTTTTTATAGGTATAACCTGGTGTAACATTATCGAAACTCTTTTTTTCTAACTAAATAATTTATTTACGATATATATTTTTAAATAAACATTTGTATTTCCTATGATTATTTCGAAGACATATCTAAAAAGTACCTATTTCTATGTTTGCCGAAGTTATTATATATAAAAAAACATAGATCCAAAAAGTCAGTGGCGCAGTATTTTTTTATTAAAAAAAGTGACATTCTCGCACAAACGCCACTGGTGCAAGTAAAAATATTTGGAACACCCCAAAAAATACACATTTGTCCCTTCAAAGTTTTTTTGCAAATTTAGAGTAAAAAGACTATTTGAAATAATTAATAAAATTTAATAAATTAAAATTTAAACATTCTGTATCCCGGAAACGAAGCATATTTCGACCTACTTTTATAGGAACTTTTTTTAACAAAATAACTTTGATAACAATTTGCAAAAATCTTTCGTACTTATTTACAAATACCCTGTATAAAAATACGTTTTTTAAATAATAATCCATTAAATACTAGTTTGTGCAACAACAGTGGACAAACTGGAGTTGTACAGTATTTTTTTTCTACGACCCACTAAACGAAAATCTACAAATTTAAAGTATTATTTTAGGAAAAGACAAAATAGCTAATTTTAATAGTTATTTATGCAACAAGTGCAAAAAGTAAGTGTTTATTGCACGCGACGTGAAATTGTCGAGTACAAAAAACACTTTTTGCACGAGTTGCATACAATATTTTTTCTAAGTTCATGCAAAAACCAAAGAATGTTTTATAGAACTGCAGTTGTATTATCCAAATCATAGTAGCTGTGATCGTGTACGTTTGAGGCATTTATTTACGTTTGTGTTCATAATTTGTGATGACATTTTTATTAAAATACATTTTTTTATTAATTTACTTATTAAATGATTGAAAATAATATAAAATATGCAATTGTTTTTAAAACGTAACACAGAAAATAAAAATGGACTAAATATTTGGCATTGATTTGAATATTTATGTTTGTCGTGATCATAAAACGCTGTAGTAAAATGACAGATGAGTGCAATAAAATTTTTATTGCACTAGTGCAATAAAGAACCAGTTTTTTCATTAAATATAGTTCAATAAAGTTTTGTTTTTTGCATGAACGTAGAAAAAATAATTTATGACTTTACTAATTTGTGAAATAAAATAAACTTGAAAAAATATTTCATTTAATTAGTCCCCAGCCCAGATTTGAACTCGGGCCTCTCGCATGAAAGACAGATGCCGTATCCTCATTTTCACCTCTGCATTTGGAATTTTAGTTCTAATAGTAATTAAATTAGTTTCATATAGGTTGTTTGATTCAAATTTAAGATTTTTTAAAATGTGGTCCAAATAAAAATAAATTAAAATTATTTATGGATTCTACACAAAAATAACTCATTTTAAATATTTTAATGTATATTTAATCTCAATACCTAAAAAATATACTGACAATTAGTTTGACAGAATTGTCACTTATTTAAAATTTTTAAAATAATAGTAGTTGGGTGTCTAATAAACTGTGATTGGTGGAGTTTATTTTTTTTTGCAGTGTTCTCACTACCTAAAATGGATATGAAATATATTCGTTGAGTTGAACGCAATAGTATATTTTTTCGTTTTGTAGTCTGTGCGTGAATAGTAGTTTGTGCAACAAAATTGGATATGATGGCCATATCGCACGAAGACGAAGTTTAAGAACGACGCCGTAGACAGAGTGGTTAATCGTCTGAGTGTGATACGGACAATCCACTCGAGTTATACAGAATATTTTTTCTACGACACACTAACGAAATTCTACAAATTTAAAAAAGTATGTTATTAGGACAAAATAAATAATTTTAAAATAATGTATGACTTTTACTAACTTATAAAATAAAAATACAAAAAGATTTAATTTAATTAGACCCAGCCCTGATTTAAACTCGGGCTTCTCGCTTGGAGACAAACTCCGTGCCCTCACGCCATCGCCACACTTGCCATTTTAATTCTAATACTTGTAATTAAATTAGTTTCATATGGTTTGATTAAAATTTAAGATTTGTTTGTAAATTTGGACGAAATAAAAATAGAAATGCTATTACTTATCGATTATACATAAGAAATATTCATTTTTACGTATTGTAACGATAGTCTAATTTATTTTATAGTTTATTTATTTATTTATTTAAAACACACTATTTACAATGTATTTCAGACGTACTAATTAATTTATATAATACTTAGACACTGACTAACAATTCTAATTTATTTATTACAATTTAACTTTTCATTCCAATACTCTGTACTAAACTAAACTGCCCGACGATGAGTCGGGCTATTTATATTAAGTCCAACTCTGCTACTAGAAGTCTCTAGACGGTCCCGAAAATTCCATCTCTGACTCAACGGCACACTCTGCCTGTTCTACCCGTTTCTCGAGCCTCAGCGGTATTCCCAGAACATTCCGTCGCCTCGAGCATGAGTCGGGGCCAGCTGAAGGTCGCACCTGCTTTAGACACAGGGTCGGATTAGGAATTTCATGACAGTATATTGAATCTCAATAATTCAAAAATATACTGACAGTTAGTTTGACAGAATTGTTACTTACATAAAATTGAAAAAATAATAGTAACCGGGTGACCAAAATATAAACTGATTGGTGGATTTAACTGTTTTGTAGTGTTCTTACTAGGTAGAATGGATATGAAATATATTCGTTCAGTTGAACGCAATGGAATACTTTTTGTTTTGTAGTATGTGCGTAGATTAGCTAATAACTATGTGGGTATAGGAAAAATCATATCCATGTGGGTGTAGTAAATAGTAGTTTGTGTAACGAGAGTGAATATAAATTAAATGGATTTCATATTAAAATTTTTATTTATTTATTTCTAAATATAGATCAAATAAAAATAGAAATGCTATTATTAATCGATTCTACACAAGTATAACTCATTTTACGCAATAGCATATTTCTTCGTTTTGTAGTCTGTACGTAGATAAGCTAATATCCATTTGGGTGTAGAAAAAATTGTTTTCTAGTACTAAAAATATATAAAAATAACATTGAGTAAAATGATTTATTATTAGTAAAAGAAGAAATTAAAATAAATCATCTTTATTGACTATTGGTCGGATTTCTACTCGGTTTTCTACTGGGATTTCTAAAATCCAAACCTCTAGCGAAACGTGTAGTATACAATCTAAATAAAATTGCTTTAGTTTGCTTTCCATATACACCAAAATCTATCATCTTTTTTTATTTTTTCTACAAACATACCTAAAGGTATCAAAATAATAAAAAAACAAATATTTGGTTTAGTGAAGTTGCCCCTGAACCTGGTAATAATAACAATTATGATTTCGGTTTAATTGCATTTTGCCATTATCATTAATAATTGCAAATTTTATTATGTTGCAAACCATTGATTTTTCCGTAGTCAGTTTTGAAGCAAGATATTTAATTTCGATAATACTGTCGGTTCCTAATAAACCGTCGGGACCTAAAAAACCAAATTCAGAATCCTCAAATAAACCACATTTATTGGACATCCGCTTTAAATTTGTGAATATTGCTTTAAAGCTACAGGTTATTTTTCTGTTCCATACTATATTAATTTCCCATATATTTTGACGTTTATGCTTAGACGGGCAGGAACTGAACTGGACTGGAATAAGAGGTGATAGTGTGTGTCTTTTTCTAAGTAATCTTGCACGATATTTTATAGATTTCCGTCGAAATGGAAATATCATTTTCGGCATTTCCGAAAGTTTTCCGATTTTTACGACAAACTATTATAACTCAGCTTACACACAAAAGTTCATATAAACGCATTAACTAAATACGAAACGAAAACACCGTCACTTGAACTAAAAAGAGTAAAGTTTTTTTAATAATTTCATCCTAAGCGACTTAAATGACTATCTAAATACTTTTATCCTAATTTTCCGGTACTGCATGCACCGCCAACGTCCGCCGCCTTGTTGCCAAATCAGTTAATATGGATTTGAATCTGGACAGATTTTCTCAGATTTCGTAATTCAAGGTTTTCAAAAAATATACGCATTAAACAAAAAAGTGCATTGGAAAGAATTAGCTAATTTTTATATAACAATTCCCGGTAAAGACTCCTTTTTGCAATAATTTTCATAATTTGTATAGAAAAAATTAAAAAATAAGTTTTTCTGAATTCGGGCTCTACAGCGGGGCTCTCTATCATTTGCTTAGTAGGTATACCAAATTTTATAAAAAAATATTTAAAACTGAGAAAGAGAACCTTGAAGTCGTTTTAAGCCAGTTTCTAACCATGGATATCGCTCTTAATATGAGTAATGGTTTTGAGCATGAAGTCGTGGTTTTGGGTTTTTTTTTATGTACTGTTTAGCTATACATAGTTTGCAGCATTATAAAATGGAAAATATTAGTAAAAAGGCATATATAATTAACCAAAACAATCTGATGAACGCTTGATCAGAAACGATTATACGACTTCATCCAACAAACCCATTCAGTTAGAAAAGAAGTCAAAAATAAATTTTATTGCCCAGAGATTATTCATTATATATTTGGTTCCCATATTTCCCTCTATGGTCCGCGCTACAAATAAAAAAATTTAATATTCTCCGCGATAGTAATGCTTTAATAGAAATCGTAAAATAGTCGAAGATCGTATAGTTGAAACAGCAGAGGAATTCTGGATGAGGAAGAAATCATTTAAGACCAAAGGTAATATTCATTTTAAGCATTCAAAACAATTCCAAAACTACCACACTGAAGAACCAGTTCAACAAACACCAATGAACCAAGAAAATTTGGAAAAGCAGATAGATTTAGACTTAGCACGCAAACTTTTATTCTCGACAGAAAAATAATATCCTCCAGGATTTCCTAATCTTAAAAACACAGTACGTGGTTACGAGATAGATTGTGTAACATTTAAATCATTATCGGATAGGGAATGGATAGACGACAATGTCATTAATGGTTTTGCATCGATTTATTTTTACGAAGCTATAAATGCCAATAAAAATGTTATGTACATGGAAACATTATTAACAGAAGGAATATTCAGCGGAAGTATTAGCCCCGGGTTTCAAAAATGGTTGATAAATCGACAATATTTATAATATGATATCTGGTTACTCCCATTACATATAGGACGAAATCATTTTGTTTTATTAATTGTAGATTTTGAAAGGTATAACATTGTTTATATTGATTCACTACATCATGTTCCGCCAGGATATATATTGGATGCTGTATTTGATTTTATAAGTAGTTCAAGAAAAAGCGAAACCGTCAAAAGGCAGTGGAATGTTTATCCTCCGATGGACATACCTCACCAAGGAGATCCTTTTAATTGTGGAATTCATGTGTGCGTATGGATTTTTATCATATGCACAGGTTTACCATTGCCATTTACTTCTGAAGAAATGGAATATTGTCGCAAAGCCATCGCGTGTATTTTAGCCCACCAAAAATAGATCGCGACAAAATTCGAAATGAAATGCTCAATCATACAGATTTTCAGAAAAGAAAAATAAAGCGCTATACTATCCCTAAAATTCAGAGAACTCCTCCTAACGAATTTTCTACCACTCTGCAATATTGTTCGAGCATTGTAATTGTAAGCAATTAAAAAAAAAACAAAAAAAAACAAAAAAAATAAAAAAAAAAAACAAAAAAAAAAAATAAAAAAAACAAAAAACAAAAAAAAAAACCAAAAAAAATAACTTTTCCTAATATGTAAGTATGTATTTTTGTATTTTGTAGATTGTTTTTGCTATTTTGATAGAGTAGTGTTAATCAGTACCACCGCGCTTTTCAAAAGACCTAAAAAACGTATTTACAGGTATTGCTATGTAATGATTTATTATTTTTTTGAATTATACTAATGTATGGAGTCATACATATTAAAAATTTTATCTGAATTTTCGTGCTAAATATTGGTTTTTGTCATTTTGATGAAGTAAGGTTTATCCGCGAAATCGCGCCATTTTAAAGACCTAAAAAACATATTTGGAGGTCTTGCTATGTAATGATTTATTATTTTTTTGAATTATAATAATGTATTGAATCATTCATACTAAAAATTATATCTGGATTTTCGTGCTAAATATTGGTTTTTGTCATTTTGATAAAGTAATGTTTATCCGCGGAATCGCGCCATTTTAAAGACCTAAAAAACGTATTTGGAGGTCTTGCTATGTAATGATTTATTATTTTTTTGAATTATAATAATGTATTGAATCATTCATACTAAAAATTATATCTGGATTTTCGTGCTAAGTATTGGTTTTTGTCATTTTGATAAAGTAATGTTTATCCGCGGAATCGCGCCATTTTAAACACCTAAAAAACATATTTGGAGGTCTTGCTATGTAATGATTTATTATTTTTTTGAATTATAATAATGTATTGAATCATTCATACTAAAAATTATATCTGGATTTTCGTGCTAAGTATTGGTTTTTGTCATTTTGATAAAGTAATGTTTATCCGCGGAATCGCGCCATTTTAAACACATAAAAAACATATTTGGAGGTCTTGCTATGTAATGATTTATTATTTTTTTGAATTATAATAATGTATTGAATCATTCATACTAAAAATTATACCTGGATTTTCGTGCTAAATATTGGTTTTTGTCATTTTGATAAAGTAATGTTTATCCGCGGAATCGCGCCATTTTAAAGACCTAAAAAACGTATTTGGAGGTCTTGCTATGTAATGATTTATTATTTTTTTTGAATTATAATAATGTATTAAATCATTCATACTAAAAATTATACCTGGATTTTCGTGCTAAATATTGGTTTTTGTCATTTTGATAAAGTAATGTTTATCCGCGGAATCGCGCCATTTTAAAGACCTAAAAAACGTATTTGGAGGTCTTGCTATGTAATGATTTATTATTTTTTTGAATTATAATAATGTATTGAATCATTCATACTAAAAATTATATCTGGATTTTCGTGCTAAATATTGGTTTTTGTCATTTTGATAAAGTAATGTTTATCCGCGGAATCGCGCCATTTTAAAGACCTAAAAAACGTATTTGGAGGTCTTGCTATGTAATGATTTATTATTTTTTTGAATTATAATAATGTATTGAATCATTCATACTAAAAATTATATCTGGATTTTCGTGCTAAGTATTGGTTTTTGTCATTTTGATAAAGTAATGTTTATCCGCGGAATCGCGCCATTTTAAACACCTAAAAAACATATTTGGAGGTCTTGCTATGTAATGATTTATTATTTTTTTGAATTATAATAATGTATTGAATCATTCATACTAAAAATTATATCTGGATTTTCGTGCTAAGTATTGGTTTTTGTCATTTTGATAAAGTAATGTTTATCCGCGGAATCGCGCCATTTTAAACACCTAAAAAACATATTTGGAGGTCTTGCTATGTAATGATTTATTATTTTTTTGAATTATAATAATGTATTGAATCATTCATACTAAAAATTATACCTGGATTTTCGTGCTAAATATTGGTTTTTGTCATTTTGATAAAGTAAGGTTATTGCGGAACCGCTCTTTTCAAAAGACCTAAAAAACGTATTTACAGGCCTTGCTATGTAATGATTTATTATTTTTTTGAATTATACTAATGTATGGAGTCATTCATATTAAAAATGTTATCTGAATTTTCGTGCTAAATATTGGTTTTTGTCATTTTGATAAAGTAAGGTTTATGCGCGAAATCGCGCCATTTTAAAGACCTAAGAAACATATTTGGAGGTCTTGCTATGTAATGATTTATTGTGTTTTTGAATTATACTAATCTATTGAATCATTCGTATTAAAAATTATATCTAGAATTTCGTGCTAAATATTGGTTTTTGATATTTTGGTAGAATAATGTTTTTCCGCGAAACCACGCATTTTTAAAGATCTAAAAAATGTAATTAGAGGTCTTGCTATTTAATGATTTTTTATTTATTTTATAGCTAGTGGTGTACTAAATTATTGGTATGAAAATTGTATTTGTAATCTCGTGCTAAATGTGTTTTTTTGGACTCTTAATTCTTATAGTCGTTTGACGACAAAACACCTGACTTTAAAAAGACCAAAAAAATATATTTTAAATCATTGTTCGGCCATAATTTTTTGTTTATTCAATTAGCAAAAACTTAATGAATATTTGGTAAAAAAATTATATTTATAATCGCATTGTAAATGTGTTTGTTTCTTCCCCGTCTTTGTGTAAGATTATCTTATTTTAAGGAGGTCCTTTCGCCACACCTCTCGCCTCCAATGTTAAAAAAAAGTTATTAGATTATGACTAAAATTAATTTTTTTCTAATAGTTGAAGTCCTTATTTATCTAATACTGAACTTTTAACTATACCTTACCTTGAAAATTTTTGAGATTTTTTTTTTAAAAATGTGAGTATTTGTACAGTGCCTCACGAGAAAGTAAGTCCTCAACAACAATTCTCGAATTATACTATTATTTATTGATTAGATGGAGTAGAAAAAAACTAAAAATAAGGTTTTTGAAATATTTAGATTTTGTTATATACAATAAGATATATATAGTAAACCGTGGAACTTATTGAGAAATTAATATTAAAAAAGCTGATGTGTCCAACACATGACTTTCCTATCTAGTTATTATAGGCTTTTTCCGGTTATTTTGTACAACCTATTGCAGCATCTCTATAAATGTTTAGAGGATAAACTAAATATATACATTGTCCATATACATCTACCTCGAAACATTTTTCTATACATATTCATTGAAAACGAAAATACTGAAAAATTTAAATTTAGCACTTTTCCATTACGGTCCATTTTAGAAAAATCATGTATAAACAAAAATTATAGAGATCGATATCGCAAACAACTTTTAGTTCAACAATTTTCATAAAAATCAGAATTTTGCACATTTTGTCAAATTTCTCGGATACGGACCATTTCAGGAAATTTTGACATAAAACAAAAATTATAGATAATAATATTAGAAGTAACTTTTATTTAAACGATTTTCTTCTCCAAACATAAATAACAGATATATTCCATAAAATATAAAAACGGCCTCCCATAAAGTACCCCCCTAGATGTTCCGACTGTGTCCAAAATCTAATCATTTCACGTCAGGCCGAAATAAACCTTAATTTTAAAATTTAATGTTTTTTTCTTTATCCGTTTTTGAGTTTTCTTCAAAATTCGAAATTTACACATTTTCTCAAATATCTCGAATACGGTCCATTTTAGAGAAATTATGCATAAAATAAAAATTATAGAGAATTATATTACAAACAACTTTTATTTGAACAATTTTTATAAAAAAATATTTTTTTTACATTTTGTCAAATTTCTCGAATACGGACCATTTTAGGAAAATTTTGTATAGAACAAAAATTATAGATAATTATATTAGAAGTAACTTTTATTTAAAGAATTTTCTTCTCCAAACGTAAATAACAGATATATTTCATAAAATATAAAAATGACCACCTATAAAGTACTCCCCCAGATGTTCCGACTCTGCCCAAAATCTAATCAGTTTATTAAACGCTGGAATAAAGCTTAAATTTAAAATTTGGTGTTTTTCTGTGTATCGGTTCATGAGTTATGCGACCTACAGACACACACAGACACACACACACACACAGAGACATCATCGCGAAAATAGTCAAAACGGATTCAGGGGACCTCAAAACGTAAAAATCCGTCAAAAACTCGAGGTCGAAAAAAATCATGATTCCTATACTTTCCTTATATCTGTATACAGATAGGAAAGTAAAAATTACAAAAAAATTTCAAGTAACCTAGTTGAAATTTTTTTGTGATTTTTTAATAATAATTTCTCAATAAATTCCACGGTAACCTATATATTTTATTGTAAAAAACAAAACCTAAATATTTCAAAAACCTTATATTTAGTTTTTTTCTACTCCATCTAATCAATAAATAATAGTAAAATTAATTATAATTCGAAAATTGTTGTTGAAGTCTTACTTTCTCGTAAGACACTGTACAAACACACACATTTTTGAAAAAAAAAATTCTCAAAAATTTGCACGGTAAGGTATAGTTAAAAGTTCACTATTAGATAAATAAGGACATCTACTATTAGAAAAAAATTAATTTTAGTCATAATCTAATATTTTTTATTTAACATTGGTGGCGAAAGGACCTCCTTAATTAATAACTCAAATTGAATTAATCCATTTTTACTTTCCTATCTGTATACAGATATAAGGAAAGTATAGGAATCATGATTTTTTTCGACCTCGAGTTTTCGACGGATTTTTACGTTTTGAGGTCCCCTGAATCCGTTTTGACTATTTTCGCGATGATGTCTGTGTGTGTGTGTGTGTGTGTGTGTGTGTGTGTGTGTGTGTGTGTGTGTGTGTCTGTGTGTGTGTCTGTGTGTGTGTGTGTCTGTATAACGCATAACTCATGAACCGATACACAGAAAAACACCAAATTTTAAACTTAAGCTTTGTTTCAGCGTCCAATGAGCTGATTAGATTTTGGGCAGTGTCGGAACATCTGGGGGGGTACTTTATAGGTGGTCATTTTTATATTTTATGGAATATATCTGTTATTTACGTTTGGAGAAAAAAATTCTTCAAATAAAAGTTACTTCTAATATAATTATCTATAATTTTTGTTTTATGCAAAATTTTCCTAAAATGGTCCGTATTCGAGAAATTTGACAAAATGTAAAAAACATAATTTTTTATAAAAATTGTTCAAATAAAAGTTGTTTGTAATATAATTCTCTATAATTTTTGTCCTATACATAATTTCTCTAAAATGGACCGTATTCGAAATATTTGAGAAAATGTGTAAATTTCGAAATTTGAAGAAAACTCAAAAACGGATAAAGGAAAAAAACATTAAATTTTAAACTTAAGGTTTATTTCGGCCTGACGTGAAATGATTAGATTTTGGACAAAGTCGTAACATCTGGGGGGGTACTTTATGGGAGGCCGTTTTTATATTTTATGGAATATATCTGTTATTTATGTTTGGAGAAGAAAATTGTTCAAATAAAAGTTACTTCTAATATTATTATCTATAATTTTTGCTTTATGTCAAAATTTCCTGAAATGGTCCGTATTCGAGAAATTTGACAAAATGTGCAAAATTCTGATTTTTATGAAAATTGTTGAACTAAAAGTTGTTTGCGATATCGATTTCAATAATTTTTGTTTATACATGATTTTTCTAAAATGGACCGTAATGGAAAAGTGCTAAATTTAAATTTTTCTGTATTTTCGTTTTCAATGAATATCTATAGAAAAATGTTTCGAGGTAGATGTATGTGTAAAATGTATATATTTAGTTTATCCTCTAAACATTTATAGAGATGCTGCAATAGGTTGTACAAAATAACCGGAAAATACCTATAATAACTAGATAGGAAAGTCATGTGTTGGACACATCAGATTTTTTTTTTAATAAATACACTAATATTTATTTATTTCTCAACTTTCATGATACTAAAGTCCACCTAAACCAAAGATTTTGCCGAATAACAACATCAAAACATTTGGGGACCGCCGCGCGGTTTGTCTGCTAGCTTCAGCCTCATACAGCGCTCAACAACAAACTAAGACGATCACAATAATTTCGCACCTCTTCAAAAACAACTACCTATTTTTAGACACAGGGCAGGGGCCCAATTCCTGACGCCTTCGTTAACTTATCGCATGCGATAACGTATGCGACTTGATGAAAGTGTATTCCTGAACTGGCGGCATTCGTCAAATTTATTAACGTATGCGCTAAGAAATGATGATTTTCAAAGAGCGCTCATGACCGTTCGACAACTACTTTGTCGCATTCGTTTAGGTGAAAGTAAGGTTATAATTGTCAATTAATCCTGCTTTATCATGTGTGATTCGTGTTTCTATCTATTGGTTTTGTTTTGTGATTTATTATTGAGAAATATTTATTTTTAATTTAACTCTATTGAACATTTTATTAGAATATAAAAATGAAACTTTTTGTACCGTGAACTCTTTTATTGGACGTTTAGGTGCCACTTTATTTTGGTTTATTTTATTTAGTATGGATGATATAGAAGAAATATGAGTTTTACAGGCACTAAACAATGTTATAAATTCTACTAAAGTTTCACGCAATTTTTCCGTTATTCGTGAACCACGCTGTTCCATTTTTAATATTCTAAATCTAAACCACTCCAACTCTCAAGTCCAAAATACAAATAATCACAGTTAAAACGTCTAAAAACCAAAAATTATTAGACATCCAATCCATTTAATTTTATAATTTTTGGCAATTTTGACATATGTCAATGCAATTATCTCATATTCAGTGATACCATCTTTGGTATTCTCAATCCTCATTGGTTAAGACTATGCAATAATCAAAGACTCTTCGTTAACACGTTCGACTTGATTCGCGATTATCGCATGGTGTTCAGGAATACTAAATTGCTGTCGTATGCGTTAACGACCATGCGTTACTTAGCGCATGCGGCAGTTAACGCATGTTTCGAGAATTGGGCCCCTGGAACTCTGTGTCATGTAGAATTCTACTTATCGCTTTCTACAATGGAATCGATTACTTTCTTTTGTGATAAATACGTTATCAACCGCACGGGAAATATCGCAATGTGGTTTCTTATGAAACTAGTTATCCTGTAGTAAGTATATACTCGTTGGTTTTCCGCTATGTTACACAGAGTGCCACAAAAGAATCTATTCTAGAAAGCGATTAAGTAGAATTCTACATGACACAGAGTTCCAGCCCTGGAATTAATAAATTTAACTAAACAGCAGCTACCCTTTTAACTACGGGCTTCATAGACTAGCAGCGTTGCCATATTCACTGGTATCATTGTTTTAATAGAATTAGTATCTGATTGAAAACTATGTTAATCTTCGGTCCTGTTTAAAATTGGTAATCTTTTTGAAAAAAAGTTATTTAGAAAATAGTTAAGATATTTGTTATAGAATGACGCTAAAGAGCCAAAAAATTAAATTTGTTAAAAAGTTTAAATTTTTGTGGTTTTTCTTTAAAAATATAAGTTTTTCGTGGTTTAGCGTCATTCTTGGTTCATTTTTACAACGATTGGCCTGAACCATTTTATTTAACTGCCTCAAATGTAAAATTGATTTTTGGCGGAGGAGCGCCCCTCATGTTTGCTCTTAAGAGGAGTATTTACTTGGCTGTAGAGCGGAGCATGCAAGGGTTTCGTAGTACCCCACTTTTAAAGTTTATTTTTGACTTATTCTAAAAGAAAAAAATATATACGTGTAGATAAAGGATAAATCTATGCTCCTCTGGAGACACTTTTTTAAAATTTGAAACTGTTTTTTCTAAAAAAAAAAATACAAAACTCGACATTTTTTACCCATTTTCTCATTTTTTTTTAGAAAAAACTAAATTGAATTTTGAAAAAGTGATTCCAGAGGAGCATAGATTTAACCTTTACCTACACGTATATATTTTTTTCTTTTAAAAATAGTCAAAAATAAACTTTAAAAGTGGGGTACTACGAAACCCTTACATTGCAAGATTTTTCGTCTGGAAAGTGGCGCCTCTGATAGATTTTTAAGAAATTAACATTTGTGAATGAAAACAATTTATAATATATTTTACTGATGTTTTACGAGGGATGAATAAATTTTACGTATTTGTACACCTTATTTTTTACGTAATTTATTTCTGTAATACTAAGATTGGTATATATATTATATGCAAGGGTTTCATAGTACACCAATTTTGCGGATTATTTTTTAATTTTACTAAAAGAAATTTTATGTACAGGTAAAGGCTTAACCCATACCACTCTGGAGTCACTTTAAAAATATGAATCAGTCTCTTTTGAAAAAAATCTAAGAAAAGAAACAAAAAGAAATAGAAATGTTAAAAAATGCTAGAACAATATATTTAATTTTTGCCTACAGGAGCATTTATTTTTATTACAATAAAAATAGAAATGCGTTAAAGCTTTTTCGTCTAGAGGGTGACACCAACAAAATATATATCTTTGTCTACTATTTAGTGATTTGAATTCATGTTATTTTTTACATACAGTAATTTCGCTCAATTATATTAAATTAATTTTATCGTTTATGTATTAAAAAATATATATCCGAAATTGGAAGGTATACACTGAGATGTGAATTATAAATATGTTTTTGTTTAATGAATACCTCTTCGAGTCAACAATAATTATTAATTCCAGCATGTTAATATCTCTTCAATCCGTTAAAGTAATGTAAATATTTTTTCTTGCTTTCGCACATGGCTTTGACTGTCGCACCATTTGAGGCGCGTTGCAAGAGAAAATTTTCTAAAAAGTTAGCCAATGTCTATAAATGAGAGAAAAACGATTGTGACAAGCTGATTTTGTATTGTGGAAAAGACGGAAATGAGTCACTGCTTTAAAATTTTGAGAAATTTTTAAAAAATCTCCTAAAATCTTTTATTTAGTTTTAAAGCCACCCGATATGGCATGGACCATAAATTCAGAGCAAAATAAGATTTTTTTTCTATATAACTTCTTATCGAGACATTGTGAGATAAAAAAAACAGACAATTAATTAAAAGCGTACTCACAATTTTTTAGGTATAGAAGTTTCAATGCTATACTGTTTTCCAAATTATGAAAATTCTAAAGAATATTAAAAAAAAAGAGCCCATTAAAGAATGTGTTAATATCTACAGAAGAACATCGTATTTTTTTTTGAAACAAAGAGTGGTCGAAAATTGTGAAAATAACAACATATTTTTATTTCACAAAAATAATAAGTTAGTTTTTGTTTTTTATGTAAATCATATCATTTTCAAGGCAATAAAATAGAAGAAAAGTCAGCGAATACCGATTTCAAAAAGGTCTATTAGTTTTTATAGGAAATGGAAAGAGAAAGAACGCTTTTTAATCAACTTAAAATTCTTTACTAATTTCGCGGTTTCTCTTCGACGATGTCCGGTCTCCGTCTTGTTTAAAATCGATAACTATAAACGGATTAAGGTATTTTGTAACGTGTTAAAAAATGTAAGAAAAATTTTGAAGGATATTTATTTTTTTTAAAAAATTAGTAAACTTTGACGAACATATACAATATTCTAAAAGATAAATCACATTTATGTGATTATATAAAATTTTTATTTATTTTTCTAAAAGTCTGCTTTCTATATGTTACTTTTTTCAGAAAATGTTATTTCTGATAAAACTTAGTGTTTAATTAAACCGTAAACTTTATTTATTCAAAAAATTCTGTATTATAAATATAAATTTGGCTGCACAGTGAACTAGGTACTCTTCTAGGAACCGAACCCACGTTTTTACATATAAGATTAATTTAAGAAGATATATATAACTCTACATAGTAGTTTTTTAGTTAATACAATTAATATAGATTATTATTTAACCTTTTAACCTAATTCAAAAAGGGGGAGGTTCTCAATTCGTCTGTATATTTTTTATGTATGTTCAGCGATAATTCTTTAACACAGTCCGATTTAAATGATTCTTTTTTGCTGGAAAGGGGGTACTTCCGGGATGGTCTCATATAAATTTGGTCAAAATCTAATAATTGGGTCCATGAGAAAATCCTCAAACTTTTTATTTTTTATGTATGTTCAGCGATAATTCTTTACCACCTTGTCCGATTTCTATAATTCTTTTCGTTAGTAAGGGAGTACCTCAGGGGTGGTCCCATATAAATTTGGTTAAGATGTGGTGATGGCATCTGCACGATTTTAAAGTCGGTTTTTTAAAATTACTTTTATTACTTGTTACGTAAATTAAAAGTTTAATAATTTGGTGCTTTTTTGATGCGTCGTTTTATGATTTCACTTTGTATATGTTTAAGTACAGATAATTATTATTACTGGCAGTTTATTTTAAATCATTAAAATAATATTTTGTTAATCCAAAAAAGGCAAACAAAAAAGCTATGTCACATTCAGTGTAATATTAAAAATTAGATATATAAATATAGTATATTATGTACCAACAGACTAAACTTTCACTTTCAATCCCGCCTTTTTGTCGTAAAAGACTTCTAAATTTTTACCAGTGACGTCCGTACCAGGTTTGAACTGAATATTTTTGAACAAAAATATAATACGCCACTGCTTTTTCCAAAAACCAAAATTATCTTTAAAATCTTTATTTATTTTGAAGCAAATTTGGTTCATAGACGTACTTTCGTACGACGCAACCTTTTCGCGTAAGAAAATAAAAACAGTTTATTGAAACTGCTTTTGATATTTTGTTGAAATTTGGTAGGAATCCACCATGAGTGGAAACACTTTTTTTTGGGGCAAAATTTCATAGAAATATCTAGAGTGATAAGAAACTTATGATAAAATACTTATTTTTTTCTTAAAACTTTAACACCCAAGGATTCACACCCTTAAGTATCGGCACTCAATTAATAAATACCCTGTATTAATTGATCCTATTACCTTATTCGAACCAATCGTCTATTTTTCCGTTATTTGTATTTATATTTCACACCTCTTTACTCCTAAATGTAATTTAATCTAACTAAGTCTATTCACTAAATTAAAATATAAAAATAATGTAAAACCCTCTAAAAAAATCGAACTGCGTTATAACAATATCTCGCAATGCACCGAGAAAAACAAATACGATTCTGGTTCCCCTAATTTAGGTAACTCTGACTCACTCAAGAAATGATGAAGGTCGGTAGCCGTGTTGATTTTTCGGTTCCTATATGTTCCAACTTCGCGTTCGAGTTTGGAATACGTATCCCTCGTATCTACATGCAATTGTTAAAATTATGAATGAATGCGGATTTTGTTTAGTCTCGGAAGTAATTTTGTAGTATTTAGGCTCCACCCTTAAGTTGTAATTTTTATACCTACTAAACTACCGTTGCCCCGCAGGTCTTTTAGTTTGTAATGTAAATTTTCCTCTTAAGTATAAAAATTGGTGTATTTCTTTGTATCTGTTCTTGAGTTATCGTTGATACACACACACACAAACACTCGCGCGCGCCCACACACACGCGCGCCCACAAACACGCGCATACGCACACCAATACAAGGGCGGCTCCAGGGGGGGGGGACTATGAGGTCCAAAATTCTTACAATTTATGGATCTTTTATTCAAAAAAATATGCTAAAAAGAGAATGGCTAAAGGCAATGCCCCACTTCCCGAAAATTCGTCTTGGAGCCGCTCTTGATATGAAGTATATGAATAAATGTAAAATATCTGACATTACAGCTAGTTATAAACTACTAAGTAAAAGAAGAAATATAAATAAAAAAGAAAATATAAAAAAATATATAACAAAATATAAACAAAATTAAAAATATTCAACAATTACATATTAACATGTAAGCTTTTTATAGCTCTTTTAAAAGCAGAAAGAGAATTATAGACAATATCAATATTCTGATGTTTGTTAGCTAATCGTAAAATTATATTATTATATATTATCTCATTTTATCCGTAGTTAGTGTAACGAAAAAGTATACAAAATAGTTCAACATTTGGCATACGTCTTTCATTTACATTGAAAAGTATCAAGTTCAATAGTTCGGAATCGGATATAATACCATTTAAATTTTTATATAAAAAACAAGTCAAATTCTATTCTCCTGTGCTCCAATGTTTGCATGTTTAATTGGAGAAGAATATTTTCATGATTAACTAGAATTATAAGCAACTACTGTAAAACGTATACCATTAGGTTCTATATATATCCACCAAAAGAATTTAAAATAATTTTTTTGAATAAATATTTGAAAAATTAAATAAATTATACTCAACTATTAAAAAAAAAGGTATGATTATGTTTACTAATATACAGTAAGTAAGTTAGAAATATAATAGTTGTGTTTACTCGCAAAGAAATGAGGAAATTTTGAAAATATTGAGCAAGTATCCGATGCTGGAATGCAATTAGAATCTTTTGCATTTTAGACGGCTTGCATCTTCTCTGGAGGACACAGCATTTAACCCAAAGGTGACATAATTTTCAGTTATTCATACTGGAAAATTTTACCTATAAACTGATGTAAGTACACTTTTAAATTCGTTTTTTACCAACTAAAGTTTTAAGAAAATTTGAACAAACTTTTATTGTGTGAACAAATAATACCATTTAAATAACATTGAAATTTAATTGAGAATGAAACCTACTTTACTTTAGAAAACTTTATTTACAATTAAAAATTTATGTACATGTCATATAATAAATATTGCATTCACCACACTACCGAACCCAAAGCGGCGGGTTTTTCACGCGAGCCCTCCGGACTATGGAGGATAGAGTATATCCGCCATTTACAATATTTATTTACGACTAAATATTTCTAGTAAGCGCAGCAGCCCTTACTCCTTACCTGAGCGGTATTATTAGGAGGTTTTGGGGTCTTTTGGAATCAGGAATGGAATGTTATTTAAAGGATTTGTCGTGTTTTTGTTCTGGTTATTGTCCCCTGAAAAGGCTAGAAAAAACAGGGTTGTCCTTGTGTGATAATGAAACCTGTATTTACTAGATTAGAGTACCAATAAAATTTCCTAGTTATAAAATTTTATATAGTGATGAAAGTATCTATTAGAGATTAGATGGCGTTGCAAGGGTAGAAAACTCCATTTTATTCAAAATAAATGTACTTTTACACAGATTATGATAACTGTTAATGGCAATCCAGTTATTATTTTGGTTTAGTATTTAATAAAGCATAATTTGTGGATAATTTTAAAGAAATGATTAATGAAAGATCATAATTATTTTGGAAGATTAAGATTTAATGGAATAGTTACATTAAAACTAACAATTTTATCGATTGCTGTTGAACACCAAATTTAGAATTTCTGTATGGTTTTTAATAAAAAAAGGTTTGTTTATTAAAGTTATTAATAATACAGTTGTAAAATATTGAGTCTGCATGACTTATTAAAAAAAAATAATAACAGCAATAATATACATGAGATGTGACTACAAGAACTTCCATCGGACCACGAGGTAAGAACTATTTTTAGCCTTTTGAGGATTTTTCCCCTTTGGGCATTTGTCCTCTTTCGTCGGGGACTAATGTTGTGCAGGCTAGTGGCCTAGGGATATCGTCACTCTCCAACGCATTCAGGGTTGTTCTTTTCCAAGGTTGGAAGGTTGTGACGATGTCCCGCAACTAGTCTGCACTGGTTCGGTCTGCACAAGTCACTACAACCTGGCTTGTGACTTCACTTTGCGAACCTTACCTGTGTTACCTCTGCAGGGATTTTGTCGTGGGCCTCGGA